>CAJQZP010001449.1:10705000-11235000 GCA_907164705.1 Parnassius apollo | reverse complement strand
GCGTGCGTGCGTGCGTGCGTGCGTGCGTGCGTGCGTGCGTGCGTGCGTGTGCGTGCGTGCGTGCGTGCGTGCGTCGGCGTGCGTGGCGTGCGTGCGTGCGTGCGTGCGTGCGTGCGTGCGTGCGTGCGTGCGTGCGTGCGTGCGTGCGTGCGTGCGTGCGTGCGTGCGTGCGTGTCGTGCGTGCGTGCGTGCGTGCGTGCGTGCGTGCGTGCGTGCGTGCGTGGTGCGTGCGTGCGTGGTGCGGCGTGCGTGCGTGCGTGCGTGCGTGCGTGCGTGCGTGCGTGCGTGCGTGCGTGCGTGCGTGCGTGCGTGCGTGCGTGCGTGCGTGCGTGCGTGCGTGCGTGCGTGCGTGCGTGCGTGCGTGCGTGCGTGCGTGCGTGCGTGTGTGTGTGTGTGTGTGTGTGTGTGTGTGTGTGTGTGTGTGTCTGTGTGTGTGTGTGTGTGTGTGTGTGTGAATCGATCGGTGTGAATCGATCGGTAGGCAAAAACGTTGTTGCCCATAAATCACATTCAATTTGGGATAGTTTCAAATAAAAGTACAAGCCTTATTTACTACTATTTTCATAACCTGCAATGAAGGAATGTTATTATTTGTATATTAGAACTAAAATTCAAAATTTGACTACTCTTTGAAATATATCCCTGTATAGATTCTGAACCATGTCTGCAAATTTGGCCAAATAACCCTGTATACATACGTAATATAACTATTTAATTAGTATGAATATCATTCTTTTCCTCCTTATGAATCTATATAAGTCCACTGCAGAACATAGGTCTTCCCCAAATATGATATTTTGGGAGGATTTTGCCATAGTTGCCATACTTGGCAGGCGGGTTAGCAGCAGGGGTAACAGCCGCAGTTTTTATATTTTCAGTTGTTATTATTAAGATCCTGCCGCCCATCTCCTGTATCATTATTATTCAGGACTACAAAATATTATCTCTCTCTCACTTGCGAAGTGATTTCCACCTGCAAACGATTCCCAACAGTGTTTGATAATCGCATTACATAATGATTTCTTATATTTACATGAATACTTGATATTAAATAAAACTAATATTATGAAATTCATTGCGGTTAATTTGATTTATTTTACTTATTTTAATTCCCGGTGTTTCGAGTGCTTTACAGCTCCCACATACTGAGGTGTTCGACGTCGTTATGTCATAGTTAGCCCGTGCCACTAAGTCAGCGAGACATCAAACACCTCATGCGAACGGGAATTATAAATGAGTAAATTAAGTCAAGTTAAAAGCGATAAAGTCCGTAGAATTATATATATATATATATATATATATATATATATATATATATATATATATATATATATATATATATATATATATATATATATATTTTTATTTAAATTCGCATTATGGTTTACGATACCCTCAGACTAAATAAGGGAGTCTAATAAATGGGTTGTTAACATTCTCTGGCTGCTAGCCAGGCCGACGACTGTAGCAATTTCTGGCTTGAATATAGAAATGTTCTGGATGGAAAGGCGTGCTAAGAAGTTTATTGGGGACAACAGCATGAATAATACCAACAGAGGACTGAAGTACAGGTGCAAAGTAACCGACCCTTCAGTTTTTTACAGGATACATTTTGAAGTGTTTGCGCAGGAATTGCATGACTTAATTCGTTCCTCTCCGTTCCATCATCGGCTCAACAGACTCTCGGCTGGTCTCGTTCGTTGTCCTCATACCACGCATTCGAAACAAAAGGTTTGCTTTGTAATTATTGATTTTTACAGTAAAGGTGTGGAATATTTATCTAGCATCCGCCTTTCCATGCGATTACAATGAAAATACTTGAAGATAAGTGAAGATTTTTTTTAGCTAAATCATTACCTAAGTGTTAATGCAGACAAAGATGGTAAAATTCGGCTACTTCAACACTTACCATAGGTTGGATAGTAATCAAATACTGGCTTATAATAGTGAAGAACTTGTGAAGAAGATTATTGGTAACGAAACTGGATGAATAATAGTGTAGAGCCTCCCTTTACTATAAAAGAAAGAAGAGACTGTGCTAGAGACGATAATATGCCTAAGAAAGTATTTAGTAAGGAGATGACGGGTGAAAGTTAAGAACGGAAGCGAAAAACATACTACGCTAACCACAAATAACCTTGAGTGAGTATTTAAAGTTAATAATTAAGTTAGTGCCGGCGGGGATCGAACCCGGGTTACTCGCGTTCTGTTATATTTACAGGGAGCGTTAACCATCTGAGCTACCACGGCTCTGATGAGTATTTGATTAGTGGCATTCATTGAAAGCTTATGCAGTGAATTTGTGTAACTGTAACGGGAATATTAACACAGCATACAGTCATGAACGTTATCATTGGTTAGTATTTTGAATAGAAAATTAATGTGTGCATGTTCACTTTCGTTTCAAAAGATATTAATTTACTCCCTTCAATTTACCAGTATAATAAATACAAAAAATATACTTTGACAAATGTGCCTTTATATCACAAACGGCAGAATTTTAGCTGCAGCTGTACTATTATAATATACGTACATACTTTCTAAATATTTTCGAATAGAATTGTCATTCATTTTGGGCTAGAATTTTAAGTAATATTCAAGTTTTCAATCGAGGCGCTTGACCGTATTAACATTAAATCGACCTACGAATTTCCAATCTTTTGGTCTTATATTTTTAATAAGGCGTCAGACGTATTTACGGGAAATCCATTTTATTCTGTATCATAATTATCATTACCATCTGTTAATTTCCACTGCTAAATATTCGTACATGTCTACTTAATTATTCATGAACATGTAGCAACACAAAATATTTTAATAACAATCCGCAACGGGTATAATGTTGTTTAAATTAATAATAAAAGTATAAAAACTTGTATAAATATATAAAAAATTTAAAGAGAGGTAGTAGGATTCCTGTTCTGTCGTCTGGGTTTTAGCCTTCTATCTACGTTTGTCCATTGTTCTTTTGTTTGAAACGTGAGAGACAGTATAATTCCAAACTGTGGGTGCACCTCTCAGTCCTCAGGAGTGATAACGCGTCTGGATTATTTGCTTAAGCGTTGCAGATGGTTGCAATCATTTTTTCACTAGTTATATTGAAAAGGAACCAAGGTTCGGGGGTCCTCTTGATCCGACCGCGAAGGACCGATTTAAAAGGACCAACGGGGATTAAACGTTCGATTAAGAAACAGAAGGGAGGAATCGAGGCTTCTCTCGATCCGGCCTCCTATAACGCCTACGTTGGGTTCGGGAACAACGTATGTGATCTCCGCAACGGAGTAACACACAAGGGCGATAACCTCTTCCTTTTCAGCGAGTAGGTTCAGACGGGGATTACGGGTCTTCCGAAGTCGTCCCGGTCCCAACGCCTTAATTCTTCGATGTGGACTGTATAATCTTGAGGGATGAATTACTTGGGAATAAAACAGCAATTATCTTCAAACCGTTCCGTGAGAGAGTAATCACTTTTTCCCTATCACTTCCCTATACTCTTCTTATTGACTGCTGGTTTTTCACTTTTCTCGAACTTTTTTCCCGAACTTTTCCGAAGGATTCCCGAACTATCTTCCCGAACGAATTGCAATAAAACTCATTTACTAAGCTACCCCAGAGCTATACGCGAAAGTGAGCCGCGCCATTCGCGCGCTTGCGCAACTCAATTACATGAATTTGTTCTATTACTCTCTCACGTTTTATTTAATTACTTTATTTGCATAAGTCATACATCAACATAATTTACGTGTATAGATAGCACAAAACAATATCTACACTACGATATACATTACATTTTTATATCACGAAAAACCTATTATTTATTTAACAAAATATGCCTATTTTACTCACAAGTTCAAAGTCGAAATTTCTTAAATATTTAACATAGAAAGTTAAAACAATGTTTTCCACTTGAAATTATACATATGTTAACTAATACAATAGTTTAATTTCCATTTTCTCTATTTATTTCACTATTAAAACACTTTTAAATTTCTTATACAAAACTATCATTATTTCACTTATACACAGGAATTTTCACATAAAAATAACACAGAATTCACCTTTTAAGCACGTACAATCAACCTGAAATGTTTTACAAGTCATTTTTACATAAATTGCTGAAATTACAAATATTTAAATTTTTACATATTTGGCCTCCTAAGTACGTGGCTAGCGTGCGTCTATGAACTCACACTATTTGAACAACTAACTTTTGCACGGCTCTCGGCTATCAGAAAAAATGAAAGTCTGATATACACCAATTTTAACAATATTGGGTGAATAAATGCTTTTACACAATTTTCAAACTGTAGGAAACTATTTCTAATCAGATTCTTATCAGATATCATGTTTCTTATCAGATAACAATATAAGTGAATGTTCTCATAAATCAATCATGGCAAATAGGCATTTTTTTCGTACAAAACATATCAAACTTATATAAGACAATACTTATGCGATTAATTTCCGTTAATTCCATTTATGCACAGAGTGATCATCTCGACCGGGGAACAAATCCGACCTCTAACTTCTCTATTCCTTCGAATTTACATCATTTGAAAGATGATTTCAACCGGGGAAACAATCCGGTAACATAATTTATATCTTAAATTCCTTATGAATTTATTAAGCGATATTACTTAGGAAAACAATAAACTAGTCCGGCCTGGGAGTCGAACCCAAGACCTTCATATCATTAATTCGACATTTCTTTAAGATTTAACTAAGCATTTTCTTATCAGAACCTTGCTATTGGACAATTTGCCTTTTAGAAGCTATTCGTCATCGGTTGACTTAATAAATTGAAATATTCTTATAGGCGCGTCGCCAACATATATTAACAAGTGTATTAAAAATAAAACACGTTCGTATGAGGAACTTGAAGTCATATGTTATGCTAGTAGTATAATATAAACAAATCAACAAAATCTGGGATAACCTTAATCCTAAACTTTTTATGACTTTATAGTTTAAAATCTTTTTAGTTTCATTCTTCATTTTTAATTTCATTTTTAAAATTTAAAATGTAATTAAAAACACAGAAGAAAAAACAAAATACAGCGGCAAAATTGTTACTAATTCGATACGTCAAGGAAAATTAAAATCGTTCTACTGATATTAATTAATAAAAAAACGAGTGTGCTTATGAGCACACGACAGAAGTAAAATTTCTATAGCTTCATCTGTATAGAGTGTAGAGACCTATGAAAATGACATTAATAACTCCTTAAAATTAGATGTAAACTGGCTAGACGAAAACAATTTAAAAATAAACTTAAATAAAACAAAAGTTATCCATTTCAGTCAACGGATTCCTAGCATGACTATAATGTACACTACAATAATGATGTTGTAAAAGAAGTTGAAACTGCAAAGTTGCTGGGTCTCGAAATAGATAAACATCTTAACTGGAAAGCACACATTAATACTTTATGTAAAAAAATTAGTAAAACCGCATATGCTTTACATATTTTGTCTTCAATAGTATACACGGATGCACTCCTTACTGCTTACTACGGCTTAGCAGAATCCCACCTCCGATATGGAATAATATTTTGGGGTAATTCAACCAAAAAAGAATCAGCGTTTAAGGCTCAAGAAAGATGCAAAGGGCGATGTTTAGGCTTAAAACTACCGATAGTTGCATGCCATATTTTAAACAGTATAAAATACTGACATTACCTTGTTTATACATACTAGAAGTAGCAGTGTTTGTTAAATTGCATCCAAAACGTTTTAAACGCCTTGACCAAGTTGTTCCACGTAATAGACGCGACAATACCCTTTTGTGTCATCAATCCGCTAAGACAGCACTAATACGAAAAAGTATATACTGCATGGCTCCAGTAATATATGATAAAATACCAAAAAGTTGGAAAGAATTGCCGCTATCGATATTTAAAAAAAAGGCTTCGTAGCTTCTTGACAGTCATGGCATACTATAGCGTAACAGATTTCTTGAGTCAATAATTTTTTTTATTTTGAGATTAAGACTGTATAATTTAAAAATTTGTATTATATTTGTTTTTGTGTTATTATTGTATTTTGTTGTAGCTGTTTTGGTGATTAGTTTATATTTCTGTATATTTTGCATGCCTATTTATATTTCCATGTACTGTATCCATATTTGCAAAATAAAATATCTTTATATATATATATATATATTATACATATATTCATTTCCTACAATTATTTAAATTGATTATCGGCTTCCTTCCATAAATTGTTATAATTCACCCGAAAATTCACAAAACGTTAACTTTAAAATGAATTTACAATTTTATTCACTTTAAACTTAGAATGTTTAATGTATTGAACATAATATAAAATAATATAATAATAATTACTTCAAAAGGAAATAAAATTACGAAATATAACTGGCTATGAGAGTAAGAGAGAAAGAAAATGTGCGCGCCCACTTTTCTCTCTCACTTAATCCTCCACTCAACTGCCGTTCGCCTCGCCCGATCACACTTTTCGTAACGCTTTCGTCACGCATTCGCCAGCTTACTCCCCAAGTCAAGCACGCGTAAAAAGTTTTTCTTCAAAAAGGGATTATATTGTTTTTCTTCTTTAATGTTACGTGCTGCGTGAGCTTAAAGTGTGATGTCACGTCCTCATTTGAGTCGAGATGAAATATTACGAGCCGTGGACATGTCAGAAAATGGCGCTATTCAATGCGTCGATGCTTAGGCCCTATACACCACCCAAAACGAAATACCAAGGTTGTTATTACGTTTTCGAAGTACTGGAGATGAGGCTGAACGGTATATATCGTGTTATGCAGAGACAGAATCGATTTCTTCAAATGACTTCCAGAAGATAACCCAATATCACAGCGATGCAACTACTACAAGGGCTCCAGGAGAACCACCAGCTTGCTGGTAAGTGACAAAACCGTTCGAAGAAGGTTGCATGAAGTCGGTCTTCATACTTGAAGACGGCAAAAAAAGTACGAAATATTTTTATTTTTTATTAATGATCTTAAAATAATCTATCATTTTCCATTTATTATATCAGAAAATTCTTCATAGATTTTAAGATATTTGATGGAATATGAAATGTACCTAGATTATGTTAATGTTGATACTTTAAGATTATATGACAGAACGGAACTTGATGTCAGACATTGAACAGAAGATCTAAATTTACAACGCTTCGAAACAACGTGTACCTACTATAAAAGGAGTCAATAGTTAGTAGTTCAGATTTGAACAGTTATTAGTAGATTTAAATAATCGATATATATGTACTACGCCCTAGATTTTGCATTCCGAACACTCACTATGTTCAACTGAACTCCTTATGGCTTTATGCTTCCATAGTTGATCAGCAACTTAATATCTGCTGTTTTTTTTTTTCTTTCTAAAAATCTTCCGAATATTTCTAATTTACACAAATAATTTTTATTTAATTACTTCTTGCAGTTTATCGATCGAATTTATTTTGTTCCAGACTCTTTGTGTTGCTGCTTCCATTACTGACCAGCAACAAAACATCTGCCATCTTTTTTTTTAAATTTTTAGTAAATAAAGCAAGTAAACAAATAATTACTAACTTATATATAATTAATAACTCATCAATAGTTTTTTTGTTGCTGGTTATTTATGACTTGCTGCTTCCATCACTGATCACAAACAACATATTTTCCAATTTTTTCAAAATTTCAAGTGTACATCGCATGTACACAAATAATTGCTAACTAATTACTTGGTGCAGCTTATCGATCGATTTTATTTTGTTGCTGGCTCTTAATGACTTGCTGCTTCCATAACTGAACAGCAATTCAATATCTGCCGTCTTTTGTTTAAATCTTCTGAAAATTTATAATGTACACAAACAATTTTTGTTTTATTACTTGGTGCAGCTTGACGATAGATTTTATTATGTTACTGGCTATTAATGTGTTGCTGCTTCTACTAATGACTAGCAACAAAACATGTGCCATATTTTTTTCTAAAATTTTCAAGTAAATAAAGCAACTAAACAAATAACTACTAACGAATTACTTCGTAAAACTTATCAATCGATTTTATTTTGTTGCTAGCTCTTAATGACTTACTGCTACCATTACTGACTAGCAACAAAATATCTGCCACGTTTTTTTAAAAATTTTTAAATATATATAGCAACATAAATAATTACTTGGTGCAACTCATCAATAGATTTTTTTGTTGCTCGTTCTATACGATTTGCTGCTTCCATTAATGAACAGCAACAAAATATCTGCCGATTTTTAACTAAAAATCTTCTGTAATTTTAGCATGTACACGAATAATTGCTGACTAATTGATCATCAGCAAAATACTCATTAATTAGGAGCTTCAGGACCATAAAACAAAATTAGAAGCTACAGTAGCCTAATGGCAGGGCGCGGACCGCGAACTCTAAAAGGTTGTGGGTTCGAATCCACCATTCGACTATTGGCATGAACCACTCATAACACAAGCAATTTAAGCTTACCACGAGTGGTTAAGGGGAATATTAGTAATGATTTCTTATATTTACGCGAATACTACACATTGAAATAATACTGGTTTTTACGGATTCTGTCGCGTATACTTTTTAAAAAGTAAATATACGCGATAAAATCCTTAAAAACTAGTATTATTTCAATATTAGTAATGTTTATAGCATTGTTAATATTCTTTAAAAAAACTTTAATTCGAGTAATTTTTATAAAAAATCTTGTTCCGAATTTTTTAAATTATTTTTGCATTATATTTGAGCAACTGTTTACCAACAAATTATCCCATCTTATCCGCTACGGCGTTATTGGTTTAAGGTTTTTACTGTTATCTTAATGTAAATATATCAGTAAATCAATTTTCTCAAAACCGGTTGGAGCAACAAAATCGCGATTTTGGCAACTAATTAGTAGCAACAAATTTGCTACAAATTCCTGGATACAATTTTAAGGTTTCTGCTGACTTTTCACTGCTATCTTTACAGAGCTCATTTTTTGTTAGGAATAACTTCTCTAGTACGCGGTATATATAACTCAACGATTTAAATAGTAAAAGCTGTATTTATATGCATAAAAGTTTTGATTATAAATCGAAAATGTGTTTTTAAGTGAAAACTTCTTTAAAATCGTAGTGATTTGAACTCAATGAAACAAAAAAGCGACAATAACAAGTGGTAAAATTAAAAAAAAATTACAACCTGCTTCAATATAAATAAAATCAGAAGATCATTAAAGTATTCGAAGTCAATTAAATACTGAAAAGGAACCAGACAAACGTTAAACTAAGAAACCGAAGGGGGGAATCGAGGCTTCTCTCAATCCGGCCTCCTATAACGCCTACGTTGGGTTCGGGAACAACGTATGTGATCTCCGCAACGGAGTAACACACAAGGGCGATAACCTCTTTCTTTTCATAAAATAGGTTCAGGCGGGGATTACGGGTCTTCCGAAGTCATCCCGGTCCCGACGCCTTAATTCTTCGATATGGACTGTATTATTTTGAGGGAAGAATTCCTTGGGAATAAAACAGCAATTATCTTCAAACCGTTCCGTGAGAGAGTAATTACTTTTCCCTATCACTTCCCTACACTTTTTCTTTCTTCTTCTTATTGACTGCTGGTCTTGCACTTTTCCTGAAGTTTCTCCGAACTTCCCCGAACTTTCCCGAAGGATTCCCGAACGAATTGCAAGTTTTTTTTTGCGCCCGAAGCAAATATGGGCAACCCTGCGGAAAGCGGGGGAGGGAGGTTGGGAATGCTCATAGCATACCATGCAGCCGGCTGCGTGGTTATGTGGTGACTTTTACCCACTAAACCCAACCTTTTAGGAATCTCTAAGCCGTATACGAACGCGACCCTCCCTGGCAGAAAGGAGGGCGCAGCAGAAAGGAGGGCGCAGAATTGCAAGAAAACTCGTTTACTGAGCTACCCCAGAGCTATAAGCGAAAGTGAGCCGCGCCATTTGTGCGCTTGCGCAACTCAATTACATCAATTTGTACTATCACTCTCTCACGGTTTACTCAATAACTTTATTTGTATAAGACATACATTTATACAATTTACTTATAAAGATAGCACAAAAAAATATCTATACTACGATATACATTACATTTTTATATCACAAAAAACCTTTTATTTATTTAACAAAATATGCTTATTTTACTCACATTTTCAAAGTTGGAATTTCTTAAATATTTAACATAGAAAGTTAAAACAATGTTTTCCACTTGAAATTATACATATCTTAACCAATACAATAGTTTAATTTACATTTTCTCTATACATTTCACTATTGAAACACTTTTAAATTTCTTATACAAAACTATCATTATTTCACTTATTCACAGTAATTTTCACATAAAAATAACACAGAATTCACCTCTTTTACACGTACAATCAATCTGAAATGTTTTACAAGTCATTTTTACATAAATTGCTGAAACTACAAATAACACATTTACATTTAAATTTTTACATATTTGGCCTCCTAAGTACGTGGCTAGCGTGCGTCTATAAGGAACTGACTCCTGAAATACAGGGTATCCTAGTTTGGGAGCCAGGGCTCAATGATGTTGTATGAAATTATAAGTGTCAAATAAAGAAATTATTATTTTTATTGTTATTATTAATTAAGATAAAATAACGAGCTGCATTCATACTATAGTTATATATTTCACCTTCTTCAAAATCCTTTCTTAGTGGGTGTCTACGTCGAGAACGGAGTACGTATATGTATAAGCCAAATTTCAAGTCAATTGGATGTAAGGGAGAGTGGGGTGATTTTGGACACCGGATAATTCCGGATCCAGTTGTTTCTAGAAGATTAACCCTCTTCGCGTCTCGCAATTCCTATATTTTTTTCATTCGTGCACGGACAGTAGTTAAGATGGAAGGCCGAGCCGCACTTTAAGGTATGTATCCTCAAACTTTTTTTATGGTTTTTATTATAATTTTTGGCTATTTTCATCGACATGTATATGCAGTGAAATAAATATAACCAAAACATTACTTCTGCCACAAAATCATAAGGGATACACCATTAAAACCGCCCATTGCATACTTATTTTGTATATATAAATAGTAAATATTATATGGTGGGCAATAAAGAATATTAAATAAATAAAATATAAATAAAATAAAAATAAAGTAAAACTGGAGCTAAAAATAAATCTCATAAGCTATCATAAACTCAAAAATGTTTCAGGGGTACAAAAACTATGATTAGGTTGATTGCGGACGTGGGAGGTGGAATAAGTACTGACGTCCGCAACATACCCATTTAAAAATTGAATTTTAGAATAAAAATAATGTAGCCCCTGGTGTAACTCTTATTGGTGGTAGCACGCTAATGTTGAATAAGTCCTGCCTTGATCACCTACCTCAAATAGTGTTTAATAAAACTATTATCCCTTACAGATTCAATAAAGAACTTGAGTAACCACATAAAAAATCTGTCATGGGGCCAACACATCAAAGAGACTCATGGTAAGGTTTATGCCTCTGCAGCGTCTTTGTGTAGATTATGTAACTTTCTCCCTATTTCCACCAAAATTGTGCTTGACAAGTCACTTTTTTCTCCATTTTCGACTATGCGGATGTCAGCTATCTAGATCTCACCGAAGCTCAGTTTAATAAACTTGAGCGTATTCTGATTGCTATAAGGTTTATATTTGAATAACGTAATTGTGACCATGTCTCTTTTTTTCGTACTATGCTCAAGTGGTTGCCAATATAACTTCATCTTCTCTAAAGTGTCCTCTTTTATTCTTCTTCGGCCATGGACATGCCAATCGACTTTTACCGTACAGGCCGTTCGTTTATGGAATGAACTTCCATTGGCGATAAAACGCTCACAAAGAATGAAACGTATTTAAAATCTTGTCAAGAATCATTGCCTCACTCTTTTAATTTCGTTTAACCTTTTCTCCACACTAGCCATATAAATTTAATATAATGTGTAGTATATTGGTTGCATTTAAAATTCGCAATTTTTCATGGGCCCTATCTCTCAAGTTGGACCAATCTAGGCACGGCATTCTCCACTTGTGCGTTACCCACTTCTTTTAAGCGTGTAGGTATTTCTTTTCCGTGTTTTTTCTCTAATTACAGAGCAAGTAAAATATATATATATATATATATATATATATATATATATATATATATATATATATATATATATATATATATACTTCCAAGCAATTTGTCTTTTTGAAATATTTAATAGTAGATGTTAAGTTAAAAAAGATTAGTTAAAGTAAATTTTGTAAGGATATAACCAAAGTTTAATTTTATTGAAAAATATTCTAATTACTAATAATATTATAGTTTATAATGTAATATTTAGTTAAATGTCCGCAATTCCCACCCTTTCCCCTATCCTATAGTTTTGGAGATCTCGTGATGAGTGAGGCATTGGTATTTCTCTTATATATATATATATATATATATATATATATATATATATATATATATATATATATATATATATATATATATATATATATAAGCAAAATACCAATGTAATTGTTAGAACTTGAGAATATTTGTTGTATCTGACACTAAAAGCCAATATTATCATTCCCATCATCTCATCATATCATCCACCACTGTTACCATCGATAAAGGAAATCAAAAAAGGTATTTGTCATAATCCCCACGTTTGGCAGGGTATCAGTAGTTTCGCACCTTGACATATCCATCCATTGCTGGGCAAAGTGTGTTTATAAATATGAATTTCCTCACCCCAAGGTAATTTAGCTACTGTTAAGTCTAATAATTAAACACTCTATTTCGAAGCTAGTGACGATGTCCACACTATTATCAACAGGTATATCTAGAGGTCACAGCTTTCACCTCAAACATGACCTCAAGACTATTAAAGAATAATACATCATCCGATTTTTAAGTCAATAACAGCAGAACGAATTGAAATACTGAGGACGCCATTTCACAAAATAAAGAAAAACAAGAACTTCGAGAGATATCGATTAGTCATCAAGAAATTAATTTCATCTAGAACTAGCTTTTATTTTACTTTCAGCGTAACACGAACAAACATGAAATTAATCAATATAACGAGCCTCATACTTGAAATTAGAACTTATCTAAGTTTAATACGAAATCGAAAGAATAATATCAATAAATTACAAAGTTATTATTGTGGTAAAGCGGTTTCATAAATCAAATGTAGACGATATAAAGACTTGGAAATAAACTGTTACTATGATAAAGTTAAGGTTAATAAATTAATAGTAAAAAAACATTTCTAACAACAATCTTTTATTTAAATGCTCTAAAAATAAGAAAATAAACTTTAAATTAAATGAAATCCATCAATTTATTATATTAGACAACTTATATGATTTAAAAGTTTGTCGCGAGATTTGCCTATTTTATAAAATACATAATTTTGTCTTAGACTTAAATACTTATTGCAATATCAAGTTACATACATAGTATTCCTGTTTATTATATTATATTACATATTCGACAAGCTTTTATATTATATAAATTGTGTAATGTAATAAATTGATGAGTTTGATTTAATTTAAATTTTATTTTCTTATTTTTAGTGCATTTAAACAAACCATTTTTTAATGTTTTTTTTTACTATTACTTTATTTTTTATTTTTTTGTTATAGCTGGACTTGTTTCTAAGTTTGTTTATTTCATTTAAATCATCATTGTTGGTTTTTGATCGCCATCTTTGATCCGCCATCTTGAATCTTTTATCGCCATAAGTTGACCTTTTTCGGTCCTTACAACATTTGTTCGAACACCACCAAACCATCCCTAACCTTTGACGAGTTATAAGCCTTTAAAATGGGTATGGCGGCCATCTTCCATCTTGTTTCCCGCTAGTTTGATTTTTTCACCACCTCATGAATTTCTCCAAGGTGTAGGTCGATATTAGTAAAGACATGAACTCGCGTAGCCTTACCGTTTAATTGGATACACCATCTCCTCGATTCATTTAAAACAATTTTTGAAAATGGGTAAAATACCCTATTAGCATTACAATAGTAGAGTTGTGGGTTGAATATTACAGACATATAATAGTCTATGATACAAAAGCATTATTATTGGTCTCTTTGATGCAAAAGCATTATGATAAGATATTTATAGACTGAAGTCCTATATATTAAAGACATATAATAGTAAGGTGTATGAAATGCAAAAATGTGGAAGATCTCAAATAAGTAAAAGCATTATATTAATAGAAATAGCACTTGAAAAGGATTATTATAGTGGCGCGTATGCTGCTTCACGAGCAACTGAGACCTAGGTAAACTTGGACTCGCTAACCCATGTGCCTAGACATACGATCTTAGTGCAGGTGTTAAGCGGGTTTGTTGTAGCAATACGGTGTTCGCGTTGACATCGCACACCCATACCGTTTGTGGGTGTCGTAGTGCATAGCGATGCGTCGAATATCTTTCAGATTGGGATGAGTGTGTTTGGTAGCACTTTTAAGCAAGCATACTCTGTGCTACATGGAGTTTTGTCCACTGGCGTCTCGGTATCGTGCTACTATGATACATTGGTGCAGTTTTTAGTTAACACCAATACAAATTTTATTACCAAAGTCGATAGGGATCATGTGGGTGTGTTGTGAGGGGGTGTCATCCGTATGATAGTTGCATTGATGTTTGCGGTATGCTGCTTGCGGTATTGCGTCTTGTGATGGATCTGCGGGAGTGCTGTACCTGATTCGACGCATTCTTGTGGTTCTGGTCGATGGAGGTATGCGGGTGGTTATGTCTGTTGATGATGATGATGATGTATGGGGGACCTTGGGATGGTGTAAGCCCGACGATAGTCCGATTGATGCTTGATGCGTTCTGCAGCATTGCGTCACTGCGGCGGTTGTTTGGTGGAATGCTATTCTCAATGGCGCTCTCTGCGCCTTGGTTTGACTCATACCTAAGTAGCTTTGCCTAAGTCGGGTCCCTTTATTACGAGGCTGCAGACTGTCTGACCTCCATGATTTTTTATATAACAACATAATAATATCTCTCTTTAACTTTCCCACCTTTGAATGATTGAAGGGAAATTGTTGGTGGGTGAGACAAACATGATCGAAAATACATATACTCAACGTCAGTGAAACCCTTTTTGATGGCGAATTATTACTATTATCTCATAACTGCCTTTTGGTTATATTTACCGTTGTTTTGGTTGGTAGAGCATATGTGTCTATCTCACGCGGGTGGTAGCTGCAGAGAGGATCTGAGGAGACTCTTAGAGCTCTGGCCGAAAGCCGCACAACGTGGGACGCCATTTCCTTGAGGTGAGCTGTAGACTCATGATACGCTCTGCGGCTAGTAGCCGTGCTGATCATGCAACTGGTGGTGATGCCATACATTAATACTGCGGTGGGAGTTTGGAGTTGCATTGTTTGATGTATGGTTTGCGTGAGGGGCACTGGTTTCCCAGTTATTTTGCTGTGGACTACGGTCCAGTTTCCAATTTAACTATAATGGTCTGCGCTCACCACGCACGGCATGTACCTATCCTGAGCCTTTCCCAAGTGGGAAGGGTTATCTAATAATAAATTAACAATGTAAACCTGATACAAGTGGAATAGGGACGTTTTATATTTTTCACCTTTCTCGAACCCTGTCTTCGTGAACGGGGTTCACTTAGTTTATAAGGCACTACCAACAGTTTTTAGTTTCTCTAGTGAATATTCATTCTTCCAAAAGACACCTAAAAGAACTAAGTTACTAAACAAACACAACGTAAATAGGGGTCCTAACTAAGACGACCATAAATATAACAACGACCTATTATTAAACCTGTGGCCGTAGAAGGAAAAGGGGAGATCTCCCGCCGGGCAAGGTGTTATGCCCGGGGAGCGGCCAACTGTGATAGTTCAGAGCTGTTCTATATATACTGTTTATGATTCAGAACTTTTGATAGCGCGATTTAGGCTTCAGTGTGTTTCATGTGTGGCGCGACGACAGCGCCGCCACAAACCTTAAGAAAGGTCATTAGTAAAGATCAAAACATATGTTATTTACGTGGTAGAGCCATGCTGCAGCTATATTAGTAGTATAGTTGTAGCACGAATGGGTCGGCTCGACCGGGGAAGGACCACGCTCTCACAGAACACCAGCGTCAAATAGTAGCTTAATGCTGGTGTGTTTCGTATGGTGAGTGTAGAGAACCGGACACCCTATCTACTGGAAACGAGGCTTTCCATCTTAGTCCTCACGGGTGACAACGCATCTGCATTTTGATTTGTAATCGATGATAGATGTAGATGTTTATGGGCCGCAGCATCCACTTACCATCAGGTGGACTGTGTGCTCGTTTGTCACCCTATTCTATAAAAAATATGTATTTATCGCGGTCACACAAACATATGAATACATACAAGAGAAGTTAAATAAAAGCTTTTAAAAAAGACATTTAATAGTGGAGAGTGAAAAAATTGAAGAATTGCTTGAATTATCAGTAAAAAATACTATCATTTTGTAATAGAATACAATATTTTTATTTATTATATGTACAAAACATGACAATTTTATCATTCGGCAGGCCCAGCACCGCCTAAACGAAACAGCAGGCCGCCGCGCAGTAGAGAGAGAGGGGCTACTTCCCCTCCTACGCCGTCCGTCTTACGCATTTCCGATCAGGGTCATATGTCAAAAAGTATGTGAAAAAGTGTCCAACGCCGATCAGGGTCATGTGTCCTGACACGAGTTTAACAATTTTTACCCATTACAGAAAAATGTCCAACGCCGCTAAAGAAGTTTTCACTTCAACTGGAATATAAAATCGTTTACCTTAGAAAGTGTTAGCATTTTCTTTTAGTATTGTACAGTGAAAACCTAGCCCTTTACAATATTTTTTTATAGAATACGGTGACAAACGAGTACACAGTCCACCTTTTTTTTTTTACATGGGGAAATGCCTACGCATACTCGCCTCGCGGGGGCAAGGACGGGTTATGTCGGACTCGCACCGACTAAAACCCCATGGTGTTCCACCTTTGTCGCATATTGGCAGGGCTACGGGAACGCTTTCGCACACATCCGCGGCCCTACTAGCGCCTGCCGCCCCATGGCAGCACCTCCTCAGGAGAGGAAAATTCCTCCCCGTTCTCCTTCCCAGGTAAGGCGCACCAGAACACATGGCGCGCCTTCCTCCACGGCCTCCAATTACGTCTGTGCAACAGACGCCCCCGCGTCCGATGCACAAAGGCCATGGGGCCAGGAAAAACGAGCACTTAGAAGTACTAGCCTTCCCGACCCCGGCGGCAGATCTGGTCTATGGCTCCGCCGCCAACCAAGATTCGGCTGCGGAGGGTAGGGAGAGCGGCGCCTCGCAATACCGACAATCCTCTCCCCCCGCAGCCCCACCACCACCGCATCAACGGTGCGGCCCCGTTTGAGTCACGGAGGATAGGGCGAGTGGCGTATCGCCATACCAACACTCCTCTTCCTCCGCAACTCCACCTCGGCTGCAGCGGTGGGTGGTGAGGACACCCCTCTCGCCACAGTCCACCAACACACATCCGAAGTGGGCTCCCCAAGCCCACACGGAGTGGCCACCTCGGGCCGGCCCTCCACCTCGGGCCAACCTCGTGGGTTCCTCTTTGTTCACCGCGGGCGACCAAACCACGGCTACTAAGCCCCCCCGCCACGACAAGGCGGGAACCCGTTCGGGGGGGACACAGTCCACCTGAGGGTAAGTGGATGCTGTGGCCCATAGACATCTAGATTTATCCTCGGTTAAGAATCAAAACACAGATGCGTTATCACCCCTGAGGACTATGATGAAATGCCTCGTTTCCAGTAAATAATGTCTCCGGATCACTACACTCACCATACGAGAAACAGCTGTATTAAGCTGCTATTTTACGTTGGTATTCTGTGAGAGCGTGGTCCTCTCCCGGTCAAGCCGACCAATTCGTGCTACAACCACAATATAGCTACAGCGTGGCTCTACCACATACAATATATTCTGAATACATCTGGGATCTCACGCGGAATCATTAAGTGGTGTTCGTGAAGTGCCGTTAACTGCTTGCATGGTTCTTGTGCCGCGATTGGTAACGTAACACTGTTTTACCTACTTTTAAGCTTTTCCACTTCATAAATAGTATTTGCTTGACTTTTATATCCATATCAGGTATCGCAGCATCATTATTTTTTACTCTTTATAGGCGAGTGCGGTGCTACAATCTCACCTAGTAGTAAAGTAATAAGGGAGGTAAATCGCACTTTCTGGACACAAAGAAGCCTATTAACTCTTGCCTTGAAGACGCACACCATTATTACCCTATTAAATAAGAGGAATTTATGCGTATTTGGTGACAGACTTGGAGGTAAAATCTCGTAAAGAAATTGTACTTTATGTAACTTTAAGGCTTATAGAAGATCAGAAGTATTGAGAATAACAAATATTTATATCAACTGTGCCATAAAATAATCCTGCAAATGCAGATATAAGTGCAGATAAAGATATGTACGTATGGAAACAGCGTTAAATATTCGCACCATGACCAACAAGCCAGGTCACGAAATAGTAGTGTACATTCTTTGATTATAGCACTTGTGAAACTAAGTCCCAGAAAAAAGCATGACCATATCAAAAACGTTAAAAAACTTTTATAACAAAAACAATAGTTATTATAATGGAAAAATTAATACATGACCCCTGCGATGATTTTTACTTTCTTTACCGTGCTGTTTCTAATGTGTATATTTTATATTCAATCGTACAATATTGTGAATTAAAAAAAAATTATTTAAAAAATATTATTTCAAAAAAAGTCCCGCTGTGTTTATTGTCGGTTCTTCCCAGGACAGTGTTTTTTTCCAAACTAATAGTAAAAGCATAAATGAGTTACAATGAGTATTACTTATAATCGATTTTGGATTTTAGAATGAATGCAAACTGGATGTGACTGATATTATACGTGACGATTATATGTATTGAAGTGTATTTTTCAACAAAATTTAGATCTCTATTATCCGGCTGCAATACACGCCCGACACAATGAGTGTGGTTGCATCGTTGAACGTTTGCCAAATGTGTCATGAACTGGTACACACTCCGCGTAACCATTTCATCGTGCCTTTCTCAAATTTGAATGGATGTGAGCTATAACCAAAGCTTTGCCACAATTACTGTCAAGGTGATATAAACGCGTGAAATGAATTTTATCTGAGTATATTTTATTCGATATAAATAAGACAGCCTGTTCTATATTAGCAGAGTAGAATTTTCGAGGAACATTTTCCTCGTTTTATAAAGCACTACGTGACATACTGTCTGGAGCTGGACTGATAGGAAATAATATGGGTCGACTGGTAGAAAACGTCTATAGGCATTCCGCTTTTTGTATCCTTTATATATAAAGATTAAAAATAAATATAAATAACCGTGGGTGTCGTAAGAGGCAGCAGAGGGAAACTGAAATTGGATATGGGTAGCAAAATCTACCTGATAAGAATTCTAAATGATAAAAACATTCTGGTTGCCAAGCGTGGCTACTACAGCAAAATCCCGCTTATGAAACAGTCTATGGGGAAATGGATAATTTAAATAATATAAATGATTTTGATAGAATACGTTCAATTGACTTTCGTTTACTTCGGGTTGATTTAAAGTGTGAGAGCCACGCTGCATCTATATTATAGCTGTAGCACAAATATGTCGGCTTAGCTGAGGAACTTCTGGTTTATTTCTTATAATAAGTGATGAGAACGGATGACCTTCTTTCTGGTAAAGAGGTATTCTATCGTGCGAGAAGAAATTCCTAGTGTGGTAACATTTAAAAATATAAAGGCTGTTTATTAGGCTGTATAGTTCTGATTGTCTATGTTCTTAGTAGACCGGTGCTAGCTCAGGAGCTGAGTGCTCGTTGTAAATATTAGAGTACTCGAACTACCCGCGTTCGATCTCCACCGGCCTATCTTTCTCACTCGTATATACGCGAACACTACGTTATCTCTCTTTTGCATTGCTAATCTATTCTAAAGCTATGATAATAGCTTGACAACAGAGCCACATATAGATCGTGTCTAATGAAAGCAGCAGTGAACTTTTATAAGCTGTAATGGATGAAAAGAAAAAGCATTAAAAACTAAAATTAATTTTCAGTACTTCCTTTTAATTTGCACGAACTGTCGAGACAAATAAATA
Source organism: Parnassius apollo (assembly GCA_907164705.1). Taxonomy (NCBI): domain Eukaryota; kingdom Metazoa; phylum Arthropoda; class Insecta; order Lepidoptera; family Papilionidae; genus Parnassius; species Parnassius apollo. The sequence continues at coordinate 11,214,879 of CAJQZP010001449.1, read as the reverse complement.
TATATCTATATTGTCCTTTTTGAAAATTTAATCGTAATATTTGGATCTAACAATTGATTTGGGGCTATTCTTTTCATAATTGTTCCTTGTCATTGACATAAATAAAGTGGCATACGTGTGCACGTGTCAGTGATCTAGGGGCTCTTATACGTATTCCAATAAGGGAAAGTAATTCAGAGCAGTCAATGACACCATTAAGTAACTTGTATAGAAAAACCAATCTGAGTTTCTCTATATGCTTAATAGGTATATGGTCTGCCTCGTTGGTTTAGTGGTTGTAGTAGTACGACTGCTGATCATCAGGTCCTGAGTTTGAATCCTGGGTCGGGCCAAAAATCAATAATTGAGTTTATCCGTCAAGAAATTCTCAGTAGCGCCTGATCTCTTTCTGGTCGTGTCGGTTTACCGTCCCATTGGATTATAAGAGTGAGGGAATAGAGAGTGCACCTGTGCTTGCGCATACACTCTAGCACTATAATCCTGTCTTGCGCCGATGGCTAGCCTCCGTTGAGACAGGCCACCGTGGCCGAAATTCGGTCTGAAGGACTTTAGGTACATGGTATGCATCATCTATATTCTGGTTGCATATAAGGACCAAGCCCTAACAGAATACCTTACTTCTGTTCTGTGTTGGTGTAGAGAACCGGAGATCTTTTTTAGTATACTTATTTACTATACTTACTTACTAAATAAGTATTTATTATATTTACTTACTATACTTACTAGATACTTTTTTTCTTTTAGAGCTCAGGGGTGACAACGCATGTAGATTTTGATTCTTAATCGAGGATAAATTTAGATGTCTGTGGACCACAATATCTACTTACCATCTGGTGGACTGTGTGCTCGTTTGTCATCCTTATTGCATTAAAAAAATGTATGATTGTCCGAATAATCTGAAATTTCACAGACATATATTCTCACTATTATTGAGAAAACAAACTGGTTCAACCAAAAATAACAAACTATTGTAGTAAGATAACAACTAAGTATTTGGTAGCTAAAATGTTTAACAAAATAGATCTATTAAGAGAAAAAGTTAAAAATTAGTTAAATTTATTAAGATCACTTAAGAGAAAATTAAAAAACATTATACAGGATGGCTAATAAAACTAAATACGATAGTATATTAATAAACCATAACAATATAATATATACTATCAGGTGTTTAATTTATATAAATAAAGTTATATATAAGATCATAAAGTTAACATAACAACAAGATGTCATAGATTTATATATTACTGTATTATCTATGTGTATTATTGTGTCCAATATTTGATATAGTGGTTCATTGCCATGTAAAAGAGCGCCTCTCACCATCAAACGTAAAAGTTTGGCGAGTTTAGAATTAAGTAACACCACTGTCTTATAAATTCATTAATCAATAATAAATAAATAAAATAAAAAAATTAAAATAATCACAGCTCATAATCTAATTGTTTGTTTGAGTGTTTTAAAGAAAAGTCAAGTAGTAAAGTTACCGTTTTTATACATCGCACCGGTCAGCGGCGCGCTTTCTTCATTTATTAGAGAATTGTGAAGTGATTAGTCCTCCGCGCTACTCTAGTGCATGTTGGCGAACTTAACGTACCTAGAAATTCTTTTATTACATATTCCCGTGTTACAATGTTTTCCTTCACTACCAAGCACGTGGTAAATCACTATTTAAAATTCCAATTAACAATTTATCGGTGCTGGCGGAGATAAACCTGAGTTGCTCGAGTACTCCAAAATTCAGAGTTCCTAACCTCTGAAATACCACGGCTGAGTGTTTTTGTTTGTATTCCGTTTTAAAATTGAAACATAACGTCCACTGTACCAGACAAAGGAATAATGAACTTATAACATAGTCAATTTGATGACCATAGGGAATCAGACAAGCGTGGAATCAGGTCAACATTTCCGATATTCATTAGTTTGCAATATAGGACGTTGACACTGGCTTACACGTGGACCGCGATATTACCCGCCCACGGGAGCTCGCTTGGTCAAGTTTGATTGCATTCAGGTCGATAGTACATTTGTCCGTTTTAAAATTGGTTCCAGGTAATAAAAATGTATATTTGTGGTCATACTGGTTTCAGGATTATCACTTGAATTATTCATCGTCTTCATTACCGTTGCAGCCTGTCAAAAGTCCACTTCTGAACATAGGCCTCACTCAGAGATTGCCTCATAATGGGAATATTTCACATAGGTGCCACGTTTGGCAAGAGAGTTGGCAATGGCAGACATTTTTTGTTGTTATCAATAAGATGTTGCTATACTGAGTCTAGTCTCTGATCTACTGAGTTTTTTCCCTCGGACGGGGCGATATGAGGTAGTGGATATACTTACATCGTTACTACGTGGCAGTAATTCTTGTTTCCTGTATCTTTTACAAAACATTACTCTCCACACAATCTCATGTATCGTAGAGGCAGTTTAGCAACATAGATTGAACAAGGACAAACATCCAGACCCAGAACAATTATCTGTAATCTGGATTCGAACCCGCGGCCCCTGCGCTATAACTCTTTGCTAAGCCACTTCGCCACAGAGACTGACGCGCCTATCGCAGTATCATCCATTTTCTACCCTTGACACTGCTCCCTGTCACCATTCCGAGTATTTTAAGTCTTGGTAAACGAGATGGGTTGTACCTCCATCTATTCGAAGACACAAGATTTTCTGGGAAATCCCATAATCGACTCTTATGATACCCACGGGACGAAATGGGGTAAAGAATTATTTAACGCCACCACACTGAATATCTCTATATGTATATAAAAATCAATTGCTATCCGTTGGTCTCGCTAAAGCTTGAAAATAGCTCGACTAATTTTGATGAAATTTTTAGTGTTTATTTTAGTGGGTTTGGATTCACAACTGGATCCGCTAGGTAGCGCTGTTGTCGAGATCCAGAAATCACCCGAGCGAAGCCGGCACTGATCGCTAGTATTCTATAATTATTCCTATCTGTGCGTTTCAGAATTTTTAGAGTCAATAGCAAAAAATCCGACATCACCACTTTGATACCGTTGTGTGAGGTGTAACTTGAATAGACTCGATTAGAGCCGTGACTGTAACAAATACTGCCTAATGCAATTGGTGACACAAATATATACACGAGTTCTTGAGAAATGGACATAATACGAAGTATAGCCATTTGCATTGTGCACTCCGCAGTTGTATTGTGGCTGCAGAAAGAGTGGGTGAGCGCGGCAGAGGTAGGGAAAGGAACGCGCTCGCACAGAATACAAGCGTAAAGTGCGTAAAGTGGCAGCATTGATGTCGCAAAAATATATACACGAGTCCTTGAGCAATGATCATAATACCGTTTGAGTAATTCAATCTTAATATAATTGTAACAGAAATTTGATGGAAAGAAAAAGATTGTTTAACCAAACTTATACAACAATTTATTAATAGAAAGTTTTTATTTAATACAATATAACTCCTCCCCTGGCTCAAACTCATGCGGAGATCCCCCTGGGCATACTGAGGATCAAGTTATCCAGCATTACTTGCGGTAACCTGTCCCATTCTTGAATAGCAGCTTTTCTGATCTCCGGCACCGTCTGGAGAGGTGGTTGACGGTTCCAAGCAGTGCTGTATTGGGTTTAAGTCAGGCGAGTCGATACGATTTGGTGTCCATGGTTTACTTGGAATTGTATGATAATTCCATCAATAGCGACTGTTTTGTACCTATCTGCCGTCAGGGAGCCTCGATACGGGATCAAAGACGTTCTAGCTCTAACCATAATTCCACACCGAAAGGATACCGATTTCCCGCCTTACTGAACGGTTTCGGTGACAGTTCTTTACCTTTCAGAGTCTCCAGATCTTCTCTGGACATGGACATGTCGGTTATCTGGATGAGTACTGATTCGCGATTCGTCAACGAGGAGACAGTTTTGCCAAATGTTTACCTCCTCATCTTCTTTATTTTGCCGGAGCCTAGCCCACTGCAATCTCCGTCGCTGACGTTAACTTGGGATTGAATTTCTTTTTATATTAAAAGTTTTTTTCATACTATAATTCTATATTTTTAGGCATAAATCAACACAGGCCGCCGATGCACAAAACTTTTTCAGTAAAGAATCTCAAAAGAAGAAGAAATTGTAATATAATCTGTAACAAAAAAGATTCCGATTTTTCAAACAGATCGCAAACTTTTTTACCTAATGAATTCGTCTTATTTATTGTAGTTCAAAACAGTAATAACTGAAATTTAAATGAAAGTAAAATCCAATTTAAAAAAAACATATTTAATAATTATATATAATAACTTCTGGCGTCGCGTCGGTGCTAGATAGATGTCTGCGACTGTAAGCGATGAAGTATTGAAATTATTTTAGAGAGATTAGGTACTAATTTAAATTGAATATTATTTGATTTATTATTGAAGAGATTTTAGGTAATAATAAAAGTTTAGTTATAACTCCTTTGAGATATCTAAGGAATAGCAAGTTCAAGGTTACAAGCAGAACGTCATATAAATATGTACAATAATATCATTATCCCGTATTTTTCTCCTTTTCCATCTTTTTTCGAATACCTTTTAATGAAAAAATATTTAATATCTGTTCAGCCGTTTCCAAAAAATGGTGAACGTAGGTACGTCAAAAAACATTCGCGTCGAATTTTTCTCTTTTTTTGAACTCGTTGAAAAAATAACGAAATCACCCGCCTAAAGTTTCATTTTGTAGTAACTTTGTGAGACGTGTTCATTCCAGTACAGTGAACTCGAAACAATGAATCTTCGTAAACAAAATTTGGTGTATTCGCCCTCATTCGTAATAATAGCTATGCCGAAGAATGGGCTCCATAATAGTGATTTATGCGGAAAATTTGGTAATAATGAGCTACATTTCTTAACTAATTTACCAAAAACTAATCATGAGATCGTCACGTGTGTATACATATTATGTGTGTATTGACTTTTATAAAAAATCGAAAGCTTAAACTTAATACAAAAACTATGTCCTCTAGACCGAACTTCGGTCACCTGCCAATCTCAAAGGTGACTAGCCATCTACGCAGGACAGGATTATATTGTACAATTGTGTGCACAGGCATTGAGTGCACTCTCTGTTCCTTGATTCTCATTTTACTCTGGAACAGCAAGCCGACATGAATGGAGAGAGATCTGGGACCAACGAACGCCGCCAGCTTCCTGTCTATGCTACTGAGAACTTCTTGACAGAAAAATTCAATCACTGAATTTGGCCCAAACTGGGATTGGAACCCAAGATCACTTTAAGAGCAGTCGCACTTACGATTACGAACCAGTCTATACAACGAGGCATTAAATAAAAAAAATTACATTGACATTAGTACAAAGTTGGCAATGCGCTCACGAACTTTAGCATAGTTTTTTTTTTTCAAAATCCATCACATAAGAATCCAAATATTGATTCAAAAAGGAAGAAATAAATGAAAAGTAACCGAACATGTATTGAACTGTCAGTTCAAATTATGATTTACACTAGCATCACCTTAAAAAAAGCAGAGAAATATTAGTGAGTAAAAAGGAAAAATTCCTCTTTAATGCACGTGCCCCACTTCTTAACGATGCTCGTGTAACATGAAATCGAAATGTGCGTAAAAATTTTCCTTTCTACCTCCTTTAATAAGTCGGGGGATCACTTGGAAAAATCCTCATATGAGAAATATGCAGCCAATAAGTCGAAAACACAGACTAGCTACCCTCCAGACCAAGCATTCAAATTTATAAATGAACTTATCGGAATGTGGGAAAAACGATAATCCATACTTAATTATTTTTACTTATAATATTATAAATGCGAAAGTGTGTTTGTCTGTTTGTTTGTTTGTATGTTTGTCCTTCTTTCACGTCGCAACAGAGCGTCGGTATGGCATGAATTTTGGTATGGGTATAGTTCGGTGGCTGTAGAGTGACATAGGCTACTTTTTTCAGCGGAAAAACATATCATTCCCATGGGAAAATCAAATATATTGCAAAATTGAAGGCTAGGTGGCGCCACCGTGATTCTACAAGACGGACGACGGTACGATGGACGAACACAGAAGGTCAGAATATCTGGATTATTATGTCTTTTTACCAAAATAAAGATAAAAAATGTATGGATCTGTATTTTTCCATGCAAGACCGGGAAGAGAGCGATAAAAAACATAAAATTCACCAGCTGATTTTCTTCAAACGTTTTGGTGCAATGTAATTCACAGAATAGGCGATAACCTCGCAGACGATATTAAGTAATCCGTTGATGATCTGCGTACCCCGCAAGGCTTACAGGCGTGATTATTAGTATGGACCAGAAATACTATCACCACCTGTCACGCTTTCACCCTTAACTATTACTTAACTGTGATAGAAACAGTTCTTAGTAAGCCTTATTAATATTTATTGAACGAAAATTAATACAGTTCTTACATGTGGTTATGAATGAATCGGTATTAAAATAAGAAAAATTGTGCAAAATTGTAAGAAAAATATTTTTGAGAGTTCTTATTAACTAAAGTATACATAGTTTAAATTGATTCCGCTAGATGTCGTTACTAGGTTTTTAAAACGCGGTAACGAAATGTTTCCTGACATGTACTTAACTCCCACCGTTGAGCCGCGCGTCACCTATACGCTTAAATTGTTTCTATTTCGTAGCTTATTCGACTACCTGCTTTCGATTTCGGTTGTTTGTTATTTGCTTTGTGATTTGGTTAAGTTTGAATGGATTTATATTGGCTTTCATTTTCGGATTTGTGTATTTTCTTGGATCGGTTTTGTTGATTTGGTTGGTATTACTTTATACATATTTAGACTCTGGCTTTGATTTTGGATTTTGTTTATTTAGAATCGTGAATTGGTTTTCGTTGTTTTAGGTTGTTTAACAATATTTCAAAGGAATATTAATAGTATAGATAGTGTATACGGTACACACACACACACTTACTTCTTTTTTCGTTGGTTATATTTATATTGACCACTGCTTTCGATTTCGGTTTTCTGCGATTTGTTTTGTGATTTGGTTTAAGTTGATTCGATTTTTTTTGACTATCGTTTTCGAATTTCGTGTTGTGTCTTGAATTGATTTTGTTGTTTTGATTTTAAAAAATATTTAAAAGGAATATTTATTCATTTTAGATATCTTGGATTTGCTTTTAAAAAAATATTTAAAAGGAAATTTAATTCCTTTTAGGTATTTTAAAGTTTTTTATAAATAGGTTTTTTGTTACTTCATAATGCCTCGCAAACGTCTGGACTTACGTACCTTACGACCTTTCAAGAGTATTTTCTCAAAGACAAGCGAAAAGATTAGCTCGATCGCTAGAATCTTTAGAAGATGCTGAACTGAGAAGGCAAGAACAAGCAGAGCGTCAGGCTGCTTTAAGAGCTTCCGAAACAGCTTCTCAAAGTCAGGAAAGGCGTCTTGAACAGGCAGAGTGTCAAGCTACTTTAAGAGCTTCTGAAACTCCTTCTCAAAGTTAGCGAAGGCGTCTTGAACAGGGAGAGCGTCAAGCTACTTTAAGAGCTACTGAAACACCTGTAAAGAGCAAAGACGTCTTGAAGGGTCCTTTAAGAGCTACTGAAACACCTGCTCAAAGTCAGCAAAGGCTATTCGAACAAGCGGAACGTCAGGCCGCCTTAAGAGCCGCGGAAACACCTGATGAAACTCAACACAGACTCATTGAGCAAGCTCAACGTCAATCTACTATAAGGGCAATTGAAACACTAGAACAGACACAGGCGCAAAGAGATGCAAATGCACAGCTTCAAGCTGAACGTCGACGAAATTTTCAAAGAAACAATTGGTCGGTTTTTAATGACACAGCATTCAATTATGATCCGTTGATTACATACATACATAAACACTCACGCCTGTCACCCAGAGGGGTAGGCAGAGACTACAGACTTCCATTTAGCACGATCCTGACATACCTTTCTCGCCTCTTCCACATCCATATACCTACGCATACATTCTCGTCGGTTAAGGGTACTCTTAATTTGGCCCATTTTTAGTATATCGCCAATTTGGTCGACAAACTTCCGCCTAGGACGTCCCTTTCCAACTCTTCCATTCACTTCTGCAACATATATTTGCTTTGTCAGTCTTTCCGCATTCATTCTTTCTACATGACCAAACCACCGAAGCATTCCATTCTTAATCCTGGTCACCGCATCATCTTGCAAACCAGACTCTTCTTTTATCACACAGTTTCTCACCCTGTCACTCAGATTCAGCCCTAACATACTCCTTAGCGACCGCATTTCTACTGCATTTATTCTACTCTCGTGCTTCTTCTGCCATACCCAACTTTCACTACCATACGTTAAAGTAGAGACTAATACAGCACTGTGAATTGCCATACGTGCCTTTTTTGACACATTCTGACTTTTCACAATAGATTGTAGAGCCCCATTTACTTTATTTCCTGCATTCACTCGTCGTTCAATATCCTTATCATATCTCCTATCCCTGCTGAATACACATCCCAAATATACGAACTCATCCACTTGCTCAATAACTCTCCTTCTATTCTTATTTCACATACCGTTTTGCTTTCATCTCTTTCAAAAACCATCACTTTCTTCTTACTTGCGTTCACTTTCATTCCCCTTTCTTTTAATGACCTGTTCATTAATGTAACCATCATTTGCAACTTGGCCGCCGACGACGCAAGTATGACTTGATCATCGGCGTACAAAAGGCATTTGATGGTTAACTCACCCATTCTTAACCCGCATTCTTCAACTTTCAAATTTTTCCTTTGATTCTCGATCCGCTGATTGATTATAAAAATCACAGGTTAGTTGTTATCGGACTGATGGACAAGGCGTGTCGATTTTGCAGCGCTTTAAAATGGAAAGATGAGACCGCAGGCATGTGCTGTTCCAATGGCAAAGTGTCTCTTCCGTTACTTGGGGAACCAGAAGAACCTTTGAAAATTCTCTTTTTATATGACGCTAATGAGTCACGGCGCTTTTTAAACAGGATCCGGAAATATAACTCATGCTTTCAAATGACGTCCTTCGGAGTTGACCGGGAAATAATAATGCCGGGATTTTCGCCTACATTTACGGTGCAAGGGCAAATTTATCATAGAATAGGTTCACTTTTTCCAGTTGAAAACGAACAGCATAAATTTTTACAAGTATATTTTATGGGTGACGAAGAAATTGAGGTAAACCGTCACTGCCAATTTATCCAGGGAGTTGAGAGAGACACATTGTTCAAAATTCAAAGATTCTTGCATGAACGTAACATTTTAGTTAAAACATTTAAAACTGCTTTAGAAAACCTACCTGAAGAGGATTATAAAGTCGTCATTCACGCAGATCGGACCCCTCGAGGAGAGCATGAAAGGCGCTACAAAGCATCTTTGATAAACGAAATAGCAGCCGTAATTAGTGGTGATCAATTTTCTTCACGAGACATTATCTTGCGAGCACGTGATGATACGTTGCAACGGGTAGCCGATACTCACAAGTTTTATGATGCTCTACAATACCCATTGATTTATTGCAAAGGACAAGAGGGTTATCATTTCCCAATTCCACTCATTAACCCGGTCACAAAGGAGCCTACTTCGAACAAAAAAGTATCATGTACGGATTTTTATGCGTAACATATGATGTTGCGAGAAAATGATTTTAAGCTCTTAGCCCGGTGTAGACAATTATTTCATCAATTTTTGGTAGACATGTATGTGAAGGTAGAAAGTGAAGGTCTCCGTTATATATCATTAAATAAAAAAAAAACTGCGCGTTGAGAATTATATACATTTACAAGATGCAGTTTCTAGCGACGTCAATGTAAACCGCAGAGATTTAGGTAAAATGGTAATTCTGCCCTCATCATTCGTTAACATTCCCCGCTACCTACATGAGTACACACAAGACGCATTCGCCTATGTACGAACTTACGGAAGACCTGATCGTTTTGTTATTTTTACTTGCAATCCCACATGGAAAGAAATAACCGAGGAGCTAATGCCGTGCCAAAAAAGTACTGACAGATACAATTTAGTTGCTAAAGTATTTAGATTAAAAGTACAAAAATTAATGTATGTAATTAACAAAGGGAAAATTTTCGGAGAGGTGCAGTGCTTCATGTATTCAATTGAATAGCAAAAAAGAGGATTACCGCATGCCCACATTCTAATATGGCTTAAAGAGAAGTTGCGGCCTAGCCAAATAGATGACATAATAAGCGCCGAGATTCCGGATCCTGAGCCAAGATAAAGAATTGTATGATGCCATCGTCCGAAACATGATTCACGGTCCATGTGGAGCACGAAATTCAATATCGCCATGTATGAAAGAAAGAAAATGTACAAAGAAATTCCCTAAACAGCTATTAAAAGAAACAGTGCACAATGACAATGGTTACCCTTTATACAGACGCAGAGCTCCCGAAGATGGTGGCAGGAAAGTTACAATCAAATCTCGCTCTGGAGCGTTCGAAACCTTAGATAACAGCTGGATTGTCACGTATTCGCCCATTCTATGTAAAATGTTTAATGCCCACATTAATGTAGAAGCATGTAGCTCTGTCCGCGCAATCAAGTATATCTGTAAGTACATAAATAAAGGAAGCGACCAAGCAATATTTAATTTCAGGAGTGAAGGTGAGGCAATCCTTGAAGACAGATCTTTCGCAGGGCGTTATGTCAGCAGTAAAACGAGGCAGCGTGGCGTCTCCTTGGCTTCCCTTTACACGAAAGGCACCCAACAGTTACTCACCTTGCTGTGCACTTAGAAAATGGAGAGAATGTATATTTCACCGAAAGAAATTTCCAAGAAAGAATTGCATCACCGCCAAAAACTACACTAACAGCCTTCTTTCAACTTTGTCAGACCGACCCCTTTGCAAAAACGTTGTTATATTCTGAAGTCCCCCGCTATTATACTTGGAACACATCTAGGAAGGAGTGGAAACGCCGTATTCAAGGCGCGCCTGTTGCAAATTGGCCCGGTGTAAAGTCCTCAGATGCCCTTGGTCGTGTGTATACCGTTCATGTAACTAATTTTTAATGTTTCTGTTTACGATTGCTGCTGCACCATGTTCAGGGTCCTACAGGATACAAAGACCTTAAAACTGTCAACGGTCAGGAATGCGCAACTTATAGAGCATGTGAATCTCTGCATCTTTTAGAAAGCGATAATCACTAGGATGAAACCATGGAGGAATCTGTGCAGTGCCAGTCACCAGCCAAAATTAGGGATCTTTATGCAACTCTCATATCATCTTGCGGGCTATCTAATGCACGTGAATTGTGTTGTACAAATATAAAGAGTATATGGCGGAAGATATTTTGCGAATGTTACAGCAGACACACGCGAACATGACATACAATGAACACATTTATAATGAAGCACACTGGAAAAATTGAAGATAAAGTAATGGCAATGGTAGGAAAAAAATTAAGCGACTTTGGAATGATAAGCCCTCGGCGAACAACCGAAAATGAACTAAGTGATGAAATTATACGTGAAACAAACTATGATATACCAGCTTTGCAGCAGCTAGTAGCCGAATTTGTACCCCGCTTGCTTCCCGAACAAAAACAGCAAAGTATTAGCACAAATTAAATCTGGAAATGGTGCACTTTTCTTTTTAGATGCCTTTGGAGGAACTGGGAAGACATTTTTGTTAAATTTATTATTAGCGCAAGTACGAAAAGATAAAAACATTGCTGTGGCCGTAGCTTCCTCCGGTATAGCCGCCACGCTGCTAAGCGGGGGCCGCACTGCACATTCTGTTTTAAAACTCCCCTCTAAATATAGCCCAGGAAGAATCGCCGATCTGCAACTTTAGCAAAAATAGTGCACGAGGTATAATGCTACGACAATGCAAACTTATAGTGTAGGACGAAAGTACAATGTCGCATAAGAAAGCTGTAGAAGCACTAAATCGAACGCTCCAGGATTTGCGCAGCAATACCGATGTAATGGGAGGAATGGTGGTTTTACTGGCTGGTGACTTTCGCCAAACTTTACCTGTCATTCAAAAGGGCACACCTGCAGATGAAATTAAAGCATGCCTCAAGTCGTTTATTTTATGGAACAAGGTGACAAAATTAAGTTTAAATACGAATATGAGAGTGCAACTGTAAAATGATATCAATGCTGGAAACTATTCTGACACACTATTAAAAATTGAATGGGTGCTTGGAAACGGATGCTGATGGCTGCGTTAAATTGACGAGAGATTTTTGTAATTCAGTACAGAGTCATTCCGAATTAATTGCGAGCGTTTATTCAGATTTAACGAACAACATGCATGAAGACAAATGGTTATGTGAAAGGGCGATTCTTGCACCAAAAAATGAGAGCGTTAACAAAATAAATTCAGATACCTATATTAAGCGAAGTAGCAGGAGAAATAACAGAGTATTTGTCAGTAGACACAGTTATGGACACAGAACAGAGCACTTCATATCCCGTAGAGTTTCTAAATTCTCCAGAGTTGTCAGGTGTGCCCTCACATAAGCTTCAATTAAAATTAGGCATCCCAGTCATGCTAATGCGAAATTTAGATGCTCCTCGGTTATGTAATGGGACAAGGCTGCGTGTGACACATCTTGGACGGAACATAATCGGTGCTACAATTTTGACAGGCGTAGGAAAAGGTGAAAATGTTATTATACCATGGATCCCTATAATTCCCACAGATCTTCCTTGTCAATTCAAAAGGTTGCAGTTCCCTATTAAGCGCAAGGGCAAACGTTACAGGTAACGGGGGTTAACTTAGAAAAACCGTGCTTCTCTCATGGTCAGCTGTATGTAGCATGTTCGCGTGTGTCAAATGCCCAGAATCTCCACATTCTTTCCCCGAATGAAAAAACATATAACATTGTGTACAGTAGCGTCTTAAAATAGTGTTCAGTTAGTTTTTTTTTTCCAAAATTCCCACAATCAATTAATCAGAATTCCCACAGATCTTCCCTTTCAATTCAAAATTTCCTATTTAGCTCAGTTTCTTTTCAATTCCAAATGCTGCACCTCTGACGGACCTATTAAGCTCAGTTTCCTTTCAACTCAAAAGGCTGCATCTCTAACGGATCTTTTATTTGGCTCAGTTTCCTTTCAATTCAGAAAACTGCATCTCTGACGAATCAATTTAGCTCAGTTTCTTTTCAAAAGTCTGCATCCCTGACGGATAATTATGCTCAGTTTCCTTTAATTAAAAAAATATCCCATTTCCATTTGGAATAAACAGGTCTATTTTCATGCTTTCCTATACGCTGCGTTTCAAAATATTTAAATAGGCTGACGAATCAATTTTGCTCAGTTTCCTTTTAATGGCTGCATCTATGACAAATCTATAAAACTCAGTTTCCTTTCAATTCAAAAAGCAATGGATAGTTCATTTCCCAGTGACCATGCGGGCGAAGCCGCGAGTAACAGCTAGTTACTCTATAAAAATTAAGATATTAAAATATCTCAATAACTTCAAATTTTCTAGACATATAACGATAACGGTAATGCATTCTGACTAATTGCGACATTTTTAAATATTATCTAAGTTTATTACGGGTTGTGCACGTGAGAGCGCGTTCCGTCGTAGAGAACAGAAAAGCGCCTTAAACGGTACGCAACATTAATTAACATATATGGACCATTATTATGGTAAATATTATCTAAAGCTTCTTTTTTTAAATATAACGTTTTCCCACACAAAAAAACAATGGTAAAGGTTCAGTCTGATTGTTTAATAATATTTCGTTATAGGATAGGGTAACAAACTAGCACACAGTCCACCTGATGGTAAGTGGTTGCTGCGACATATAGACATCTACATCTACCTAGGTGGATTGAAAAGTACTCGGCCTAACACAGATCCATTCAATTCTAAAAATCAAATCTACCCACATTATTTAGTTCAGTTCAGACTAGTTCATTGTGTGAAATTCGAAACGTGTGCGATAATTAGTTGTGATTTTATAAATTTATTAACAAAGTAATCGGACATAATTTCCGCGAATGGAGCAAATCGAGCAGCGTGCCGTCATTAAGTACCTCCATAAGAAGGGGCTATCATCAAAAGCCATCCATGATGACATGATCAGTACATTAGGCGATTGTGCTCTGTCATATTTATCCGTCAAAAAATGGATAGCAGAATTTAAGCGTGGTAGAGAGAGTGTGAAAGATGAACCCCGCTCTGGAAGGCCTTCGACGTCAACTACTGACGAAAATATTAAAAAAGTACTTGATTTAATAATGGGAGACCGCAGATTAAAAATTAGAAAGATAGCCGAGATTATAGGCATCTCTTATGAACGAACTCAAAACATCATTGTCAACGAGTTGGGTTTCCACAAGGTGTCTGCGAGGTGGGTTCCGCGACTGCTTTCAGTTGAACAAAAAAGGACGCGATTGACTATTTCACGCGACTGTTTGGAGTTATTTGAAGCCGATGCAGATGATTTTTTTGAATCGTTTTGTTACTATGGACGAAACATGGGTTCATTACTGTACACTGGAAACAAAACAACAATCAAAACAGTGGAGAAGACCTGGTTTACCACCCCCTAAAAAGGCTAAGTCGATTTTGTCGGCAAATAAGGTGATGACTTCAGTATTCTGGGACTCGAAAGGTGTGATTATGATTGATTATCTTAAAAGGTGTCAGACTATAAACTCTGATTACTACTGCACCTTACTACGTCGTTTACGAGAAGAAATAAAAGAAAAACTTCGAGGAATGCTCAGAAGAAAAGTCCTGTTTCATCAAGATAACGCCAGTGTTCACACGTCAGTACTGTCAATGGCTGAAATTCACAACTGTGGCTTTGAACTGTTACCGCATCCGCCGTATTCACCTGATCTGGCACCATCAGACTTCTTTCTGTTCCCTAACCTAAAAAAGCACTTGGGAGGTCAAAGATTTTCGACAAACGACGAGGTCAAAGAAGCTGTAGACGCATATTTTGACTCTAAGGAAGAATCATTTTTTTTCAACGGTCTAAATGCTTGGAAGGGGGAGGTGGCAAAAGTGTATTGAACTTGATGGTGATTATGTAGAAAAATAAAAATATAACTGATTTAGTATGTGTTTATTTTCTTGGTTAGGCCGAGTACTTTTCAATCCACCCTCGTATCCTCGATTACAAATCAAAATGTAGATGCGTCGTCAATCCTGAGGACTAAAATGGAATGCTTCGTTTCCAGTAAAAAGGGTGTCTGGTTCTCTATACTCAGCATACGAAACACAGCAGCATTAAGCTTTTATTTCAGGATGTTAGGAACCCCTGTCCCATGGCAAACAAAAGCCAATTATTTAGGCGTCACCCTTGTTGCAAGGCTCACTTTCGAGCCCCATATCAAGAAAGTTACTCGCACCGCACGATTTTACATGGGTAGGCTCAACAGCATATTGGACAGACACAGTAAAATGTCCCTCCGAAACAAGCGAACCCTATATAAGGTCGGTATACGACCCGTATGACCTACGTGGCCCCCATTTTCGCACATGCCAAACCCAACATTATAAATGAACTTCAAATAGTTCAAAATCTCTTCTGTCGTAGGGCCACGAACTCGCCCTATTATGTCCGTAATGCCGACCTCCACCGAGACTTAGAGCTCCCAACAATTCAACAGTTCCTCAAAACACTCTCTGAGAGATTTTTCAAAGCCTCAGAGTCCCACTCAAATCGCCTCATTCGTGAGACAGCTGCCTATGCAGCCCCTCTTCATACTCGCAATAGTGTGCGTAGACCGAGAAACTCTCTCTCGGACACCCCCAACAAGCTTTCGGCTGACCTGAACTGCCTCCTGGCGGCTCAGGCCGAGCCTATTTAACACATCCCTTAATCTGCCTTAGTTAGGCACACTTCTAAGTGGCTTTTCGCCGCTTGCGCCCTCCTTTCTGCCAAGGAGGTTCGCGTCCGTTAACGGCTTAAAGATCTCTCGTCAGATCAGTAACCAATCCCTAAAGGTGGAGTTTAGTGGGTAAAAGTCTCCACATAACCACGCAGCCGGCTGCGTGGTATGTTATTGAGCATTCTCCACCTCCCTCCCCCGTTACCGGAGGGTTGCCCTTAATTGCTTCGGACGCAAAAAAGCTGCTACTTTACGCTGATAATCTATGAGAGCGTGGTCTTTCCCCGGTCGAGCCGACCCATTCGTGCTGCAACTATACTTCCAATATAACTGCAGCATGGCTCTATCACGTATACGCCCTCTTGGATTCACTTGGACCATTATCTGATCCTGAGTACGGTGCCACTCACGCTCCCATCGCGGATGCCTTCTGCGGTTTGCTGCCGTGTTTGACATTATAGGTCAGCCGTATGTGCCTTTACGGTCATACCTTTTAGAGCGGATTTGAAGCAGCAGCGATGTTGCTGATTCTGTCACTGATATGGTCCTACAGGGAATGGAACTTTTATTCCATCATCAGTGCTACCTATCGGAGGCAGAACCCAGCCATGATTTGGCCGCTCCCGCAAAATTGCATTACGCCATAAGCAGGAGTGCCTCCGAACCTGGGCTGACGCATCGACGTCTCGGGACGCAATTACCAGTGCTCTTAAATAGAAGTATAATTCCGCATCCAGGTCATTAGGTGGAGTACATCGGCAGAATTATTTATAAATTATATAATTATATTATTTATATATTATATAATTATATTATTTATATATTATATAATTATATTATTTATATAACTATTAAACTAGTTCGACTTCGGCCGCCACAGATTTTTACAAAATAATCACAAAATTATTGTTCTAAAGTTATTAACAAATATAAAAGAAACACACAAACAAAAGCTTAACTATAATATATATAAGTTCCATAAAAAGATAGCTATTTACAATTATTTGAAGAATGTTTCTCAATTGTAACTAGGAAGCTACAAGACAACAACATGCCTGCAGAATATGCAGTATTACTCAAACACTGCCTCACATCTGGCTATCTATTGTAGAAGGAAGAGCTCTACAAACAAATTGATGGTGTGGCGACGGGCTCACGTGTATTTCCTATAGTCGCCGACATATATCATGGAGGACTTTGAGGAGATACCCTTCTTACTGCTATAAATCCAAGATTCTACAAGCGGTATGTAGATGACACTTTCACAATTTTACCATCTGACAAAGCAACTGAATTTTTAGACCACCTTAACTCCATAAGCTTTAAAATATAAATCACGATGGAGTTAGAAGCAAATAATACTTTAGCTTTCCTAGATGTTTTAGTCATCCGAAATCCTGATAACACTATTGGTCATACTAAGTGTAGGAAAAAGGCCTATACCAACCGATATTTAAATGGTGAATCTCACCATCATTCTTCATATTTTGCTACTATAGTTAAATATTTGTTTCGGAGAGTACAAGGGATCTGTGACAGAATACATCTAGCCGCTGAGCTTCAGCATGTCAAGCAAGTATTGCAAGACAACAAGCTTTGGGTCCCAAGCCTACGTCACAGCGACCGAGTGAAGCTGGCCAAAGTCGGTGGATGAGTGCTGTTATCTGCTTGGGATCCTATAATTAACAAAATCTATACAAACCCAACCATACCACTGCAAGACTTCGAGATACTGTAAGCTCGTTTCATGTAGATCGGGACCAAAAATAAATATTCAAAAACTGAAGATAGCCGGGCTAACTATGATATTGAGATGTCAAACATCTCAGTTCCCTCCCCCGTGACCATAAGTTAATTAAACGCGATAAAATCCATATAATTATATAGTTTTATTCAATGTGTAGTGTTCGCGTATATTTAAGAATATATATTTATTTATTTATAACAGGAAAACTTACAGTTTTTAAATAATACTATATATATAATGTAATTTACAAAGTAAGCCTATTAGAAGTTTTCACAGATGAGTAATCGGTTTGGGTAAATACATGCAACATATATAAGTAGATATAATTTATACATTGATGTTGATTAGATTTAAGAGTTCAAGAGTAAATTGCTACTGAATTCAGATTTTATCAATTTGCAGATAGTAGTACCACTAGTAGAAAAGAGGTCAGCCTTATCACAGTCCTTAGAAAATTTATTAAATGAGTTACATGCTCTTAAGAAGAATGAGTTTCACCTGTAATTTGATCTACATAAAGAAACATGTAAGGGATTGTAATAACGTAGTGAACGAGAGGGAACTGAGATATGTAATCTTTTTAATAAGTCAGGGCAGTCTAAACGATCTTGAGCAATTTTACTTAGTAAGACCAGGTCAGCTGTATAGCGCCTAGTTTGCAGCGGGAGGAGATGAAGATGAGAACACTGCAATTAGTAGCCTTCCTATATTATATATATATATATATATATATATATATATATATATATATATATATATATATATATATATATATATATTATATCATATACATTGTTTTATTTTTTTTAATAAATTTCAAATAAAAATTGTACAATTTATTTATTTATCAATAATCGATAAATCCCAAATTTATCGATCAACGTCCCAACCCTGTCCCATCACTATGGTTCGGAGCATTCTAAGTTCAACCTTGAATTATCCAATCACAGCGCATTTGACACGTCCCCCTCAACTCGAAATTTGGTGAAATCGAAACAGAACAAATATTCTATGATGCGGTATTTATTAGGAGGTAATCTGTGCCTCTATCACTCTCACGTGAAATAATTACCTAAAACCGCGACGCGCCCGGGTGAAATAACGAAGTCAGGGCTAGCGCGTTGGAGGCGATTGAATGTTAAAGTTTTTTAACGCTGTTTACGTATATAACTTTTTGTAAATATTGTTGAAATAGTTTTTGTTTAGTGTTTAGTATATTCAATTGTAGGATAAAATAGTTCAAAAGTTTTAATTTAATTTAAGAACTATATATTATGTATATTACCCATTATTTAATAAATTTTAATATGGGAAAACGTCGTTCCTACTATAATTGTTGCGTGGATAGACTCTAAATGACCAACAAAATATTTCAGATATATCATTCTTTATTACCGAAGGAATTTTAGTAGAAAGTTATGAAACGTGAATTTATTTAATTTTTATTGTTAGATAGGTACTTATGGCAAAAAAAGAATTAAGTAATAATTTATTTAATATCTACGAAGTTTATTACAAAATTTAGTGGAAATTTACTTCACTATCCAAATATCTACTAACGTACATATACTTGCCTTTTGTATTAAAATATTTTAAGCTGTTATTTTAGCTTAAAATATTTTAAGCTAAAATAACACAAAACACTGAAATCAATACTTTGTTTACCAACAAAAATTTTAACTAAGAATACGATTACATTTCCGTTAGGAATCGTTTTCCATCCGAACCAAGCGTCGCGATTCCCGATGAATGGCCTTGCAAGTTGCATGCGTTAGACATCGCAGAACTCACGTATGTGCGAAAATATGGTCGGTCGATCATAATCTAATTAATATTTCGCAATTTATTTCGTAACTTTTTATTGACATCCCTCCATAACAACGGAAAGTCCACCATAACGTAGGAAGAGAAAAATGTGCAAAGTAATAGGGACACTCGAGTTTTAAGTAGTAATTATGTAGGCTATTAAACGTCGGCAGGCAGTCAATATTCAAAGAGTGAAACTTCTGTACGTAGTTCTATTATTTATTCTGTGATAATACACTATATACCAGACAATGGCAAACGACGCGCGGATCGAATATCACTTGAATAGTAGATATTTTTTTAAATAAATGCAATTAAAAAAAACGATTGGGTAGTATCGATTCTAAAACAAACTACCTATTGATAACTGATATTACTTGTAGAAAAAAGAAGTATTAGTACTTATTTAAAAAGAAATTTGTCTTGAAAGAAATTGCAAATCGAACGAAGTTCGGTATTTGCCTATCTAAAACCAAGTTTAAAACGTACAAAAACAGGAACACCCAGCCTTAATGCCCGCCGATACAAATGAAATTAATTCCTGTGAATAATTAAAGAAATACATCCTGAGAAAAACCTACATGTCTGAATTAAATATTTCAAAGACATTTGAAGTTCTCCAACTCGCGCAAAAGGCTTGTACCCATAAGTGGGACATTATTAAGCTATAAACTAACTTTCCTATATAATTATTATATACATACGCGTCCTTAGCTCCTGCAGCATTTAAATTAAAAAAAAAGATAAGTATGTCTTTGTAACCAAAAATTTAATTTACATTCGAAAACGACAACAAAGCGAGATAAAGGTAAAGCTTTAGGATTCTAGTATGTCGTTCTAGTATGTTTTTCTCCTTTCTAAAGGGCCGGCAATGCACCTGCAATTCCCCCGGTGTTACGGTTGTTCATGGGTTGCGGTAGTTAACATCAGGTGAGCCGCATGCTCATTTGCCGCCTCTACAAAAAAAATGTTGACACCCCACGGATACTTATTTAAAGTGCTCTATTGTTTAACTACTCTATGTTCATACGGTTGCAACTCACCCGGTACGCTGTTGGTTACGCTCATGATTGTCTGGAGCCAACGACCGGATAACTGTAAGGGCACTGCTATGGAATAATCCTCGCTCGGCTGACAGTCTCATTAGAGTTGTCTCGGGTGTCACACTGGGTGCGGCCGAACTCCACACCCTGCACGTTTGAACTGATTAAAAATAACTTTTGAGGCTTTCAATTTCATAGCACGTCCTTATTCCTGATTAATGTAAACATACTGTGGGCTGTTTGCTACTTTCATTCTACGGTGATTTTATGACGACATTATTAATGTATAAAATTTTTTATCATTTCCTTAAAGCAGTCCATCAAAAACTAGGCTACAGCTACAGAAATATAGGGTAGTGGATTCTCTTGTGTCGACATTAAATTCATAAAATTTTACTAAAATATTGTTTTGTATCTCTTTTTTTCTAAATCTACATACTATAAAACACACACACACACACACGCACGGCACGCACGCACTGACCGGTGGTGGCGTTGTTGTCGATATCCACAAATCATCCGTGCGAATCCAGGGAGATTATATATATATATATGTATATATATTTTTTTTTTTTTTTTTTTTTTTTTTATAGTGTTGCTTTTAATTATCAATTATCTATCAGGGATACAATAATTAAATAATTAAACTCTTTCTTTTGTCATTTAGTGATAAGAGAGAGAGCAAGAAAGGTACGTGAGGGTAACATGACTAAGCTTTGCCCATATAAAACAAAACTAGGAGGAGGAAAAAACTTTAAAAAGTTTTGTATAATTAGGTACACTTTGAAAAATTAACTTAATAAAAACTGACTATACTACACAATACTAAAATCGACTAAAATATTTACTATTATGCCAACTGTCAAAATGGATAAAGGAGCGCCCTTATGATCCTTTAATGTTTGATTGAATGATCAAGAGCTATCGTATCACAGAGTCAACCATGCAAAAATACTTTTTTCACATGTCAAAAAAAAAACAAGGCTTTGGAGTTATAAGAAAGTTACCATATTAATCCAATGATCATATTACCCTCGCGTACTATAGTTTTTAAGCATTTCTTAACTGTCGTAAAAGATTAATAAATACAGATATTAAAAATTAGCGGCTACTATTCTCTCTACCACGTGAAAAGTATCTCCGATATTTTTTTTTACCTATTACTCAGATATGTAGCTTTTCTCACGATATATATTATATTCACCGCCGAACACGTCGAGAATCAGCACTTAAAATTATTTCGATTAATAATATCGTTGGTGCCGACAAAATAGAATCGGGTTTTATTTTTCCGATTCCAATAAAATTATAAGGCGAGTGCTCTGTTTTCTGCGCTGTATAGACACTTCTCTTCCTCTTAATTACCCTATAAATATCCACAGCTGGACATGGACCATGATGCCTCTCCCATCATAAGGAAGCATTTTCCTTAATCGTCACGTAAACAATATAGTAATACATCCATGTTTCGGAAGCCATGAAATGATTCCGGCATTTTTCATAGTCGCTTACGACATGATTCCCTCTCACATCCACATATTCTATACTTCCCCTTAGACACAAAATATGTGTTTATATTTATTTATTACATGCAAATATTCTTAAATTGACAATTTTTAAAGAACAACGCCGTCTTAAGCCATACCGGAGCCCTTGGGTACACAAGAATTTGGGGCCATGTTGAAAGTGAAAAAGGGAATGACAAAAAAATTTTTCTGCTATGATATTATATTTATTATAATTTTTTTAATAGGATAGAGTGACAAACGAGCACACAGTCCACCTGATGGTAAGTGGTTGCTGCGGCCCATAGACATCTACATCTATCCTCGATTGCAAATCAAAATGCAGATGCGTTGTCACCCGTAAGGACTAAGATGGAGTGCCTCGTTTCCAGTAAAAAGGGTCTCCGGTTCTCCACACTCACAACACGAAACACAGCAGCATTAAGCTACTATTTTAAGCTGGTATTCTGTGAGAGCATGGTCCTTCCTCGGTTGAGCCGACCCATTCGTGCTACAACTATACTATTAATATAACTGCAGCATGGCTCTACCACGTATAATTAATTGGCAAAAATAGACAAAAGATTGTATAGCGTAAGCGAATGAGGCCGGTGCTTTTCGTCACGGGGGCCCCTTGACGAAACCCGGGCCCCGTGTACTCTTATGGTAAACACGGTATTGAATACGGGTAACAAACAAGCACGCAGTCCATAGTGATGATAAGTAGGTAAGTATACTTTGCTTTATCATGTTATAAGAGCAGAATTGGTGTTTTTACATCACAGTCCGATCTTTAGCTAGTCTTTGTATTTGATACGCTTTATTAAAACGCTAATCAATTGGTTGAAGCCCCAATATCTGTTTTAGTTTATATCCCATGCGATATTGCGACCTTCGACAGTGATTTATGACTGCTATTTTAGAGTTGCGCGTTTGTGAAATTTAGTTAAATATTTCCTGGCATGAGATGCAACGATCGTTTTACGGCGTCTGTGGCTTTTATTGTTAGTTAAATATAATGAGGATGATAATCTCTTGGCCGCTTTTGACTATCGAATAATAAATTTAGGCACATACACAGTATAATAAATTACATACATAATACATAAACACTCACGCCTGTCACCCAGAGGGGTAGGCAGAGACTACGGACTTCCATTTGGCACGATCCTGACATACCTCTTTCGCCTCCTTTACATCCATATATCTACGCATACATGCTCGTCGGTTAAGGGTACTTCTAACGTGGCCCCTTTTCAAAATATCGCAAATTTGGTCGATAAACTTTTTTCTAGGGCGTCCCTTCCCGACTCGGCCGTTCACATCTGCCATATAAATTTGCTTTGTCACTCTTTCCTCATTCATTCTTTCTACATGACCAAACCACCGAAGCATTCCTTTCTTAATCCTGGTCACAACATCATCTTGCATACCACATTTATCTCTTATCATGCAATTTCTCACCCTGTCATTCAGATTCAACCAAAATTCAAATTATAATAAATTAATCGTAAAATAACATTTTTAAAGACAAGCTTTTATTCAAATGCTCTAAAAAAATAAACTTTAAATTAAATCATTAATCAATTTATTGCATTACACAATTTATATTATTTAAAAGCTTGGCGCGAGATTTGTTTATTTTATAAAATATCTATTTTTTTTCTGAGAATTAAAGCGGGTCAATATCAAGTTAAATGCTGTATTCTTGTTTATGTACACAGGTAAATCTTGCGATAAGCTTTTATATCACATAAATTGTATAATGTAATAAATTGATGGATTTGATTTCATTTAAAGTTTATATTCTCCTTTTTAGAGCACTCCCCTTGTTGCCTCAGCCAGTATCGGCATCCTCGGCGTCAACATATCGAGTGACGTGCAGTTCCGTGGTCACTTGAAAGAGAAGGCCAAATTGGCCTCTAAAAAACTTGGCGTGCTCAGCAGAGCGGGACAGTATTTCATGCCGGCACACCACCTTCAACTTTACAAGGCGCAGCTTCAGCCGCACATGGAATACTGTTCCCATCTCTGGGCTGGGCTCCCGAGTGCCAGCTCCTTCCACTTGACCGCATCCAGCGCAGAGCGGCTCGAATCGTCGACGACCGAGTGCTTTCCGATCGGCTTGATTCACTGGCGCTGCGAAGAGATGTTGCATCTCTTTGCGTAGTTTATCGCATCTATCACGGGGAGTGCTCTGAGGAATTGTTCGTATTAATCCCAGCCGCCAAATTTCATGAACGCACTACGCGGCAAACCTCCCGATACCATCCACACCATCTGGATGCTTAGCGGTCCACCACTGTATGTTTCGCTAGGAGTTTTCTTTCGCGTACGACCTATTGTGGAATACTTCACCACCGGTGATTTTCCGGACCGATACGACCTGGGGACCTTCAAGAAAAGAGCTCACTCTTTTCTTAAAGGCTGGCAACGCGCCTGCAATTCCCCTGGTGTTGCAGATATTCATGGGCTGCGGTAGTCACTTAACATCAGGTGAACCGTATGCTCGTTTGCCCCCTCTTCTATATTTTTTTTTAAATAAAAGCTTGTTTTCAAAAATGTTTTTTGCTATGCATTTATTTTTTTATTTTTTAGTTATCGCTGGACATGTTTCTAAGTGTTTACATCTCATTTAATGCATCATTGTTGGTTTTTGATCGCCATCATTTTATTCGTATTCTTCTCAGCGAACAAAGCGTTCACCTGGTTATCATCATATGTTCATTTAATATCCACATTATGCGGGTGAATAAAAACATAGTCCGCCATCCTTAAGAGTTCATCATGTTAGATTTAGAGAGGAGACATTTTATTTTCCGTATTCTTCCCAGCAAACCATTTCATATAATACCCACATTATGGGAGTGCATAAGAAATAACTATTCCGAAATCTTCGTCGCGTCACCATATTGGATTTAGAATGACGTCACTTAGCTAGGCGTTCTTTTAAAATTCCGGTGCAAAATTTGACCTGAACAATGTGACCCTAAAATCGCATACGGGGACTCGAAAAACCCTGGGATAACAAAATTACAGGCGGATTGGAGCAACTAAATTTTTAATCGCCAACTTAGATCAGTCATCTTCAAATTTTGCCTTTGCCAGCAGTTGACTTGTTGTTCGCTACAACATTTGTAAGAGCACAACCTTCGATCAATAGTATATAATTGTTCGAAGAGCACAACCAAATTATATCTAACCTTTACCGAGTTATAACTCTTTAAAACTGGTATGGCAGCCATTTTGTTTTCCGCCTTTCTTAGCCATGGCAACATTCCAGAAAAAATTATTAAGAATTAAAGTAGATATGATAATGTTATCATATCTACTTTAATTCTTAAATAATATTGCATTGTCATATTAGACGTCCGTCATATTGGATTTATAATGACGTCACTTTACTTATTGTATTTCGCTCATCAATGCCTTTCATTTGATACTCATATACTTATAGGGGTTATTATGGAAATTATAATTTATAAATCGCTACTTTGTAACGTCCGCCATATTGTATTTTGAATGACATCACTTTACTTATTGTGTTTCGTTCATTAAGCCCTTTGATTTGATACCCATATTATAGGGGTTACCATGGAAATTATAATCAAATCAAATCAAATCAAATTTGATTTGATTTGATTTGATTTGGAAATTATAAATCACCACTTTGTGACATCTACCGTATAAAATTTAGAACAACGTTACCTTATTTATTGCATTTAGCTCATCAAGCCCTTTCATTTAATATTAATACCCATATCATAGGGTTTGCTGTGGAAATGATAAATCGCTACTTTGCAACGTCCGCCATATTAGATGGCGATAGCAAAATAGCGGCGTATAAGTAATCGTGCACTGTCTTAAGAGCCAAACCTGTGTGCCAAATGTTAGCCCGATAGCTTCAGTGGAAATTGATGAAGTATTGATCGCAATATACCAGGACATACGAGGGCGACACTGAAAGGTTTTAGAACTGGCCACTCTTCAACGATATAATAAAAAAATAAATTCAAATTTCGAAAATTGTACACTTTGCCAATATTATTGTGTATGTATTATATTTTGCCATATTATGTTAACGATTTGGCGGCAAATTTAAAATTGTCTGTGTCACGTCAGCATGAATTAACGCGAGAAAATTTTTGTACAATAATTTTTATGAATTGCGATGTCATTTAAGTCAACAAGAAAGTTATGATAGACTTCGATTGGCCTTTCAGGATGAAGCCCCATCTCGTGCCACTGTTTACAACTGGTTTAATGAATTTAAACGTGGTCACACTAATCTCACCGATGATCTGCGTGAGGGACGGGTTTATACGGTAACAACTGAGGATAACATCAGTGTTGTGCGGCATATGATAGACACGACTTAGGCATTGGTATAAGTCAAGTGCACAAAATCCTCCATGAAAATTTAACGGTCAGAAAGCTTTGTGCCTCGTGGATACCTTATAATTTGACAGAGGACCAAAAACTCCGTCGTGTTCATTGGTGTCGTGAAATGGTTCAAAGATTTAACGGAGGTGACTCAAATTCTGTATTTGACATACTTTAAGGGTGACGAAAGCTGGACTTATTTTTATGATCCTGAAACTAAAAGGCAGTCTGCTGTCTAGGTGTTTCCTTCCGAAGAGTTGCCAACTAAAGTGAAGAGGGGTCCAAAATTGGGAAAAAAGACGGTAGCCTCGTTCTTCGGAAGGACAGGTCATTACACAATAATTGTTTTAGAGGATCGAAAAACAGTTACTGCAGAGTGGTAATGGTACACTAACAATTGTTTGCCACTTTTTTCGCACACCGCCAAGCAAACAATCGACTACTTGGCGACGTTAGACGTGAAATTACTGGGTCACGTGCCCTATAGCCCCGACCTCGCAGCTTGCGATTTTCATTTATTTCCATCGAATCCACGTATGTATTAATGTAAATGAACGCTATTTAGAAAAGATATTATAATAAAACTAATAACTTGCTAGTTTGTTCAGTTTTTGCTTTTCTAAGAATGTTTAGTGTCACTCTCATACATACATCATCATCATCATTATTACAGCCCTTCACAAGCCCACTGCTGAACATAGGCCTCCCCCGAGTAATAACACAAAACACGGTCCTAAGCCAGCTGCATCCATCGACTTCCTACATGTCTTACCAGGTCGTCACTCCATCTAGTGGGGGGTCGCCCTACACTACGCCTACCGGTACGAGGCTGTCACTCAAGAACCTTTCTTTCCTATCGGTTATCGGTTCTTCGAGCTATATGGCCGGCCTATTGCCACTTCAGGTTACTAATCCGTTGGGCTATGTCGGTCACTCTGGTTTTACTGCGGATATGCTCATTTCTGAGTCTTATCACGCAGCGAAACTGCGACCATAGCCACAGAATAAATAATAGTACCTACTACGTACAGAAGTTGCACTCCTTTGATGTCGACTGCTTACCGACGTTTAATAGCCTACATTATTATTATTAATCGGATAAATCGCACACGCAAGCTAAATAAAACTTTATCGCTGCGCGCTAGTGTCCATATTACTTTGCATCTTTTTTTGTCACGGCGGACTTTCCGTGGTTATTAAGGGATGTCAATAGAAAGTAAAAAAATACATTGCGAAATGTTAATTATGTTACTTAGGTGAAGTACTAACTAATATTCGACTATGATTGAACCATACTTTCACCCACATGTGAGTTCTGCGATGCCTAACGCATACAAATTGCAAGGTCATTCGTCGGGAATCGTAATGCTTGGGAGAAATAAGTAGATAGTGAAAACAACAAATAAACCTGAAATACGATTTCTAACAGAAATATGAACTATTCTATTTAGTTAAAAATCTTGTTAGTATACAAAGTTTTAATTTCAGTATTTTGTGTTATTATAACTCAAAATATTTTAATTACAAACGACAAGTATAGGTATGTAAGCAAATACTTGGATAGTGAAGTAAATTTTAACTAATTGTTGTAATGAAGTACTTAGGTATTTCTTCTGTAGACCAAATTATTACTTAATTCTTTTTTGCTGTGAGTACCTATCTAACAAAAAAATTAAATAAATTTTTTAACCTTTCATAACTTCATTCTAAAATTCTTCGGTAACTTAAAGAATGATATGAAGCCTTTTGTTGGTCATTTCATTTAGTATCCATCTAAGCAACAGTTATAGCAGGAAGGACGTTTTGCTATTATAATTTATCAAATAGGTAAAATACATAATACCTATATAATTTTTAAAATACATTAAAACTTTTACAACTATTTTTACCTACAATTAAATAAACTAAACACTAAACAAAAACTATTTCAACAACTATTTACATAAAACTATTTACGTAAACAGCAGCAAAAAACTTTAACATTCGATCGCCACCAACGCGCCAGCCCTGACTGCGTTATTTCGCCGGGCACGTCGCGATTTTAGGTAATTATTTCACGCAGGTAGCAAGAGTGATAGAGGCCTGCCATAGCCCTCTCCAAAGCTCACTGAGCGACTTTGAGCGTCCTCATACGGCCAGCAGTGAAGGACCACGTCTCAGATCCGTAAGTCATCACTGGCAACACGCACTGGTTGTGTCATACATACAAGTGAAGTTAAATAAAAGCTTTTAAAAAAGATTTTGATGCGAATTTCATCAATGGATCTAGATATGTTGTCGAGATCCAAAAATCACCCGTGCGAAGCCCGTGTGGATCGCTAGTATTCGATATGATCTGACGCCCTGATGCCGTGAAAAAAAGGGAAAATGCCCTAAAATCACCTATCAGGGATTTTGTAGAAATTTTAACTCTAGCTGACCGTAATCTGAACTTGAAACCCGCGACATAATAGTTTTTAGATGAAAAATTACTTTAATAAAAGTAAAAACCGAAAAAGTATGAAAATGTATTTTAATAACTCGATATGTAGCATAGAACCGTCGGTTGAACTATCCTATGAACCATCATTTCGTCGAAATAAATACAGTAGGTTTATTTTGAAATAACTGGCGAAATTTGCAGAGAAGGTTAAGAATAAGTAATATAGGCAAAAGGTGAACAAAAATTAATTAAGAAAAAACCTCAAATATTATGTTCTTTTTATCTTTAAAATTCAGAATGTGTGGTAATGCATTAATATTACTAATTTTACTGCGCCCACATTTTGTAAGGGTTGATCGGTAGGCAATTACGTAGTTAATCAGAATCGCACATAAAAAAGCAATACTAGGTGTTGCCCATAAATCACATTCAATTTGAGATGTATTTTTTATTAGATAGATTTTACAAATAAAAGTACAAGCCATATTTACTCGTATTTTTAAAGACTGCAACAACTTATTGAATTAAAGTTTAAAATTTGGCTACTCTTTGAAAAATAACCCTGTAAATTGTGTGAACATGACTGCAATCGATTTACTCGTTTAAAAGTTCTCATTCTTCTTCTTTTAAATTATGGCTTCTCTTGATATAATTCTGCCAGTGTCAAGTCAGTCATGGAAGTGACAAGTTATAATGGGTTAAATATGAGTTCTCAATTTAATGAGCGGGTTCACAATCTACAACAAATGATGTCACATATTTAAAATAACGTCACCAAAGTTATTAATTATTAAGTAATTTTACAGTCTAATCCTATACTTTAAAGAGCATATTCGTATATATAGAGATTCCGATTATATATATATATATATATATATATATATATATATATAATCGGAATCTCGGAAACGGCTCCAACGATTTTCATAAAATTTTGTGTGCAGGGAGTTTCGGGGGCAATAAATCGATCTAGCTAGGATTTATTTTAAGAAAATGTCTTTTTGTCCGTGTTTTTAGGCAGTGAAAAACTGCTACAATATCGTTAGTATAAGAAGGTAAATTTTGACAGTTTATTAATGGTAACAAATAGCTTAATTGGTATATTGGGCGGTCACCAGATCGTAATACCATGATTCGAGCCCAGACCGACCGATCGACTTTTTTTAATTTTACTTTTTCAAGTTCCTTTCTTTTTTGAGAAAATCTATTTTTTCGAGCCCTTTTTTTAGTATTTTTTAAAAACACGAAAATTTAAATTTAAACTAATAGCACTCATGATTTTTTATTCAAATAACCAGTTCAGTTTTTTCTATTATGTCCCTGAGATCAAAAAATATTATTCGTATTTCATCAGTATGTAATTTGTATCTAAATATAATTTCCAAAACACACGAATTAAAAAAAAACCGAGCGAAAACAACAGAGCAAAGCTCGGCCAACCGGGTACTATTATTAGTACGAATAAAAGCACATAAAATATTTACGAAGGGAGAATACACAAGAGTCAGCAAATATTGGAAATTTACTACACGTGGGATGTAATTGGGCAGGATATCATAGAGAGAGAAAAAAAAATTTAGGACACTCAAGGAACAGATGATCGACAGATCCTTCGTCTAGGTCACATTCACAGATTGAGCTATCCCTAATCCTGAGTTTGGTCAAGTGTACAGGAGTATAAACATGACCAAAGCGTAGGCGGCAAACAGTAGATGTGATAGCTTTACTAAAGTGGCGATATTGAAAAAACCAGGGTTTTGTTGGGATATTAATTTGCACATTGGAATAGTGAATACATTTTAATAGTTTAGACCGATGCCAATTACTTTGTCAAGAAGACAGAAGGCCGGAGTTTGCCTTTGACAGGAAGTCATGTGCACAGAGGCATTGTCTAGGGATAGAGCCAGGTTTGGTGACATCTTTTGCTACATTACGTTTAAAAGTTACGCAATCACTAACAGACGCACCAACGATTTTTCAATTATAGAAGGATAGTTAAGGGCAATAGAAATTAAGCTAACTATAGTCTAACAGTGGTGAAAGAATATTCACTACCCTCTATCGTCACGTGCGTGTCGTATGAGGTGACACAAGGAAACTGGAACAGGAGATGGGCAGCACCACCTCCCAAAAAGCAAATCAAAATAATAAAAACTGTGATAGTTAAGGGCAATAGAAATTAAGCTAACTATAGTCTAACAGTGGTGAAAGAATATTCACTACCCTCTATCGTCACGTGCGTTTCGTATGAGGTGAAACAAGGAAACTGGAACGGGAGATGGGCAGCACCACCTCCCAAAAAGCAAATCAAAATAATAAAAACTGTGATAGTTAAGGGCAATAGAAATTAAGCTAACTATAGTCTAACAGTGGTGAAAGAATATTCACTACCCTCTATCGTCACGTGCGTGTCGTATGAGGTGACACAAGGAAACTGGAACGGGAGATGGGCAGCACCACCTCCCAAAAAGCAAATCAAAATAATAAAAACTGTGATAGCTAAGGAACTATAGTCTAACAGTGGTGAAAGAATATTCACTACCCTCTATCGTCACGTGCGTGTCGTATGAGGTGACACAAGGAAACTGGAACGGGAGATGGGCAGCACCACCTCCCAAAAAGCAAATCAAAATAATAAAAACTGTGATAGTTAAGGACAATAGAAATTAAGCTAACTATAGTCTAACAGTGGTGAAAGAATATTCACTACCCTCTATCGTCACGTGCATGTCGTATGAGGTGACACAAGGAAACTGGAACGTGAGATGGGCAGCACCACCTCCCAAAAAGCAAATCAAAATAATAAAAACTGTGATAGTTAAGGACAATAGAAATTAAGCTAACTATAGTCTAACAGCGGTGAAAGAATATTCACTACCCTCTATTGTCACGTGCTTGTCGTATGAGGTGACACAAGGAAACTGGAACGGTAGATAGGCAGCACCACCTCCCAAAAAGCAAATCAAAATAATAAAAACTGTGATAGTTAAGGGCAATAGAAATTGAGCTAACTATAGTCTAACAGTGGTGAAAGAATATTCACTACCCTCTATTGTCACGTTATTGTAGTATGAGGTGACACAAGGAAACTGGAACGGTATATGTGCAGCACCACCTCCCAAAAAGCAAATCAAAATAATAAAAACTGTGATTTCCCATCCGCCTGCCAAGTTTTTTTTTATAGAATAAGGGTGACAAACGAGCATACAGTCCGCCTGATGGTAAGTGGATGCTGTGGCCCATAGACATCTACATTTATCTTCAATCAAATCAAATGACAATCTTCAATCAAAGCAATGAATCAAAATGCAGATGCGTTGTCACCCCTGAGGACTGAGATCGAATGCCTCGCTTCCAGTATAAAGTCTCCGGTTCTCTACACTCATCATACGAAACACAGCAGCATTAAGCTGCTATTTTACGCTGGTATTCTACCCTATATGGTAAGAGCGTGGTCCTATCCCGGTCATGCTGCAGCATGGATCTACCACTTAAATGTGGGGCAGTTATGAAAAGTATCCGCTTTTGATATAATCTATGCTCAGAATTAGATATTTGATAGACTGTAATAAACCCGTATAACCTATAGTTACCTATTTTTATGGATATAATATTTTCTTTATGATGTATTGCTTTGCATATTTTATGTATTTAGCAATTTAATTGAAATGCGTTATTTTACCACTTGATAGTGGTAGAGCAACGTTGAATATTATGACGGCAGGATGAATGTAACCAGAGAAGAATTACGTTCACTCAGATT
This sequence comes from Parnassius apollo, assembly GCA_907164705.1. Taxonomy (NCBI): domain Eukaryota; kingdom Metazoa; phylum Arthropoda; class Insecta; order Lepidoptera; family Papilionidae; genus Parnassius; species Parnassius apollo. The sequence goes on along the minus strand of CAJQZP010001449.1, from coordinate 11,182,411 downwards.
CCCAGCGCAAAATGTATTATGCAAAAAGATCTTCGGTTTCACTGGCTTTTTTAATGATAACGGAGCATTTCAGTTTAGTTTTAAGGAGTGATTCTTAATCGAAGATAAAATGTGTCTATGGTCAACATTATATTCCACTTAAATAATAATGTCCATAGACTAAAGTTGTTACTTACCATCAGCTATACCTACTAATGGTTAATTTATCACTGTCATGTTCATAAAACAACAAACAATTACATTACTAATAACCAAACAAGTAGTATCTAGTAATCTGTAAGTGGCCAACTCTGACGCAGTAGGGAAAACGTGTTTACCAACACGCTCCTTTGTTAAAACGGTTTCTCGATTTTCCACGCAGAGGCACCGTCACTAGAACAATTTGTTCAGGAATGCCACATGTAAACATTAATCGATTAGTTCTAGACAAAGCTACGCTTTCCGACACGCAGTACTACTGAAATGTCTGATTTACAAGTTTAGTCATGATTAACACTCGAGTCATTGGAAGTGGATTCTGGAATGCGTGTTTTTACCTACCACTTACGTTACCTATTTCTGAGTTTCTTGTGTGAAATAGCTGTACATTTCACTCAGGTATTCGATTCGTATGGTTGTTGTTGGTTCGGAGACCTTTTTTTTCCAATTACCCCAAAAATAGGCTTCAAGAGAATGTATGTACGTATGTTTGTTTTTTTGGAACGCTTTAACCCCTCAGCCCTCAAGCGGTCGAATTCGACCGCGACGCTATTCTGTCAAAATTTAAGCGGTCGAATTCGACCGCGCACAACCACAGCACTTTAAACCATTAAAACTTATATTTAGAGACTACTTTTCTATGAAGATGTTTGACATTATAAAATTAATACGAAATTTTCTATCCTCTAGTGCAATAAAAAGTCAATTTATCTTATGGATAATTATTTAACCTACGTTAATTTCGTACGCCATTTTCGCGTGAATGTTTTTGTAAGTTTGGCATTATAAAATTTTTGGATTTTTCTAGTGTTTTATTAGTGTTTTAGTATAATATTTTATTATAAAATTGTAATGAAAGTTTTTGTGGGAATATAATATACCTTTTTACGTAAATAATTTCTAGTATATATATATATATTGCATCTGGAAATACAAAAAAGGAAGGAAAGTTTTTTTTTCAGTCGGATTTTTTAAATTACTGTTCCCATTAAGCTTATTACTTGAAACGAGTCTTAGTCTTATCTCAGATCTTATTCATCAAAGATGACAACGCACCTGCGTTTTATTTCTTAATCAACGACAGATGTAGATTTCTATGGGCCTCAAAATCCACTTAACTTTACGTGGAAAAATATTATTGAACATAGTCTTAGTTGACCGCAACGCTCTCAACTTACCTCAGGCCATTACCTATTATTAGTTCGAATTCTAGCCATAGTAAAACACAAAGAAATAATTTTTATTAAAATCATCAATTAAAAAACTAAAATATCAGATTATCTTAAGCTTTCCTATCGCATAAAGCAGTGATCCCATATCGTATTTATTATTCCTGAGTTTTCCAGTTAACTCGCCACATCACAGTACTCGTAACAGTTGCTCGTACGAGAAATAAAAAACATATAGTACGGAATTTTATGATCTGCAAGTTTTATAATTACCCTCAAAGCAATATAATGCAGAAGTAACGCAATTACTTATTATTAATTTTTACAAAGCACGGTCCTGAGCCACTTGTATTCATATACATAGTGAAACTATTTTATTTGTGTACATACACCGTGCACTGGCAGTGTACATCCACTACCGCATATCATACCGTAGGTGTCGTAATATGCAGATCAGGAAAACAAGCCAGAAGATGGAGAGCGTCTTCCTTATAACAACTAAATTTGTGGTGCACAAAAATTGTGGTTGCCGACTCACCTGCCAAACGTGGCAACTGTGGCAAATATTCCCCCTATATGGCAATCTATGGGGCAGGTCTATACTCAGCAGTGGACTTTTGAAAATCTGTAACGGAAACGATAAATTAAGTTATCTATAGGAAGTACATCTACATTTTTGCCTGGCTTTCTAGATAATAATTATACTGGGTGATTTTTTTAACGTCTGGAAAAAAAGGGGTAACAGGTGAACAGAATAGAAGTATTATACAATTTTATTTTTATTTTACATTAACATATTATTAAATTGATCTATCAATAAATACCACTAACTGAGTACGTATTGTTTTAATTTCCATAATTTTTAATTTATTTAGTTCAAAAATTCTGTAGTTGTTTTTTTAGTACAGAAAGTTTATTGAAAATTATAAGTATTTAAAATTAGAAGTATTTGTACGTGGTAGAGATATGCTGCAGTTAAATTAGTAGTATAGTTGTAGCACGAATGGGTCGGCTCGACCGGGGAAGGACCACGCTCTCACATAACGCCGGCGTGTAATGGTAGTTTAATGCTGCTGTGTTTCGTATGGTGAGTGTAGAGAACCGGAGACCCTTTTTACTGGAAACGAGACATTCCATCTTAGTCCTCACAGGTACTATCTGCAACGCATCTGCATTTCGATTTGTAATCGAGGATAGATGTAGATGTCTATGGGCCACAGCGACCACTTACCATCAGGTGGACTGTGTGCTCGTTTGTCACCCTATCCCATATTTTTTTATTGATAGATCAATTTCATAATATGTTAATGTAAAATGAAATAAAAATTGTAAATAATCAGTACCAGTGGCTTCTATTCCGTTCACCTATTACATCCTATTTTTATTCAGACGGTAAAAAAGTCACACAGTATAATTCTGTAAACGACCGATGTGTGACGCACTAAAAGTTTGCCGGTCTACGCACTCCGCTATTAAGAAAATGTTTTACAAGTCCAGGTATACACCTTGGTATGACCTTAATTGTCCGAGACTGTCGCAGTAAACATTAATCGGAAAGTAGTCGATAGGGAGATTTATTTAAGGAAACATCGGTTAAAATTTGCGCCAGCACCAAAATTCGTGACTATCTCGTTGATATAATGATCGTAAACGTGGTTGCTGATCATAAGGTCCCGGGTTTAAATCCAGGGTCAGCCTTAAATCAGTCTTTAGGTTTTTTGACCAGAAAAAAGTTAGCGGTATAGCACAAAAGCCGTCCTCCGCCATATCTCTTACCGATCGTGTCGGATTACTGTTCTATCGGACTAAGAGAGTGAGGGAATAGAGAAAACACTCGTGCTTGCGCATACACTAGGGCACTATATCCTGTCCAGGTCAGATGGTTAGTCTCCCTTGAGACTGGCCACCGTGCCCAAAATTCGGTCTTGTCCCACATTATTATTACGTAGTAAGTACGTAATAATAAAGACCTGACAACCGCGACTAAAGCCGTAATAGGTGGAGCTAAACGCTCGCTATAGCTAGCCAGAAAGTCGGGTTCGATCCCTGCCGGCACCGAAATTGTAAGTGGTGATTTCCGATAACGCACATTGGGGCAACGTAGTGCACTTTTCCTTGCCTTTAAACACTCAGATATGAGATTAGGTCTGTTACCAGCTGTGGAACGTATATAGGCTTATAAATTTATTCATTTTTTTCATTTATTTATTTATCAGATACATGCTTACAAGCTAAGAGATGGTAGCATCCAACACGGTTGTAACATTAGGTAAAAATTATCTATTTTAAGTCATAATCCTATTCAATTAAAACACATAACATTAAATTACCAAATGAATCGCATTAAATTAAAATTAAATAAAAAATTAAGTTAAAATAATTGCAGAACAAATAAAATAAAAAAATAAAACGAAAATAGTCAAATTAATAAAAAAAAATGGCCAAAATTGTCAAACAGAATATTACATATCATTAAAATAATAATTATAATAATCAATGTCAAAGTTAAAAAATTATACAATGTCAGTTGCAATATTTCTTAATTTACTTTTAATTTTACTCAATCTATCAGCAAATAAGTCAAGATCATTGTTCTGAGCAAGTAAGTCACCAATCATTCGTAAAGCGCGGATAGTACTAGTAGGCGCGTGCTCGCCGCGCCTGGTGCGCGCGACGGGCCGCGCTAGCAAACGAGGCCGGCGGCACGGTGCTGCCAGCCCTGACTCCTGTCGTATATTACGGGGAACTAAGATGCGTACACTCCTAGTATATGCGAACTATCGACCTTATGATACAGTATAGAGAGATAATGTGAGATCTAAATTTCAAAGTTTCCACACCAACCATGCCTGATACGAACAAAGAAGGATACAGGTGAGGATAGTACCCGTATTGTTTCCGAAAGCACCATCGGGCAAACTTACGCTGTATCTTCTCGACCATAAGGACATACTTGTCCTCAAATGGGTCCCAGACAACAGCACCACATTCCAGCTTGCTACGAACAAATGCGTTAAACGTTATTTTAGCAACTACTCCATAAATTCCTTAATATTATAATAACCCTTTTTATACAAACTTAGTCTAATAAAGTTTTTGAACTTTGAGCAGGTCAAATTTTGTGAGACAGTAAAAATTGTATGTTTCTGTTGCTGTTTCAATATTTTAAACTGCTTCAGACAGATAGACAAGTTTTAAAAAAGTGATATTCATGTCTTAATGTCACGCAAATAATTCCCTTAGCTCAATAAAAGACAGGTATATCTATAATATGGAGACTTACACATATAGGGAGCTATTAATTGGTCTTTATATTTATAAGCAATAAATTGTAAATTTATTAACAATAAAGATTTATTTTATTAAATGAAGTCTTATAGTAAATAATGATATAAAATTGTAAATTTTAAGGAGCAAATTATATAATACTAAGGCTTACAGAAGTTACTTTTTTTATAATTTTGAAGATTATTAATTTATATAACTTAAAACCTTTACGTAAATATAAAAGTACTAATAATTATACCTAATAAAGAAACAATATATATATTAGAACGACATATATATAGAAGACCAATTAGAAACTCCTTTAACCCGTATATCTGTCATCTTGATAGCAACTTACCTGCAGTTTATGATACGAGATGGAACGGATACGTCGAGTGCGTGCCAGTTCGCGACACACCTGGCAACTATTCAAATATGTAACCGCAAGAGTGATTATGTGAAAAGTTTGCTGCAACCAGATGATCCAGAATTATATTGTACTAGTGACCCGCTGCGGCTTCGTCTGGATAAGATCTATTAAAGATGATCAAAGACAATTTGATTACCGTTAAGTGGCGGTGTAAGAATATTCACTACCTAATGTCATCCCTTTGGTTGTTGTAAGAGGCGGCAGGAAGAAACCAATCAGTAGATGGGCAGCAGCTTCCTAATAGTGACTCAAAATTAAATTTGCCAGGCGTGGCAACTATGGCAAATATTCCCCCTGTGATGGCAATCTATGAGGGAGGCCTATATTCAACAGTGAACTTTAATAGGCTGTAACGGTAAAGACCATTTATTTTATCAATGTTTCGTTTTTTTTTTAATTTTTCGAATATAGTCTCGGATTTTCCGGCATTGCTCTCTATCCCTTCGTAAAGTTTTATCACAATTGGTTAGGCCATTTCGAAGATGAGCCCAGATAGACAAGCAGATTATTTTTCAAAATAGTTATTTATGTGTCAATAACGTTCAAATAACCCCCTATATAATATAATAGGTATAAATATAATAGGAGACAGTTATTTCAATGTACAGACAGACTTATACGTGATACTTTTATACTACTTTTATACGTGGTAGAGCCATGTTGCAGTTATATTAGTAGTATAGTTGTAGCACGAATGGGTCGGCTCGACCGGGGAAGGACCACGTTATCACATAATACCAGCGTAAAATAGTAGCGAAATGCTGCTGTGTTCCGTAAGGTAAATGTAGAGAACCGGAGACACTTTTTAGTGGAAACGAGGCATTCCATCGTAATCTTCACGGGTGACAAAGCGTCTGCATTTTGATTCGTAACCGAAGATAGATGTAGATGTCTATGGGCCACAGCAATCACTTACCACCAGGTGGAATGTGTGCTCGTTTGTCACCCTATCCTATAAAAAACGACTTTTCTATTTTATTTATGTTTTTGATTTAAAAAAAAAACATTAAAATTATAAAGCAACGACGCCATAGATTTTAAAGCTTATATTATTCCGTGAACGTGTATAGTTTCCGTAGTGACGTAAGGTAGTATGTCAACACATTTCGTACCATGAGTTTTCTAAGTGGTGACTGTGAAAAATGATATCCATTCCGTACATTACAGCCTATAAAAGTCCACTGCTGATGTGTTCATCTCACCTCCCCTTCGCGGCATTGGCTTTGTTGATTGATGTTGTCTTTGTTGTTGATTGTCTCAAAGAGGTAATTTGCCAAAGCTTGGGAATAACCCGCGTTAACAATCACAGTTTTTTATAATTTTGAGCTGTTATCAGCAAGACGCTGGTACCCATCTCCTGTTTCAGTGTTCCTCCGTCGCCTCTTACGCCATATGGGGTGGTGTATATTTTTATACCGTCGCTACACGTGCTGGAGCCACGCTGCAGCTATTATGGTTGTAGCATGAATATGTCGACTAGACCAGGGTAGGACCACGCTCTTACAAAATACCAGCGTAAAATAGCAGCGTAATGCTGCTGTGTTTCGTATGGTAAGTGTGCTCAAGTGTGACAATGCATCACCATTTCGATTCTTAATTGAGGTTAGTAGATGTCTATGGCCCACAGCATCCACTTACCAGTTATCAGATGGACTATGTGCTCGCTTGTCACCCTCGTCCTATAAAAAGAGGAAATGCGACGAAAACCTTATGACTGAAGATGGCGGTATACGCCTATTTTGTTTACCCCGAACTTAAATCCCGACAGTAGACGGGCAGCAGCGTCAAAAGTGAGAGACTTTTGGTACTCAGATCATCGATTCATCGAAGGAAGGAATTAATGAAAAGAAATGTCCTCCAGACCGAAATACGGTCACGGCGACCAGTCTCAATGGAGACTAAGCCACCCGCACAGGTTTATAGTGCTCGAGTTTATGCGCAAGCACGGGTGCTCCCTCCTTCTATTCCATCGCTCAGAGAGATCAGTCGGAGTACCAACGACTTCACGTGCTTTCCGAAGCACGAGGGTGAAACACCGCCCACTTCCTGACTCCGGGCTGCTGCTGAGATTTTCTTGACAGTTAACTCAGTTTTTCAGCTCGACCCAGGATTCAAACACTCATGAGCGGTATTAGCGTTTACCAACAAGACAGTTAGCAGTGTAATATTGATGGGGTGAAAAAAAATAATGATATTAATTCTTACGTGGTAGAGCTATGCTGCAACTATATTATAGTTGTATACTCGTAGCACGAATGCGTCGGTTCGACCGGGGAAGGACCACACTCTCACAGAATACCAGCGTAAAATAGCCAGCCTTATGCTGTTGTGTTTCGTATGGTGAGAGTAGAGAACCTGAGACTCATTTTGCTGGAAACGAGGCATTCCACCTAAGTCCTCACGGGTAGCAACGCATCTGCATTTTGATTCGTAATAGAGGATAGATGTAAATGTCTATGGGCCACAGCATTTACTTACCATCAGGTAGTTTCTACGCTCGTTTGTCACCCTTATCCTATAAAAAAAAATCCTAACATAATTTTAGGTCGGCGATTAGTGAAGTATTTCCAGTCGACACAAGAAGAGTTTCATGTTAAACTTTATTTAAATGTATCCAAATCCGTGTGGAGACCGAAGGTAACAAATCATATAACACATAAACATGCATTTGTTTCGAGTTTTTACGTCTCTCGGTTTGTTTTAAAGCGAGTTGAATTGCAAATGTTACAGTGACGAATGATGCGTTCCCTTGAATGTCGTGAAAATTTTCGTTTAAGAGTATTTTCGTAATGTTTTCATGTTCATGGCTATTTTGGGTTATGAATTTTGATTGGGACCTTGATACTTTTACTCTTGTATGTACTAATAAAATAAACCACAGAGAGCTACGTTGCAGTTACATTTTGATTGTAGCACGAATGGTTCGGCATGACCGGGAAAAGACCACACTCTCAAAGAATACCAAGGTAAAATAGCAGCGCAGCAGTGCGTTAAATTGTTTCGTATGACAATTGTAGAGTATCCCATACCTATTTTACTGGAGGCATTCCATCTTAATCCTCAAGGGTGACAACGCATCCGCATTTTGTTTTGTAATGAAGGATAAACGTAGATTTCTATGGGCTCCAGTATCCACTTACAATTAACCCTTTCGCACCTGAGATTTTTGTTCCTTTGATTTGAAATGAAAACTATAATATTTTGGCAAAGAAGTGGTAATATTAATGTAAAAAATAGTAAAAAAAATCCAGCGTACACCAGTACTCGGGAAAGTCGATAGCACGATAGTGAGCTCTAGGGCTGACTTCTACCAACTCACGATCGTGCGTTTTTAACTTTTGATGAGATTTTAATGCATTGATGGTGTCAGCTTACTTCAAAAAATATTTATAATGAAATAAAACGCATCTGGTTATTAGAAAAGACATATTTAATTATTGCCAACATTACAGTTTAGGTACAAAATTTCAATCTTTTGTTTTCATTGTAATAAAAATGCTCTTTCAGCAGACAACTTAGAAATTAAAAGAAAGGAAACAAAAATATTTTTACGAAATAAACAATGAGATAAACTCATGCTTCTTAGGAAACAAAAAACTTAACACAAAAACATAGAAATCAACTCAAAAGCCTTTCTGGCTGTACAAAAATAACATAAAACTTAATACTTAGATAATCTTTTGAAATATCTTTCTAAATCACAGTCTTTACATAGGAAATGTTATCAAATAAGACTAGTTTCTTTGGTGATACAAAAAAAACAGTCTTTATCACGACTCAAGCATAAGTAAATATCACATTTACGGCACCTAATTTTAGAGCGACATGAACGAATCTCTGAGCGACATTTGCGAGGAGCCTTCAAGTCGTCAAAAATAGGAAAGTGTTCGTAACCATCAAACCTCTTTCCCACAGACGGATGATTAGCGGGTTTGTATCTGCCCGAAGTTTGTGCCTGCGTTTCAAGTAATGAGGATGAATCGCGCCGATCCCTGTCAGGAGTGCAGATGTGTGTCTCAGCAACTTCAAATCTGAATGAAAGGAGATCTAATATTCGATTTTTAGGAATGCCTTTAGCCAATGAGTCAGATCTGTAGGGCCGCCACGAATTTACCATTGCTAGGTCTATAAAGTGTAGTATGACCTTGAGAGTTTCAAAATTAAATGCAGCTCCCGCGTGGAACACTTTGACTCAAGCGAAGAACTACAGCCGGGCCAAGCCCCAAAGAATGCGAAAGAGCGGGATTATTGCCATAATAAATTTCAAAATCCACCATTAGCCCTTCACTAGTAGTAACCACGAAATTCTTAAGACCCACTGGGCGAGGCTTGTTCTTTACAAGCTGGCGAAGATGACACTTGCCAGTGAAAGGTATCATTTGTTCGTCAATCGAATACCTGCCCGGGGTCCTTAGAATTTTATTGCAGCCTTCTCTCACAATTTCGATCATCGGCTGAACCTTCCAGAGAGGATTATAGGCTTCCGAGACGAGTGGAGAGTCGGAATCCACTACGTGCAAACTGCTTCTTAAAGTTGTCAGTCTATCTCTTGTCATTGCAGAAATAATCATGTCAACTTTAATATTTCTTCGCCAGTACATTGCGATCCTGGGATGGGATGGGATGGGATGATAGTATACCCATCAGTAGATGGATACCAATCAGTTTTTTATTTCCGGTTTGGTTGTATTTAAAACTCGCCCAGTTTTTCTTAAATAGTATAAGTTTGTACACAATGCCATGCGCTCATAAAAATTATCATTATAGTAATCATTATAATATTCCACCGGCGATCTTATTTCATTTGGTTGTGGATGACGTGAGTAGTTATGTGATTTATCGATGTAATCAGTTTTCTTCCATAACCTTTTACGAGCAGGCAATTTCACTATAACAGCCTTTGATTTTTGTGTTACTTTTGAACAAGGTGTTTGTTTTGACTTTTTAGAACAAGATGGGCCTGCTTCACTCTCATTCATGTTATCAGATGTAGACTTCCTTTTAGACACTTTACCTTTAATATTTTCCGATTTCACAGCTGCCGCAGATAAGCGAGGCGGAGAGGATAGCCCAACTTCACCTTCTTCATCATTTTCCAGCTACAGAGGAATAAACTCTTCATCGTCGTCGTCGAAGTCCAACTCGGAACAGTTACCATCATTGAGGATGCCCAAGACGAGGTCATTGTTCAATGGCATGGCTGTAGTTAAAGAAATAAATCGAAAAATAACTTAAAAATGAATGAATTCACGATCATGCGTTGGTACAACTGCAACCCAGATATCACGACAGTGAGCTGACAATTTTGTCGTAAATTAAGTTGGTTATTACTAAAAATATAGAAGAAAGTTATAGTCATTCAGATGAATCATATACTTAATGATGTAATACAATCATAATATCAATGATTTCTTACGAAATTTGCAAAAAAATAAATATAACTTACGGCGTCCAGTGACGGGGTCAAGAAACGCAGCCATCTTGTCGGTGCGCTCGCGGGTACTGATCGCGCTAGACGCCAAAAAAGGTTTCCTATTGGATAGATTGATGAGCGCACGACCATGCGATGTCGGTTTAACGCGGAAAAACGGATTTGGCGCGAACTTATAATTTTTCAAAGAAGAAACTCACGATCGTTTCCTTCGGGTGCGAAAGGGTTAAGTGACTGTGCTCTTTTGTCACCCCCATACTATAAACAACCTTTTGCTTAACTTTAATGGTAATAATATAATTTTTTTTTATTATTTAATAGTCCAATTCATTTCAATATTATTTAATATATTGATTAGTTTCTTATTTAAACGTTTGATGTATACTCGTATAGTAGTGCGATCTCCAATCTGCCTGAATCCAGAATCTGAAGTGAAAGCTATAGTATATAGTCTTATTTATAAGATACAGATAGAAAGTCAATTCATTAAATTTTAATACAAACAAAAACAAAAATAAAACAGAGATAAAAATAATTTCTACATAATAACTTCCGTTCAAAAGCTATTTTGTGGAAATAATTACGTATTTTTGTAGTTTTGACGTCGTTTCGTACTTTTATAAGCAGTTTAAATAATTTTCTATCTCTCTATTTCTATATATCTCAATTTTACCTTAAAATTTTATAGATTGCCTCATAGAGCAGGTTAGCAACTGCAGGTTTTTCATAATTCAATCGTAATTTTAATATTGTAATATTAAAATTACGATTCAATTATTTCATTATCCCTCTGTCGCCTCATACGACGGCATGATATTGGGTAATAACTGAAACAAAAGGGCGATTGATTTTCTTAAACCCCTCCTATGTTTGTTATGATTATGAATATAAAATTATTTATCAACGATTTTCGTTACAGCCTAATAAACCTTTGATCAAAACTGTTGCAGTTTAGTCCGTTTGAACGTAATTCTTAAGTCGTGCATCCAATATTGTGTACCGGTTTTAAAATATAATGTACCTTGAAGTGGCGGTGCAAGAATATCCACTACTCCATATCATCCCGTGGGTGTCGTAAGAGGCGACAGGGGGAAACGAATCAGGAGAAGGCCAGCAGCGTCTTCCTAATAACAACAAAAATACAAAAAACTGCGGTTACCAACCCGTTTATCAAGCGTGACAACTATGGCAAATATCCCCCCTACGAGGCAATCTATGGGGGAGATCTATGTTCAGCACTTTTATGGAATGTAGCGGTTACACCTCCCTTCAAAAGATGAGATAATTACAATATGATTTATATCTACAGTATGTATCAGTCCACAGTGGCACATGAGCCTATTAAATTGGTCGATTGAATTGCTGCTGTACATTTTAGCATACCTAAATGGCCTTGACGTATTTTACTTAAATTTATTCATTTTGTCAATGTTTAATTCGTACTTATACTTATACCAAAGTTACGTTGACAGAATGAATAAATTAAAAATTCAAAAATAGAATGTTTTGCGTTTTCTTTTTTTTAGGTTCACTGTTTTCTCATTTCTTGGCGACATTTCAATATTGCTTTTAGGCTAAAAAGTGTTGAAAATATATTAACTTGGTTTTTTTCAGTGCAAGATAATACGATAGTTAATATCCTTTACGTTAGTTGTCAATGTCAGTTAGTTTCTTCGGTAATTGAATGCTATAATTAACACTTGGAGATGCTTAAAATAAAATGTGACTTACGATTGGTACAGTATAAACTCAGAAAGCGGTGTATTGGCAATGAAAGAGAACCCAACCCCGTTTCGACTCTTCTATGGGAGGGTTCTTTGAGATTGCCAGAAGGTCATTTATTCTACTCTCGTGCTTCTTCTGCCACACAACTTTACATCATACGTTAAAGTAGGGATTTAGATGTGATTGCATACGTGCCTTTTTTGAACATTCTGATTTTCACAATAGAGTGTGAGTTACTTATTTCCTACTTGGCACGATCTCGTTACGCTGGGTGTAAAAATACACAGATCGGCAACGGCCAGCAGCGTCAAAAGTGTAGAAAGCGGTCCGCCTTCCAAGCGTGGCGATTAAGACCAATCGCGATGTAGTGGCGCTGTCATCGCGCCACAAGCGGGCGAAAACACATCGAATCCTAAATCGCGATATCAAAGTTCCGAAGTAAAAACAGTATATATATATATATATATATATATATATATATATATATATATATATATATATATATTATAGCTTGTTTATTCTCGTCAGGTATACCTCAATCTCTGAAAACTAAAGTGTAGAACCAGTGCGTGTTGCCAGTGATGACTTACGGCTCAGAGACGTGGTCCTTCACTGCTGGCCGTATGGGGACGCTCAAGGTCGCTCAGCGAGCTATGGAGACTATGTTTGCGATTCAGAAATGAGGATATCCGCAGTAAAACCAGAGTGACCGACATAGCCCAACGGATTAGTAAGCTGAAGTGAAGAACCGATAACCGATGGGGAAGAAAGGTTCTTGAGTGGCAGCCACGTACCGGTAGGCGTAGTGTAGGGCGACCCCCCACTAGATGGAGTGACGACCTGGTAAGACATGCAGGAAGTCGATGGATGCAGGTGGCTCAGGACCGATCTTTGTGGCATTCCTTGGGGGAGGCCTATGTTCAGCAGTGGACTTGTGAAGGGCTGTAATGATGATGATGATATAATAGCTCCGAAATAACACACGGAGTGTAGGCCGCTCCGCGGACAGTTACACCTTGCCCTTGCGGGAGATCTCCCCTTTTCCTCACCGACCACAGTGGTGACTCCGACGTGATACGCCCTACAATTACCCCCTAAAACATATTAACATACGGCCTGCAACATACCCTCTACAACATACGCCCTACAACAGGCACATGTCCAGCAGTGATAATGACGATGAAGCTGAGAAAAAAGCATCAATGAAAGAATATGTCGTATAATAAATGACTGAAAATAATTATGTAATTAAACTTTAAAAATATACTAAATAAATTGCCGGAAAATACAGCAAAATAATTAATAGTATAAAAAAACTACTTTTCCTGATGCGGAATCATTAACGTGCCATAAATTTTTGCGTAAAAATGTTGTGAGCTTAATAGCCGCAGTGCGGTTACACCTGGTTCTAACCGGCTAGAATTAGGTGCGGCCAGCAGTATGTTATGGCACAGAATAAATAATAGGTTACGGCTAATAGCCGAAGTGCGGATACATCTAGATGTAGCCGGCTAATAAAAGGTGTAGTCGATTGCGGTAGACGTATCGTACATAATTTATAAATTAAATAAATGTCTGCGGTTTTAGCTGCACCTTAACCTGTCTATTTCTATTTCTACTGTCATTTGATACATTTTTCTGTATTTTTCACAAATTTAACAGTACACCTAAATTTAACCAACTACTGCTAGCCGCACCTTGTTCTAGCCGGCTAGAACTGGGTGTAACTGCACTTCGATTTTTAGCCGTAACATATACAAGCAATAACAACCTTGTGTAAAGTAAGCATCTAGTTTCAGCCAACAATAGAATTAGGACGTCACGACCTGAATGATATGTCCCACACAAACTATACAGCATTGACATTATTTTACTAATGGCGTTTCACTGCTATTTTAAGTTTTAACAAAAGGTACAGGCGTGTTCTCAATGAGGGCTAATAATCTTCCGCTCACCAGGGGTCACTAATTGACACTGAGGTGAAGTTTTTTGTTACATAATATAATATAATTGAGTAGTTAGTTTTAGATAAAAGTTTATCAGTTTCTAGAGTATTACCACAGTCTATAAATCCATAGTATTACATTAACACACAAAACAATGCCTTAGCGCTTGCTCAATAATTTTTTGCATATTATTTAAATAAAAATTTATTAGTTTCTACAGTATTACCACAGTCTATAAATCCATAGTATTACATTAATACACAAAAAATGCCTTAGCGGCCTGCTCAATAATTTTTTGCACATTATTTATTTAAAAATTTATCAGTTTCTACAGTATTACCACAGTCTATAAATCCATAGTATTACAGTAATACACAAAACAATGCCTTAGCGGCCTGCTCAATAATTTTTTGCACATTATTTAAATAAAAATTTATCAGTTTCTACAGTATTACCACAGTCTATAAATCCATAGTATTACATTAATACACAAAACAATGCCTTAGCGGCTTGCTCAATAATTTTTTGCACATTATTTAAATAAAAATTTATCAGTTTCTACAGTATTACCACAGTCTATAAATCCATAGTATTACATTAATACACAAAACAATGCCTTAGCGGCTTGCTCAATAATTTTTTGCACATTATTTAAATAAAAATTTATCAGTTTCTACAGTATTACCACAGTCTATAAATCCATAGTTGGTTGCGCGGAAAACCATTCGCGTTTTTTATTTGACGGTAGGAACTTGTAGAATCATTATTCCTTTCCAAACAATATCATTCGTACCCTCCTATCGACACATCGGGGTGGTGGGGTGGGAGGGGAAAGAAGACGATTCTAGAACATCGCGTAATCACCCGAGCCGAGGATATATAAGACACGCGCGACCGATGCGCGAGCCTCTTCTCCCGCCGCAGTCGTCGTTGAACCAACTCTTCTCTCCTGACGCACCACTGGGGCCCCAGAAGTGTCTGTCCAGAGGAGGTTCCGGAAGTCGCCGCTATAGTGATCGACAGGAAGAAGAAACCCCGGTGAGTCAATATTCCTTAATTATACCTGCTTGCTAATAGTTTAACCCGCTCCAATCTGTGTTTTTTTCCTAGTCAAGCAGGATTCCTTTCATCGATTCGACAAGTAATAGTTTAGTTTAGGGAAGAGCGAGTGCATTGTACCGCATGCTATAGTAGTCGCTTTACGTAAGCGTAGAAGCAATCGCATATACAGTCCACTTTAGTTAATATCTCGCGTAATAGGTTTGAGGTTTGACCGGGGAACTAGATTTTCGGCAGCCTTAAACACGTGGCTACACCATTTTATGGTCACTTCGGCAGGATCTGGATTGGTGTTTAGTGGTTATCCAACCATTTTCTGGTCGAATTATTAAATTAATTGTTTAGATAACGCACTCTAATTTATAGAATAGA
This sequence comes from Parnassius apollo, assembly GCA_907164705.1. Taxonomy (NCBI): domain Eukaryota; kingdom Metazoa; phylum Arthropoda; class Insecta; order Lepidoptera; family Papilionidae; genus Parnassius; species Parnassius apollo. Next base: position 11,166,814 of record CAJQZP010001449.1, on the reverse strand, counting down.
CTTAAATAGTGTTCGTTTAAATTAAAATTTTGATTTCTTACTCGCAAACAGAATTATTCATTTAATAGCGCTCGTATTTGGTTAAATTTAAAGCTTATTAAATAATTGAAACGGCGTGATAGCAACCGTTTGATACGCTTACCCCACAATTTTATAAAATTATTAGGTTTAGCAAACGACGCGTAGCCTTGACTGCATCGGGCGCTCGATCTGATTACGTAATACGGCACGCCGAGTATTCATCCTACGTCGTTTATGCGTGTGAGATTAATTGTGATTAATATAACTTTATTATAATAATTTAAAATGGCAGTTAGTGGAAGTGAAATCAAAATTAAAACGCTTTATGCCAAGAGGGACATACTCTTTTCGCGTGTGCAGAATATAAGTGATTATATAAAGAACATTCATATAGAGGCAGTACGGGAGGCCTTTTTAAATGAAATCGAAACGATAGATAATTTGCGGACAGATTACGAAAGAATATTAGATCAAATTAATCATTCGGAACTACAAACCGACCCGAAATACATAGTGAACTACCAACCGCTGCTGGCATTCGAAGATATGTTGTGTCGCGTGAAGAGAACCGCAAAATTGCTACAATCTCAAGGTGAAGCGAAGCCTGAAATGCAGGTACGCCCTCGTGACTCAATTAGGTTACCGCCAATAGATATTCCGGTATTCAATGGTGATATTAAGACGTGGCCCTTCTTCTTCAGTAGTTTTCAAAACAATATACACAACAACCCATCGTTATCGGACGCTGAAAAATTATATTACTTAATTAGCAAACTTAGTGGCAGAGCACAGTCGATCTGCTCGGGTTTTACACCTACAGCAAACAATTACGTATTAATATTTGAAACGCTTAAAACTAAATATGAAGATAGGAGAATGTTAGCTTCCGAATATTTGAACCAGATATTCGATCTTAAACCTATATCATCCGCGAACATCAACGGCTTAGAGCAGTTTCTCGATAAATTTGTGGCATCGGTGGCTGCACTTAAGAATTTGAAGTTTAATGACCTCATGGACGTGGTGTTTCTCCATATAGCATTAAAGAAATTAGACTCCGACACCGTGCGTGCGTTTGAAATGGAGCATCGTAGCTCGGAGATGCCTTCCTTTCATTCATTAGCATCGTTCGTGCGAGATCAAATAAAGGTGATGCAGCGCTCACCGAACGTTAAACAGGAGATTAAAAGGTGCGTCGACCGTAGACAGACTCAACCATCTAAAATAGCAGGGTCGTTAACTTACGTAACCGCTACGCCGACATTGCTCCAGCATACTTGTATAGTATGTAAAGATAAACACGGTAATTTATATAACTGTGCGACTTTTCGTAAATATTCACCAAGCGAACGTTATAAGTTAGTAAAAACAAACAACCTATGTTTGAACTGCTTAAGCGATAAGCATTTAGTTGCAAAATGCAATTTGAGTTCCGTATGTAGCAAGTGCGCCAGGAAACATCACACGCTATTACATTTTGAAAATAGCAACATAGCGGCGTCAAGTAAGGCGAATAAGGAATTCACCCCTACTAAGGTCAACGATTCTAGCGGTCGACCTGGTGATGTCGCTCTGTGCTCATTGGCAAATATGGGAGCACAACCTCCTTCAACCGTGTTACTGGGTACGGCGCGTATTTTGGTTAGGGATTCGCGTGGAAACAAACAAAGCGTCCGTGCACTGCTGGACAGCGGAGCCCAAAATAGCTTTATAACACGACAATGTTGTCAGCGCTTAGGCTTAGTAATAAATAGGTCACTTTCATGTCCTGTAGTTAAAGGCATCGGAGGTACTAGTAAAGCGACACAGGGATATATAAATTTAAAATTTTATTCTCGGATAGATCGTAACGTTAACTTTGATATAAATGCACTAGTAGTAGATAGGGTCACTGAACGGTTGCCAACCGTTTCGGTTGACACCTCGGCAATGATTGAATTTAAAAATTTGACTCTAGCAGACGACACTTACGCCGTTCCTGGAAACATAGACATGCTCATTGGGGCATCGCTTTTCCCTCATCTTTTGTTAAACAATAAGGTCAGGGGCAACTCCTCGCATACCGCGCCTTACGCACTGGAAACCGTATTGGGCTATGTGATCCTTGGCTCCGCCCCCATCCTAGATAGTATTTCGGCAGCCTCTTATTGTGGTATGGCTGTCGAACCGCTCGAGTCGTTAGTCCGCAAATTTTGGGAGATGGAGGAGGTGAACGTCCCACCCATAGCTAGTTCAGATGACAGGATATGCGAGGAAATTTACGTCCGCACGACCGTTCGTGATCGCGACGGTAGATATAGTGTAGCGCTACCCTTTAAGGGAGATGTTTTATCTCTCGGCGATTCGCGTCAAATGGCGGAAAAACGTTTCTACAGCTTGGAGCGTAGGATGCTCGCTTCGCCCCAGTTAAAGGAAGCTTACGACGGCGTCATTAACGAATATATAAGAGAAGGTTACATATCACTTGTGGCTTCGAAATTAGATAACTACGAAGACACACCGTCGTATTTTATACCACACCACGGAGTCATTAGAGAGGACAAACTTACATCTAAATTACGTGTAGTGCTCGACGCTAGTGCTAAAACTAGCACTCACCTGTCGCTTAACGATATCCTCTATAGTGGGCAAAATTTACAGGGCAGTTTATTTGATATAATAGTCAATTTTCGTTTGTTTAGTATAGCACTATCCGCCGATATTCGCCAAATGTTTCTTTGCATAGGGGTCCGTGAATGCGACCGTAGATTCCAGCGCATTTTATATCGTTTCCACCCAAAGGAACGTCTAATGGTGTTAGAATTTAACCGCGTTTGTTTTGGTTTAAAGTCGAGCCCATTTCATGCGTTACGCACGGTGAGACAGCTCGCTCACGATGAAGGTCCCTCTTATCCTAAAGCTAAGAGGGCAATTGAGAGCGGATTATATATGGATGATTTTGTGTATTCGGTCGATAGCGTGGAGGAGGCCACCCTAACCACCGCCGAGGTTATAAGGCTTATGAAATCGGGTCAATTCGATCTTGTGAAGTGGACTAGTAATTCGCGTCCGGTTTTAGATACAATCCCACTATCACACCGTCTTTCGGTGATAAAGGAATTCGACGATTCCGATACACACAAGGTGCTCGGTCTGTGTTGGTCACCAGAGTCCGACGTGTTTAGCCTTAAGGTAAATCCGCCCGTAGAGAAATGCACAAAGCGCACAATACTGTCATGCGTTGCTAGATTATGGGACGTCATGGGTTTCGTAGCTCCGGTGGTATTATACGCTAAGCTTTTGATTAAACAACTTTGGTTATTTGAATGCGATTGGGATGACTCGCCGCCTGACAGCATTGTTCGATTGTGGCAGCGCTTTAGAGAGGAACTTCCTTTACTAAGAGAAATTAAAATACCGCGTCATATAAATGTCGATAGAAATAGCAGCATAACGGTTGTTGGATTTGCAGACGCCAGCGAGAAGGCTTACGGGGGCGTTGTATATTTCCATGTCCAGAATAATGGTAGAAATTCGATTAGCCTCATTAGTTCTAAGTCGAGAGTCTCCCCCCGTAAGGTTGTCTCTCTGGCGCGCTTAGAGCTTTGCGCAATATTAGTACTCACCAAGCTTATTACCACAGTTATCGGCGCATGTAGGGATAGAGTTCACATAGAAAGAATATTTGCCTTTTCCGACTCCACCGTCGCCTTATGTTGGGTTCATTCTTCACCCCACCGTTGGGATACGTTTGTCGCGAACCGAGTGGCCAAGATCCAAGACGAGTTAGAAACGCGGAACTTTTATCACGTGTCCGGTAAGGAAAACCCTGCCGATTGTCTATCCCGGGGACTCACCCCGATGCAAATAATGGACCACCCGCTTTGGTTCCATGGACCTTCTTGGGTTCACTTGGATCCCTCACAATGGCCAATAACCGATTTCGAACCTTCGTCAGTGTCACAACCGCCGGAAGAGAAGAGACACGCTCTAGTGGCGAACGTTTCGAGCGAGGTTTCTCCAATCATTGCTCTGGCGAACCGCTTGTCCTCTTGGTCGAAATTATTGCGTAGCGTAATTTACGTTTGTCGATTCGCGAAGCTTTTACCGCGACGTCCGTATGTCTTAGCATCCGATTACAACTATGCCGAGTCGCTAGTATTACGTGAACTTCAACGTGCGCACTTCTCTGAAGAAATTACAAGATTACAATCGAATAGAGCTTGTAGTCGCGCCTTTCAACGCCTTAAGCCATTTTTACAGGATGGGATTGTAAGGGTAGGTGGACGCTTGTCCAACTCGCAATTGAGTTTCGACCAACGGCACCCTATAGTTTTACCGCGTAAAGACCATATCATGAACTTATTAGTCGATTATCATCATAAATTGAACTCGCACGCTGGCCCCGATTTATTGATGTCGATCTTGCGTCAGAATTATTGGATTCTTTCTGCACGTAGTTTAATACGCAATCGGGTGCACAGATGTATAGCTTGCTTTCGGGCACGCCCCAAGCCGTCATTTCCGGAAATGGCGGAACTTAGATCTTGTAGAGTGATACAATCGGTAAAGCCCTTCACGCACACCGGGTCTGATTTTGCTGGTCCGTTTAAGGTCACGCTCACTCGCGGGCGTGGTATAAGATCCACAAAGGCTTACGTCTGCATTTTCGTATGTCTAACTACTCGAGCAGTGCATATAGAACTCGTTGGTGATCTAAGCACAGCAGGCTTTATGGGTGCATTTAAAAGATTTCTATCGCGCAGAGGCCCTGTAAGTAAATTATATTCGGATAACGGTACGAACTACGTCGGTGCAAAACGTATTCTATCGGAACTACACGAGCTCTTAGCTAGCAAGTATTATAATTCGGAGTTCGCTCACATTCTAGCCGAGAACCGCATTGAGTGGTCTCTGAACGTCCCAGCCGCGAGTCATTTTGGGGGCAATTGGGAGACTAATATTAAAAGTCTAAAGAGCCACTTATACCGAGTAATAGGAGATCAAATTTTGTCCTTCGAAGAGCTAAGTACGGTGCTCGCTCAAATTGAATGCGTAATGAATAGCCGCCCACTTTGTCGGACGTTATCTAGTGACCCCTCGGAACCGCTGGCTCTAACTCCAGCACATTTTTTGACTTTAACGCCTCTAAGGTATCTGCCCGCCGCGGATATGGATGAGAACAGACTTAGCATTTCCACACGCCACAAATTATTAGATCGGTTAGTGCAATCGTTTTGGAAACGATGGAGGATGGAATACTTGCATACTTTGCAGTCTCGGCAAAAATGGAACACAGCGACAGAGCCTTTAGCTGTAGGAACCGTAGTTGTGCTCACTAAGGAGAATACGCCGCCTCTCCACTAGCCGTTAGGAATCGTCGAGGAGGTCTTTCCCGGTTCCGACGGAGTAATTAGGATAGCTCGCGTTAAGACCACGGTTGGGTCTTACCTACGTCCTGTTATCCGTTTGTGCCCCTTGCCTCTTCCATAATTTAAATTAGCTTTCTAGACTGAAATTGTAGTTTAATTTAGGTAATCTTAGCGTTAGTTAGTTATTTGTTAGTCGATCTTAGCTCTAGTTGTTTAGTTATTTTTTTTTGAAGGAAATCCTTCAAGGGCGGGGGAGATGGTTGCGCGGAAAACCATTCGCGTTTTTTATTTGACGGTAGGAACTTGTAGAATCATTATTCCTTTCCAAACAATATCATTCGTACCCTCCTATCGACACATCGGGGTGGTGGGGTGGGAGGGGAAAGAAGACGATTCTAGAACATCGCGTAATCACCCGAGCCGAGGATATATAAGACACGCGCGACCGATGCGCGAGCCTCTTCTCCCGCCGCAGTCGTCGTTGAACCAACTCTTCTCTCCTGACGCACCACTGGGGCCCCAGAAGTGTCTGTCCAGAGGAGGTTCCGGAAGTCGCCGCTATAGTGATCGACAGGAAGAAGAAACCCCGGTGAGTCAATATTCCTTAATTATACCTGCTTGCTAATAGTTTAACCCGCTCCAATCTGTGTTTTTTTCCTAGTCAAGCAGGATTCCTTTCATCGATTCGACAAGTAATAGTTTAGTTTAGGGAAGAGCGAGTGCATTGTACCGCATGCTATAGTAGTCGCTTTACGTAAGCGTAGAAGCAATCGCATATACAGTCCACTTTAGTTAATATCTCGCGTAATAGGTTTGAGGTTTGACCGGGGAACTAGATTTTCGGCAGCCTTAAACACGTGGCTACACCAATAGTATTACAGTAATACACAAAACAATGCCTTAGCGGCCTGCTCAATAATTTTTTGCACATTATTTAAATAAAAAATTATCAGTTTCTACAGTATTACCACAGTCTATAAATCCATAGTATTACATTAATACACAAAACAATGCCTTAGCGGCTTGCTCAATAATTTTTTGCACATTATTTAAATAAAAATTTATCAGTTTCTACAGTATTACCACAGTCTATAAATCCATAGTATTACAGTAATACACAAAACAATGCCTTAGCGGCCTGCTCAATAATTTTTTGCACATTATTTAAATAAAAATTTATCAGTTTCTACGGTATTACCACAGTCTATAAATCCATAGTATTACATTAATACACAAAACAATGCCTTAGCGGCTTGCTCAATAATTTTTTGCACATTATTTAAATAAAAATTTATCAGTTTCTACAGTATTACCACAGTCTATAAATCCATAGTATTACATTAATACACAAAACAATGCCTTAGCGGCTTGCTCAATAATTTTTTGCACATTATTTAAATAAAAATTTATCAGTTTCTACAGTATTACCACAGTCTATAAATCCATAGTATTACAGTAATACACAAAACAATGCCTTAGCGGCCTGCTCAATAATTTTTTGCACATTATTTAAATAAAAATTTATCAGTTTCTACAGTATTACCACAGTCTATAAATCCATAGTATTACATTAATACACAAAACAATGCCTTAGCGGCTTGCTCAATAATTTTTTGCACATTATTTAAATAAAATTTTGTCAGTTTCTACAGTATTACCACAGTCTATAAATCCATAGTATTACATTAATACACAAAACAATGCCTTAGCGGCTTGCTCAATAATTTTTTGCATATTATTTAAATAAAAATTTATTAGTTTCTACAGTATTACCACAGTCTATAAATCCATAGTATTACATTAATACACAAAACAATGCCTTAGCGGCTTGCTCAATAATTTTTTGCATATTATTTAAATAAAAATTTATTAGTTTCTACAGTATTACCACAGTCTATAAATCCATAGTATTACATTAATACACAAAACAATGCCTTAGCGGCTTGCTCAATAATTTTTTGCACATTATTTAAATAAAAATTTATCAATTTCTACAGTATTACCACAGTCTATAAATCCATAGTATTACATTAATACACAAAACAATGAATTAGCGGCTTGCTCAATAATTTTTTGCACATCATTTAAATAAAAATTTATCAGTTTCTACAGTATTACCACAGTCTATAAATCCATAGTATTACATTAATACACAAAAAAATGCCTTAGCGGCTTGCTCAATAATTTTTTGCACATTATTTAAATAAAAAATTATCAGTTTCTACAGTATTACCACAGTCTATAAATCCATAGTATTACATTAATACACAAAACAATGCTTTAGCGGCTTGCTCAATAATTGTTTGCACATTATTTAACTCTTTTTTTAAATTTTCCTTCCTCTATTATTATCTGTGGTTTTGGTTTATTTATTTTTAATCTAATTAATATAAAATATAACTAATAGTACTGAAAAGAATATTAACCTTTACATTTTCCGAACAAATTAACTTCCCCGCTATGAAATCTGTCAAATATTACACCTCAATTTTGACTGGCACCGCCTTGACGTCAGAAAAAGTCGTAGATGCCTTCATTACTATGTTCACAGGATGTGTCGGTCCTGTCGGTCCTGTCGGACCTGTCGGTCAATTTAAGCAACAGTAGCCTAAAGGCAGGGTGCTGACCGCGAACTCAAAAGGTCGTAAGTTTGAAGCCTCCATTCGACTTCTATCGTGAACCATTTTTAACACAAGCAGCTTAAACTTACCAGGAATGGTTAAATGGAATATTAGCAATGCTCATAGCATTGCTAGTAATTTTATTTAAAAAAAATCATGACACCTTCATAAAATGCCGCCATTTTCGTATAATATATAAATAAAAATAAAAATAAATCATAATAAAAACATAAAAATAATTATATTTACATTAAAATAGTGGTGTATACAATACAAATTAACATTACGGTAATATCATGAAATTAATTATTTTTTAATAAAAGTTTATATTTGTTTATTCATTAATTATTTTATTTATTATATATAGCCTATCAAAAATCCCCTGCTGTATATATAGGCCCATATTGCCTTAAACATATATTTGGCTCGCTTGGCAGACGAGTTGGCAACCGCACTTTTTTATTATTTTAGTTTTATCAAAGACACGTTTATTTGTATGTAAAGACTTGTATTTAGTGTTATATACATAGAATACTGGGTATAATACATACACGGGTGGAGCCCGTGTAGCCACTAAAATGCCACAAGACGTGAATTTACACGTAGAAATGTCAACACGAGACATGTTTTGACGTTACAATCGTTTCCAAATTTCGCATGCAAATTATTTAGAAAATGCCAAATTGCACGCTATTTATTGCTTGTATGTGTGCTCCCGGCGACGCCGAACCTCGGTACAAAATAAGGTTGACAGCCATTCTATTGTGTATTATAGCATTCTATGTATTTATATATATGTATACTAGTAGACGGGCACTACGGTAAGACGACTAGGCCGGCCACATACATACGGAGTTCCGTTTCAGGATTCCGTTTCGGAATTCCGATTCGGCATTCCGTACATACATCACACACATATGTTTTTTTCCCGTTCTGAATGACAAGGTTCAATTGAGTGATGCCAGCCATTGAGTACAGATATTCAGCCAGTGAATATGGACGACGATATTGCTATTGCATTGTTGCTGTATCTAGCCACAAAGAAAACATATTACCACCGTTACTGGGTGCATCGTCTTAACACCTTAAGATTACAAGATAGCCTGTATTATGTAAAGTAAGAGCCAAATTATGAGCCTGTCCAGAATTTTTTTAAATACTATCGTATGTCTGTAAACTCTAACGACAAATTATTTCATTTCTTACATCTTTTATTAATGATGAGCTAGAGGGAACAGTAACAGGGGTGGAAGAAGATGTTGAGCATAAAGTCTATGGTGCTTAAGCATAAGACTTATGGAAATGACGAATCCGCGACTGTTTCTGCCTCCAGGGTGGCAGCCATTTAAAAATGAAGTGTAATATTTGACAGATTTCATAGCGGGGAAGTTAATTTGTTCGAAAAATGTAAAGGATAATGTTTGTTTTTGTACTATTAGTTATATTTTATATTAATTAGATTAAAAATAAATAAACCAAACCACTGAGGCATTGTTTTGTGTATTAATATAATACTCTAGAAACTGATAAACTTTTATTTAAAACTAACTTCTCAATTAAATGACATTGTGTGACAAACTGACAAAAAAAGAAAACTGACAAAGAACTTCTTTTTCAGGTCCTCTGAACTGAGCTGCTTTATTTTTCTCCTACTAGAGTCCTATATCAGTCTTTGGAAAACTATGTATGTAATATGAAATTAATACGCTTACTTTCCCTATGCGGGACTCAACAAATATTCTTCATGATAAAAAATATAATCTTTCATGTACTAAATCACCCATTCCCTTCAGTTGTGCGACTCACACTGGACGCGTTCCATACAAAATCTATGGAAGACTTGCGTTCGGAGCGGCTTTTTTCCGTTCGGGATTCCGAACGCACAGGCGGTCATACGGTAACGGTAACGGTAGCAATATGTTTTCTTCTTGGCTAGATACAGCAACAATGCAATCGCAATATCGTCGTCCATATTCGCTGGCTGAATATCTGTACTCAATGGCTGGCATCTCTCAACTGAGCCTTGTTATTCCGAACGGAAAAAAACGTATGTGTAATGTATGTATGGAATCCCGAATCGGAATTCCCTATGTATGTAGCCGGCCCAAATCGGAGAAAATTCCGTACGGAAAAATACCGTACGTTTGTGGCGGGTCATTGATTTTGTATGTACTCGCTGCGTTGGATTTCGGAATCCCGAATCGAAATTCTGAAACGGAATTCTATGTGGTAGTGGTATGTGGCCGGCCCTAGGCCGTAGTGCCTAAGTAATACGTTGCGCACTAAATAACGGTCGATTCTCCGTAACTGCTTTAGTCGACTGCGAGCGGGCGACAAGACAAGTTCTTTGTTTTGTAAGCCGCGAAAGTTGTTTTCGAAAATCAAACACTGATTTCGTTTAATGTGTCTAAGAAAATGATGTCATTATTTATGTGGGTCAAAGTGATCAACTGTCAAACTGATTTGAAGCTGTGTTTTTTCTGAATTGCCAGTTTAATAGTAAACATAGAAGAAGCCTTAAGCTGTAATCAGGAATATGCTGATGCGAAGCGAAGTAAACAGGAAAAAAATCGTCAGCCTTGTTCAATTCAGTTATATTTTTTTACTACCACTGGGGCTTATAAGATTGTTATGTACAAGAACAGGTATAAGTAAGTCAGCAATACATCGTCAACCCACCGAGTTGCTTCCAAGTTCTCACGGCACCGCGATGCTTCCAAGTTCCCACGGACCACGCGTTATGCTTGCTTATTTACTTGCTTATAAGCAAGTAAATAAGCAAGTCAACAAGCAAGTAAATAAGCAAGTAAATAAGCAAGTATATAAGCAAGTATATAAGAAAGTATATAAGCAAGTATAAAAGCAAGTATATAAGCAAGTATAAAAGCAAGTATATAAGCAAGTAGATAAGCAAATATATAAGCAAGTATATAAGCAAGTAGATAAGCAAGTATATAAGCAAGTATATAAGCAAGTATATAAGCAAGTATATAAGCAAGTATATAAGCAAGTATATAAGCAAGTACATAGACAAGTAAACAAGCAAGTATATAAGCAAGTAAATAAGCAAGTAAATAAGCAAGTATATAAGCAAGTATAAAAGCAAGTAAATAAGCAAGTATATAAGCAAGTAAATAAGCAAGTAAATAAGCAAGTAAATAAGCAAGTAAATAAGCAAGTATATAAGCAAGTATTTAAGGTGGTAAATAAGCAAGTATATAAGCAAGTAAATAAGCAAGCATAAAAGCAAGTATATAAGCAAGTAAATAATCAAGTAAATAAGCAAGTAAATAAGCAAGCAAATAAGCAAGTATATAAGCAAGTATATAAGCAAGTATATAAGCAAGTATATAAGCAAGTATATAAGCAAGTAAATAAGCAAGTATAAAAGCAAGTATATAGACAAGTAAATAAGCAAGTATATAAGCAAGTAAATTAGCAAGTAAATTAGCAAGTATATAAGCAAGTATATAAGCAAGTATATAAGCAAGAATATAAGCAAGTATATAAGCAAGTAAATAAGCAAGTATATAAGCAAGTATTTAAGATGGTAAATAAGCAAGTATATAAGCAAGTAAATGAGCAAGTATAAAAGCAAGTATATAAGCAAGTAAATAATCAAGTATTTATACGGCAAACGAAACCGCGTTGTGACATCGCGGCTTCGTTTGCCGTACCTCAAGCCACCTAATTTTAAATCACTCTTATAACAAATATCGTACAGTTGCCACTTAAATATAATTAATATTTTTAGCAATAAATTAAGTGGAAGTAATTTGTTTTTTTTTTCTTTATTCTACCTTGCGGCCGAACGTTATCAGTTGATCTTAATTAACATCACGACTACTCATGTCTTAGCAATGAGGGCATTCACAAATTTTACTGTCATCAGGATGGCGCCAAGTTGTTGGAATGAGCTGAAATATTTGACAGATTTTTTATAGGATAAGGTGGACAAGCGAGCACACAGTCCACCTGATGGTAAGTGGTTGCTGTAGCCCATAGACATCTACATCTATCCTCGTTTGCGAATCACAATGCACATACGTTGTCAGCCGTGAGGACTAAGATGAAATTTTTCACCACTTTTCCAGTAAACTTTCTCTCTCTAAACTCACCATGCGTGGTCCTCCCCCGGTCGAGCCGACCCATTCGTGCTATACAATTAATATAGCTGCAGCATGGCTCTACCACGTATAAATGTTTTCATAGACGGAAAGTCAAATTGTTACAAAAATGTGTTTCTTTCTGAAATACTTGTTATATTTTACAAAAATTGATAAACCAAAACATTACAGACATTCCGTAAAGTGTATTAAGGAGAGAGTTAAATATGTGTAAAGAATTTAAAAAAACCGGTAAGGCATTGTTTTGTTCATATATATATACATACGCTAGAAATCGAAAACTTTTATTTGAAACGCAACATTTCACTTAAGGTGTCATTGTATAACAAATGAAAACAGAGCTTACTCCTTTCTAAAAGGCCGGCAACGCATCTGCAATTCCCCTGGTGTTGCGGTTGTTCGTGGTCTGCGGTAGTCCCTTAACATCAGGTGAACCGTATGCTCGTTTGCCCCTTTCCTATAAAAAAATAACTTTACCTCAGTCCCAATAAGCGACATCTGCTGAGTGGGAAATTTTATTAAATGGCCTTAATTTAATGTAAATCCAAATATAATCTCATTTTTCTATTCTATTATATTTCTATTGACAAAACAATATTATTTCTTTTTTACGTGGTAGAGCCACGCTGTAGCTATATTACGTTTGTAGCATGTAAGGGTCGGCTTGACCGGGGAAGGACCACGCTCTCACAGAAAACCAGCGTAAAATAGCAGCTTAATGCTGCTGTGTTTCGTATGGTGATGAACCGGAGACCCGTTTTACTGGGATTGAGGCATTCCATCTTAGTCCTCAGGGGTGACAACGCATCTGCATTTTGATTCTTAACCGAATGTACTAGATGTCTATGGGCCACAGCATCCACTTGCTATCAGGTGGACTGTGTGTTCCTTTGTCACCCTTATTCTGTATTATTAACTTCCCATCTAGAGACTATTGTATACAAGCGGCGAGTGTCAGTTTTTTTTTTTGGTTTTTCAAAAGAAAATATTCACACAGATAAAACATGGCCTATATGCCTCCTGGCATTGCTCCATATCTGTCCGTAAAGTTTCACAACAATCGTTTCAGCCGTTCCGAAGCTTAGCCCGAACAGACAGACAGACAGATAGACCAACATTTTAAAAATAATTCTTTTGTTTTTCAAAAGAAAATATTCACACAGATAAAACATGGACTATATGCCTCCTGGCATTGCTCCATATCTGTCCGTAAAGTTTCACAACAATCGTTTCAGCCGTTCCGAAGCTTAGCCCGAACAGACAGACAGACAGATAGACCAACATTTTAAAAATAATTCTTTTGTTTTTCAAAAGAAAATATTCACACAGATAAAACATGGACTATATGCCTCCTGGCATTGCTCCATATCTGTCCGTAAAGTTTCACAACAATCGTTTCAGCCGTTCCAAAGCTTAGCCCGAACAGACAGACAGACAGACAAATCCTTTAAAAATATTTGTTAATGTCAAATAACCCCCTGAGCTTATTAAAGGGCAGTTATTTTAACAATACAGACAGACACTTCAATTTTATTTAATTTATATGCATATATTTGAAAGTATTAACTACTATATAATATTCTGATTCTATTGTTTTTACGTTTTTGCACTAAAGAAGTGTGTGTAAACATCTCATCATAATTTTGTAACGTAGAGTCCGATCGAAGAGCGGTTTGCAGCATCTGAAAGAACCTTGCTAAACTAGATTTTTTGTGAATTTAGACTGAATCGTCACGATTGATTTTGTAAAAACCTCTAAAATTCGAGTATTTTTAATTTTCAGAAAGTAGTTTTCTTGGAATTACTTCGACACTCTTGTTTTGATCAATTCTAATAATTTAATCAGCTCTTCTACTCAGAAAACAACGTTGATTGCCGTGAACGCTTCAAAATCAGTTGATTCGTTCGAGAGAAAAAAGTGTTTCTTTTTTTAAAAATAACTTGAAAACTTTCCATGAAATATTTTTTATAATAGGTTTATTGCTAAGCTGAAAAAATTGCGTCGATTGCCGTGTATCACATCAAAACCGGATGATTTGTCCCTCAAATATTCAATTTTGAAACAAAAACATGGTCTTTCAAAATAATTGGAATTTGGAGCGCTTTAATATTGAAATTAAGGGGAAGTTTCAGAGATGACCTACAGGGTCAACCTTTTTTTTTAATAAACTAAATCCACAAACGACCTTACTGTCCACCTGATGATAAGAAGCTGCTGCAGTCCATGGACACCTTCAACTAACTTCAAACAAAGAAGGGACAAATACGTTGTCACCTCTGAGGACTCTGGTGGAATACCTCACAACCTGTAATTATACTGGCTCTCTACACGGAACGCAGCAGTGAAAGCACTGCTATTTGACTGCCTCGTTGGTCTAGTGGTTGTAGTAGTGCGACTACTGATCATAAGGTCCTGGGTTCGAATCCCGTGTCGGGCCGAAAAAAATCAATTATTGAGTTTTTCCGTCAAGAAATTCTCAGTAGCCGCCCAGAGTCAGTAAATCGGCGGTGTCTCACTCCCGTGCATCGTGCACGTAAAGCCGTTTGTCCTGCGCATGATCTCTCTCCGGTCGTGCGTAGTAGTAGCGTACAGCGTAGTTTTAATTTTATACCACCACCAGGTGGTATAAAATTAAAACTGTATACTCATCTGTACCCACGTATACACGTGAATCTAGTAGTGAACTTCGGTCTTCTGTTTGATTCGAGGCTGAATCGTTGCATTGTACGGTACACGTGACTGGACCTGCCTTGCCTCTTTTTGTAAAAACGAGGAAATTGTCGGCACAACAACACTGACAATTAATCGCCTTGATTAATTGAAACGAATTGTTCGTCAATTGAACTTCGTATTATTTTAATTTAAAAGAACACTTCCGTAAATTTCAATTTAATTTCATTACGTAATAAATTTAGTACTTAATTTAGTGAAATAAGAAAACATATATTGTATTTTATCTTAATAAATAAACAGTACCCGGATGACCGAGCTTTGCTCGGTTTTTTTTTGGAAATTACATTTAGATACAAATTACATCTTCTTTTTAGATCTTCTTCATCTAGATCTTATTGACATAATAGAAAACACTGAACTGGTTATTTGAATAAAAAATCATGAGTGCAATTAGTTTAATTAAAATTTTCGTATTTTTAAAAAAAAATACTAAAAAAGGGCTCGAAATAATAGATTTGCTCACAAAAGAAGGGAACTTGAAAAAAAAAAGGAAAAAAATCGGAGCGAAACCTTCTTATATTGTAGCAGTTTTTCATTGCCTGAAAACACGGACAAAAAGACATTTTCTAAAAATAAATCCCGAAACTCCCTGGACACTAAATTTTATGAAAATCGTTGGAGCCGTTTCCTAGATTCCGATTATACATATATATATATACAACATGTAACATAATTAACGCACTTTGAGAAAGTAGTTTGTTCAGAATCGTTTACTGAATCGATTCCTATCATTTTTAATATAGGTAATTTTTATCCCAGAAATAATTAAAACTATGTAAATTACAGTCACACTAAATCTGTACAGTCAAAACAAACTGAAATGGACCGTAACATAAGACAATAAGACTTTTAAAAGTGCAGTTTTATTTGTATTATTACTAATTCTGTCATTCAATAAAAATAAAGAAAAACCGGCCAAGAGCGTGTCGGGCCACGCTCAGTGTAGGGTTCCGTAGTTTCCCGTCCGTCACAATAAGTGTTCCCACTTATGAGTTTAAAGGTGGGTATCCATTATGTTCGCGCTCCAGCAGCGCTCCGCGCTCCTGCAACTGCTCCCGGTAGTGGGTACTGTTGTTTCCATCCAAGTTCAAAATGATTTTCCTAGAAAGTCCATATAAAGTTCCACTTTTCAGATTTTTTTCATATTTTCTAAACTTATGGTTCAAAAGTTAGAGGGGGGACACATTGTTTTTTTTAATTTTGGAGCGATTATTTCCGAAATTATTGACATTATCAAAAAATGATTTTAAAAAACCCTATTCATTTTTAAATACCTTTCCAACAATATATCACACGTTAGGGTTGAAATTAAAAACTTCCCACTTTACATATAGGGGGGCTACCCTAATAAAATATTTTTTTTCCAAATTTTTATTTTACCACTTTGTCGGCGTGATTGATACACATATTGGTACCAAATTTCAGCTTTCTAGTGCTAACGGTCACAGAGATTAAGCGAGGACGGACAGACGGACAGACAGACATGGCGAAACTATAAGGGTTCCTAGTTGACTACGGAACCCTAAAAACGAACTTTATTTCAAGCACTTTAAAGTCTTTGCGTTCGTGAATTTGTACTGTGACCACAACATTCTTCCGGAATTAGTATAACTAATTTGATAAATAATCAGTGCATAAAAATGTTTAACTAAAAATTCAGTGTAACAATTATGATTATAACATAATATACTAATTAGGGTGTTGAGGGTGTGCGTTAATTACGTTACATATTGTATATATATATAAGAATTACTCCTTTAAAGGTATATGATATATATCCCAGCGACTTGCCACAGATATGGACGGGTGAATCCGCTAACAGCGCCACCTATCGGATCTAATTGTGAATCTAAACTATTTCGAATCAACTTAATCACTTCCGTTTAGGAGTTCAGTCATATACAAAAAAAAATATTTCGAAGACATGTGAAGTTCGCCAACGGTGACAACGCATTGGGGCAGCGCGGCGGACACTTCCTTGTCCTAAAAATCTCTCAGAAATGAGGGGAGGCCTGTGCCCAGCAGTGGGACGTATATAGGCTGTAACTTTACTTTACTTTACTTTTACAGTCATATACACACGGACAGTATAATTGTTTATTATAATTATATTTTTAATATTTTCATCTAGTTGGGATATATAAATATATAATTAATAAAATAATTCATTTTTTATATTTATATACGACTATACATATAACCAATAAATACAATTAATAAAAAATAATAATAAAATTAAATATATAGTTAATAAAGTTCGACTTAGGAACCTTCAAGCAAAAAGCCTACTCCTTTTTAAAAGGTCGGCAACACATCTGAAATTCCCCTGGTGTTGCAGTTGTTGATGGGCGGCGGTAATCACTTATCAACAGGCATAGAGTTACAATGTACTGCGTACTAGAGGAGCTATTCCAAACAAAAAATGAGCCCTAATCTGTGTTCGCACATGCGCGGGAAACAGTAGAGTCGCGCATGCACAGTTGATATTAACGCGCGGAAATTATCATAATATATAATTGTTTATTTAGATTGTATGGTTAATCGAATACGTTTTTTTTAATTTTCGTTTATTTTCCATATGTGCTAATTTAATACAAAATTATTAGTAGCGCCATTCTGCACTGCATGAATATCGAAGCCATAATAACAAGTGTACTGATTGCAGTACAGTTCAGTTGAACATATTGAGCGTTCGAAATGGCAAATCTAGTGCGTAGCACATATATATCGATACCATCAGGTGAGCCGCGTGCTCGTTTGACCTCTCTCGTTTAAAAAAAACTATACTTGGAAATGAGAAAGAAATGGGCGGTAGCTGCGGGCGGTATTGAGTAGTTGCGCCTTCTAAATATATACAACACGTAACATAATAAACGCACTTTGAGAAAGTAGTTTGTTCAGAATCGTTTACTGAATCGATTCCTATCATTTTTAATATAGGCACTTTTTATCCCAAAAATAATTAAAACTACGTAAATTACAGTCACACTAAATCTGTACAGTCGAAACAAACTGAAATGGATCGTAACTTAAGGCAATAAGACTTTTAAGAGTGCAGTTTTATTTGTATTATTACTAATTCTGTCAATAAAAATTCAATAAAAATAAAGAAAATGAACTTTATTTCAAGCACGTTAGTCTTTGCGTTCGTGGATTTGTACTGTGACCACAACATTCTTCCGGAATTAGTATAACTAATTTGATAAATAATCAGTGCATAAAATGTTTAACTAAAAATTCAGTGTATGTATTATGATTATAACATAATATACTAATTGGGGTGTCTGAGGGTTAAATTAACGCACTAATTATGTTATGTGTTGTATATCATATCACGGAGCGGTCCGGTTTTACAAAGCTCTCGCCATCCAGGTCGCCAAGGGGCTGTGCCTGGTGCACTTACACATCCCACTTATCTGTTTTATTCGCAAAAATAACCCTGCCTGGTGTCTGCAATGGTTGCCCGAGCCCAGTCGAACCTGTCGCTGCCATTTTCGAATTAATATTTATTTACTATTATTATTATTTAGCAAACCACCTTTGCTTCGCTTGGGTGAGATCTCCTAATGTGGCAATTTTTATCAATTTTTCTAATTAAAAAATATACTCCAAGTTTTACTCCAAGATCACTCCTTACAGTGCTCTCTGGTATCTGCTCGTGAAGTTTTATCTCAATTTTATTTATATATGTATAGATTTATTAACTCCTAAATATAATATCATAAAGAGTATTTTACATTGCTATTCAATCATAAATCATGTTTTGCGTAATTATTGTGTTTATAGCAAATGGAATGTACCATTTGTATCTTCTTATGTATACTCTAAAGCCATTTGTAATAATATATGAAACTATTTGAAAGATGTTAACGCGTTTCGTGCGCAGCCCGTATAAACGTAGGCGATGTAAGTGTAACGTCTTCCATACAGTTTCATAAATAATTGTTACAATTAATGCAACAATGTACAAGCCACGCGCACGCGGGGAGACGCAGTCAGATTCTTTACGTAGTAGAGTTGTTTTTTTTTTTTTTTTTTTTTTTTTGCGCCCGAAGCAATTAAAGGGCTACCCTATACGTAGGGAGGCGGAAAATGCATTACGCATACCACGATAGCCGGTCTATCGTGGTTATGAGGGGCTCACTGTCCTACCGGGGACCCTAAGTGATACCCTCTAAAAACCGCCTTTGGGGACAGGCAACCGGCTGATTAAGCTCTATTGTGCCTTATCATGAGCGACCCTCTTTTGGGAAAAGAGGGCGCAGGCGGCTAAGTGCCGCTGAGGGAGTGCCTACGAAGGCAAATTAATGTTAGATATTACAATAATTTTATTTAATTAGAGTTGGCCTGAGCCGCCAGTAGACAGTTCAGGTCGTTTGAAAGTTTATTAGGCGGGTCCGAGAGAGAGTTTCTCGGCCTGCGGACACGATAGCGAGAGGGGGGGTTCGTAGTAGAGTCACGCAGCAGCTATATTATAGTTGTAGCACGAATGGGTCAGCTCGACCGGGGCAGGACCACGTTCTCACAGAATACCAGCGTAAAATAGCAGCGGCATGCTGCCGTGTTTCGTATGGTGTTATAGTAGTGTAGAAAACCGGAGACCTTTATTACTGGAATCGAGGCATTCCATCTTAGGTCCTCAGGGGTGACAACGCATTTGTATTGTTATATGTGGACTGTGTGCTCGTTTGTCACCCCATGCTATAAAAAAAGATTAACTTGCATTTGAGTATCTTTAAAAAATTAAAATAATTTAATAAAATTACTTGCTACTCACGCTTATATTCCGTGGGAACGTGTTTCTTCCCCAGTCGAGCCGACCCATTCGTGCAGCTCTACCATGTATACCTAAAGTATTTTAATTTCTTACCAATTACATGGACGTCATATTGTATGCGGGCTGGCTGCCTAGCTTAGAAACTGAGAAAATAACCTCACAGCGAGGCGGGGATCTCAACGTGCATGACAAACGAACGTTCCTGTATTGCAGTGTTTGGACGGCAGATCAACGCTTCGCAACGCCATAGCTTCACCTGCGAAGGAAAGCTGCGTCATTAGTGTTGGACGCCTGTATCTTCGATCGCCTAATCCCTTACCAAAACAGCCATTGCACTCTTTTTCAGGACATTTATAGGTCATTCCTTTATTATACTATTTTATTTGGGCAATACGTTATCTTGTCTAAAAATTATTAATCGCTGTGGATATTCACATACCCACTACATACATAAAACGTAAGGTTAATATAGTTATCCGGTAAATATGGTCACTTTTTTATTACACAAAAACTACAACTTTGTTTGTATAGATGGCTTTGTGATACGATAATAATAAATCCGTGACGGACTGCAGCGGGCTCCCGCATCGTCTGCCGGTTTCTTTCCCATTCCCCCTAACCCTCGGCCGTTTGGTCTCGCCTGCCGAGGGCCTCCATCTGGTTGGGCTTTTATTTATTTTTTTATGTATTTATTTTATTTTATTGTTATTTATGTATATTTATCATTTTCGTTCGCAATTATATATTTATGGAACCCAAACAGATGTGAAAATTATATAGATACCCCAAAATAATAATAATGTCCTCCAGACCGAATTTCGGCCACGGCGGCCTGCCTCAACGTAGTCTAGCCATCGGCGCAAGGCAGGATTATAGTGCCCAAGTGTATGCGCAAGCACAGGTGCACTCTCTATTCCCTCACTCTCATAATCCGATGGGACGATAAACCGACACGAACAGAGAGAGGTCAAGCGCAGGACCAACGGCTTTACGTGCTTTCCGAGACACGGGTGTGAGACACCGCCAACTTCCTGACTCCGGGCAACTACTGAGTATTCATTGACGGAAAAACTCAATAATTAATTTTTTATGGCCCGACCTGGGATTCGAACCCGGGACCTCATGATCAGCAGTCGCGCTACTATAACCACTAGATCAACGAGGTAGTGATACGATAGCTCTTCATCGGTTAATCAAATAATAAAGGGTTTAAGGACTTTATGGATGCCATTTTGACAGTTGACATAGTAAATATTTTAGTCGATTTTAGTATAGCGTAGTATAGTAAGTTTTTTTAATTTGATTTTTCAAAGTGTTCATAATTATTGTCAAGGCTTCTTTGTGTTTTGTTCTTAATATATTAGTTATAGTATACGACTTTGTGTTTTTGTCTCTGTACTCCTCCTAGTTTTGGTTTACAGGGCGGCAAAGCTTGAGGTGACATACTACCCTTACGTATCTTAGTAGGTGGAATATTTGCCTACAAGTCCTTCTGGATAGGTTTCATCCACTGATATATTTCTGTCACCAACCAGTAATTCGTTCACCTGTGTTCCGGTCAGACCTCATGAGGCATCCCATCTTAGTCCTCGAAGATGACGAAGGTATAACCATCTCGATTTGAAGTTGGCTGCAGAAAGGCCCGCAGTAGCCACTTACCAGATCTTAGTTGTAAGTCCGTTTGTCATTTTAACTTTATAAGAATTTTTTTATTTTAGATTTCGACAACAGCGCCACCAGACGAATCTAATTGTGAATCTAAACCATGCTCAACAACAAATCAACTTAATTATCAATCACACAAAATTTCATCGAAGTCGGTCCGCAGCCATTTAGTAAGAATACAGTCACATACACACGGACAGAAGAATAGATTGTACATTTTATTATAGTCAACCAAATCTAAGAAATACATTTTGACAGCTGTCAGACTTATTGCACTAAGCATGCCAACCAAAAAATGGGAACGTACACTATTCGATTCTTGAAAAAATCGATATCAATTATTTAGAGTTGGTAATCATTTACAGTTTGGTTTGAATAATACCAAAATAAATTGAAAACGGATAATTTAAAACACAAGATTTATCAGTGTACGTATTTGTTGTTGCTGCTTATTTTTGGAGGCAAAGTTATAAAACATTTAAGATTGAAACTAGATTAAAAATAAATTTATTCAATCACTTTCAGTACAACTAGTTAACGCGTCGTTGTTTAGATTAATTATTATTTGATTTTCAATAATGCATTCAAAATTAATGTCTTTTTAAAAGTCATCCATAATGAATTTCTTTTTTGTTTTTTTTTTCTACTACTTTTGCCCAATCATCCTATGTAACATGAGCACATGCTTCAAAGAATATAGAAGAAACCGTCCAAAAACTTAAATCCAAGTAACAAAATAAGAAGACAAACACAAAATCACAAAATTACGCACGGTATGCTCCCAAAATGGCGGGAGATTGGAATTACGTAGTGGTTTTTTAAAAGCGGCCTCGGATATAAGTTTTTTGCCTACACAAATTTACGTTGACAAAGTAAAAAAAATAAACTTGTTTTATTCACGATTCACGCAATTTAAGAAATTTTAAAAATAAAAATTTAATTAAAAAAATTAATGATTCGAATATTTGTATATTTTTACCGATTATTTGAATATTTTTGCCGATTATTCGCATAACAATGAATTTTAATCATTCAAACACTACGGTAAGGTACATAGCGACATATCATTGAAATGACGTCAAGTAAGAAAGTTGACACTGGTTTTTTTTTAAATATTTTGTTTTGTTTGAAAGATATGAATTTAAATTAGTGTTAAAAAACTATACACGTTGTAATGAAATATAGATAACTTCGTAATTCTTTGGATTTACGTAAAAGATTATTTTAAAATCGTGTGAGTACGCTTGTGCAAAGTTATTGCGGAATGATAAATGTGAAACGTCAAAAGGTGTTTCTTAGATTTGGTTGACTATAGGTACTTTTGCTATAAATGCATTTAAGACGACACATCGAAAAAGTGGCTCCAGGCTATCACCGTACTGAACCGAGTGAATAGATAATTTCTATAAAAGCTTAAAAAACGCCGTCATAAGGTCTAAAATTGTGTAGCGCCCGCGACGATCAAGACGGATTAGAAATTGTCAGAATCTTAAAATATTTTTTAAAAATTGTTGATTTAAGTGATCAAAATAATGGGCAAGTAAATTATGAATATTGATGTTATGAATATATTTGAATGATTCCCAAGCATATATGAATATTAAGTAATTTCGTTGTAATTTCAACTAGTCACAATTATACAATCGTGTTTTTGAACAAGCAAATTTAAGATAAAGACTTGAATTTACCTAAGTATATGAAAATTCCACTTTCGTTAGTGGTGTTATAGTCCTATACTATTCCATGAAAGGAGGTGCATTTTTTCGCGGTGTAACCTTAACCCAGCATATTCTTTTTTATATAGGGTAAGGGTGACAAGCGAGCGCACAGTCCACCTGACGGTAAGTGGTTGCTGTGGCCCATAAACATCTACATCTATTCTCGTTTGCGAATCAAAATGCAGATGCGCTGCATCATATTCTAAAGTTATTGAATGATAAAAACCTTTTGCTTTACATTTACCTCGGCTCACTTCACAATATCTAAGAATAGAAGCCGGCGTTACTGATTATGCCGTCGCTGTCTGTTCAGGATGCAATGAGGTCAAATGCCCTACAAATATTGCGTTGGGCAACACTTGCCTTGGTGCGATGTACTGTGCTATAGATTGTTGGGTGTGATATATTTAAATATCATAAAACTGGGGCAAGCTGTAGGTCGGATACGACTTTTGTTTACGAAGTAGATTCTTAGTCATCTTAAAAAATATTGATATTTTAACTCATACTCATTTTAACTCATAACCATAATGTTTTAGTTCGGGTCAGAAGTCATCGTCGCCAAACTTTCAATACATTTCCTTAGATTGGGCAAATTTTTACTATATTATCTCACCTACCAGCCAATCTACCAGCTACCCTCTAGGTAATGGGGACATGGTGCTCGAATTGTGTTTTTTTTTTTGTATAAAATAAGAATGATAAACGAACGCATAGTTCACCTGTGGGCGAGTGGATGCTATGGCCTGTAATGTACATCTGTCTTCTATTAAGAATTAAAATACCGATGCGTTGTCACTCCTGAGAACTAAGATGGAATCAGTGGCGGCGTAAGGCGTGGGCGACGTGGGCAACTGCCTACGGCCTCGCGATCCAGGGGGCCACGCGCCTAGCAGGTTTATGCATTACTTAAAACCGTAAACGCGCCGAAAAAATTTCATTGTCATGAATCGATATTATTGAGCTAACTAAATATGTTTTTATTCAGTCTAGCAACGTTAGTTTGCGTTGCTATTGCGGGGAATCTTCGCTGCGAGGCGACCAGTATATATACCGTAATCTATGGTGGCGACATAGGCTGAGGAATGAGGATTACCCGTTCTGTTTGTTAGACGTAAAATACTGTCTTTATTTAATGTGGGCGCGTGGCAATCGAGTAATGAGTGCGGTACAGCAGCCCACGTGGTTGCTGTACATATATTTTCACGCTGTACGCACACGAGTAGATAAACGGAACAGACACAAAGCTTCTTAAGTACTTGCAAAATTGTTACCTATTTTGGTAGAGTTGTCACTATAGGTGAAGACAAATCAAAGCTCTTGAACGTTTATGTACCTTTTGTGACTAGATTAAAGAAATCGACAAACTTGTTTCGGAAAATGCTTGTGTGGTATTTAACAGTTTATTGAAAAAAAAAACTGTTATGATCTGCCGAAAGACTTTAAAAATAAAAGAGTAGCCAAAAAGAAAAAGATGGATTATGAAGGCAAGGATTAACCTATATAGTCTCCTAAAAGTCGGTATTAAACAAATTTTTTCAACACCATGCTTGTTCAATTATAACAAATTTGGATTTGAGATCTATGGCTTTAAACCGACATTTTTAAAATTTTGGTTTACTTAATGATTTAAACAAGTTAAAAAATATTCCAAACCATCTAATATTAAAATAACTGTGAAAATTTACACACAGCCCTGCGAGTGGGTGAAAGCAGTGACTTTTAACCTTACGAATTATATGAAGAACTACAATTAATGATCTCTAATTTACCTAACTTCGTAACAGATGTGAAATAGCTTCTCCAATAAGTTACAAAAAATAATTTAAAAAAATATATCCAAACATTTACATCGTCATTTAACAATATCGATCAGTACAGCCTCCGCTGAAGGAAGCTTCATTTAATGAGTACTAATTTTAATTAGTACTCATTAAAAATTATCTTAGGAATTCATTGTCACAGAAAAGACTTTCAGCGTTGAAAGTTTTATCTATCGAGGCAGATATAGCATCCAAGCTGGATTATGAGGCTATAATTAAACAATTCAGCAGGATAAAAAGCAGAATATCTATTTCTTCATTTTTCTTTGTAATTGTTTGATGTTGGTACTTAATGAATTTGTAAAAATAAAAATTTCATAATGTCAAGTGTTTTCTTTTTCATTTTATATAATCTGTCTTCTTGCGCGGGCAGAGGGCCTCGCAATATGTATCTTGCCCACATAGAATTTAGGTCTTGCGTCGCCACTGGATGGAATGTCTCATTTCCAGTAAAAAAGGGCCTCCGATTCTCTACATACACCATATTAAGCTTTAAATTGCTATTTTATGCTAGTATTCTGTGAGAACGTGGTCCTTCTCCGGTCGAAGCGACCTATTCATGCTTCTACCGTATTATAAGCTGCATCGTAGTTCTACCACGTAAACACTATTCTTGAGGACATCGTAAGCTAGCGGTCTGAATACCTACCTGAGTTGTGGGTTCTAATCCCAGTCAATCAGCATTCGCCTAAAACAAAAATTGATAGTTTTCAGGTCTTGGGTACATTAAAATTGGTTTATTTGAAGTATTTCTGGGTAGTACCAGTACCGAAAGCTGGTGCCAAAGGAAACCTGGATGGTAATAGACCTATCGCAGTCCTGTCGACTCCAGCAAAAATATTTGAGTCAGCTATACAGAAGAGCGTATATCATCAAATGGGTATACAATTATCGGATTCACAACACGGGTTTCGGCCGAATAGAAGTACAAGCAGTAATCTTCTTGCGTATATGGCGGACGTGTTACCGACGGTGGACGCGGGCGGGCAGGTCGACGCAGTCTATTTCGACTTCAAAAAAGCGTTTGACCTTGTAGATAATGATATCCTACTCAGAAAGCTAGCAGGCATTGGTTTTACACCACACTTACTCAACTTCTTTGCTAGCTACATGACAGACAGACAGCAATATGTAGAATATGCAGGATACCGATCAGACACATATTTCACGAGGTCTGGAGTAAGCCAGGGTAGTAATTTAGGTCCTTTGGAGTTTATAATAATGATAAATGATCTCCCCAAAATGGTCCAAGAAGCAAAATGCCTATTATTTGCAGATGATTTTAAATTATACCTACCTATAGTATGTAAGGAGGATTGCACGAGGCTACAAAGTGATATAGATAGGGTGACTAGGTGGAGCAAGGAAAACAACTTGCAGCTTAACACCTCAAAATGTGTCACAATTACATTCTCTCGTAGCCACAACCCTATTGTACATAATTATATGATAGAAGACTGTGTACCCATGACTAGGGTCAAGGAAGTTCGTGATTTAGGAGTGGGTATGAATACAGGATTAACTTTTCGTGAACACATCATTAAATGTTGTAAAAAAGCTTACAAAAGTTTGGGTTTCATACTACGCACAGTTAATAATTTCACAAATATTTACGCAATTACTGCATTATATAATACACTGGTTAGGAGCCAACTGGAATACAATGCGATGATTTGGTCGCCGCACGAAAACAAGTACACTCTTATGCTGGAGCGAGTACAAAATAAATTTTTAAGATACCTGTACATGCGACTGTATGGAGTGTATCCACTCTATCCATTAATGTATCCAACATTGTTCATTTTAGGTATGGTAGGTTACAATGAAATCAGGGTTAGAAGGGAATTTACTCTTGCACGCTATTTGTACACAGTTCTGATAGGCAGAGTACATAACACAGACGTGCTGGATCAGTTGGCACTCCGAGACCCTGACCGGTACGTATATCGCAGACGCCGGCCGCAGCTGCTGGCGGTACCGCGCGCGAGGACTAACTTGCTGCAGCACGCGCGCGCTCACGCGCGCACTCAGAACACTAAACAGAGTCCAAGATAAAATTGACATATTTTGTTGTACTCTGAGTGAATTCACGAAGGTCACATTATATGTAATAAGTTATAGTTAAATCTAGGTTTTTTATGTAATTTTTTGTTTATTTTTTTTTTTATTTTTATAATCTGTTGTTAGTAGGAAATAATTTTTGTTAGTATTTTATTTAGGTAGGAAATGCTTTTACTTTTATTATATATTTACTTCTATTATATTCTTATTGTTGATTTTAGGTAATAATTTTTGTTAAATCTTAGGATAAGTTACTCTATCGCATTAGGAAACTGTAAAGATAGATGTAAGAGAGAATAAATAAATAAATAAATAAATAAATTTCCACAGTATTATTTACTATAGATTATTATTGTAGCGATCAGCAACTGATGTTGAAAATATATTTATATTTAAGAAATTAATGTCTTAACTGGTTCCTCGCAGCTCATTTTGAATAATATTATGTATGTAAGAAACCATTTACCGTGTCGTTACATATGACAGAGGGAAGCAAATCAGGAGATGGGCGTATTCCCAATAACGACTTAAAATTAAAAACTACGGTTGCCACCCGCTTGCCAAGCGTGGCAACCGTGGCAAAGTTCAGCAGTGGAATTTAATAGGCTGTAAAGGTAACGGTAACATACTATTTAACATATTTCAAATAATGGCTGAGTTTGGCTGAAAAAAGCGCTAGGAAGCGCTTGTAAGCATAATGGCGAAACTAAACAGTTTTCGGCCAGGACACGTTTGCTAACTTCAGTAGCGCTGACACAATCCGCCATTTTGCTTATTTACTTTGTTTGTTTTGAAGTAGAGTTTATAAGTTGTTTTGTGCAATATTAGCTTGAAGTAATAAATACATATTATTAAACATTCATGATTGGAAAGTTTTTAATATAAATACTTTACAAACATATATTTAAATTAGGTTAGGTTCCCCGGTTAAAGCTAACTTCGTGTCCTAGAGGAAAATAGCTACTTACGATTTGAGAGCGCTTACCGCTTACGATCGCCATTTTGCTTACAAGCGCTTCCTATCGCTTTTTTCTGCCAAACGCAGCCAATGAGTGATGATTTCAACACGTCGTAACTTTAATGGTATTTCTAAAGCTCTACTAGCGACTGTGACATTTATAGTGAGCGCTTAGCTTCCTGTTCAGTTGAATAGTAGAATGCTCACCTGCATTTTATAACGACCAATTCAACCTTAGTCCTTGATGCACAGCATTTTGATTTATGGAAGAAAGATCGAAGAGAATCGAAGATCAAAGAGAGATTTAAGATGTATACAGATAGCGTCTGTGAGCCACAGCATCAACTTACCCCCAGGTGTTGTATGCTCGTTGGTCATGTACCTATTAAAAACATTTATTTGCCATCATTCATCAGATTTCTAAAATTAGTTAAAAATCTTCTCATCACCATTAGCTTGTAATAGTCCATTACTTAACATGGGTCCGTATAACATAGAGCCGTGGTAGCTCAGTGGTTAACGCTCGCTGTAAATATAACAGAACGCGAGTAACCCGGGTTCGATCCCCGCCGGCACCAATGAAATTGTTAATTGCAATTTTAAGTGCTGATTTACCACGTGCTCGGCGGTGAAGGAAAACATCGTGAGGAAACCTGCATGTCTGAGGAATAAGAAAAAAAATATTTCGAAGACATGTGAAGTTCGTCAACACGCATTTGGGCAGCGCGACGGACACTTCTTTGCCCTAAACCCTCTCAGAAATGAGGGGGAGGCCTGAGCCCAGCAGTGGGACGTATATAGGCTGTAACTTTACTTTACTTTACTTTAACATGGGTCTCGTTATAGGAAAGATGTGCCAAGCCATCTCGCGCACCATTGAACCGGATATTTTATATAAAGCCGCGCCATGGTTACACCGCCGTGTATAAAAAGCCATGAGATCTATGTGCCTATTCCCACGGTCGACTCTTACGACACCCACAGGAAGAACGTATTCTTTTACGCCTCTAAGTAACAGAAACCTGCGGTTAAACATGACAAATTTAGGTTCGA
The DNA here is from genome assembly GCA_907164705.1 of Parnassius apollo. Taxonomy (NCBI): domain Eukaryota; kingdom Metazoa; phylum Arthropoda; class Insecta; order Lepidoptera; family Papilionidae; genus Parnassius; species Parnassius apollo. Next base: position 11,137,905 of record CAJQZP010001449.1, on the reverse strand, counting down.
AAAAATTTATAAGTTACACAGATTCTAATTACTAAAAAATGTTTTATTTATATTGAAGAAACAAGAGTAAATATTGGCAAACAGTTTGCTAGGGGCTTATGTGCCGTCAGAGCGCGCCAAAGTACTGTTAATTAAATAACAAGGTTAATGAATTTAAAAATATTTTATTTTAATTTTTAAACATAAAGAAAATAATTCACCAAATGGCAGAATGAGAAGTGGGGACTAAAGTCGAGGCAGACAATTTTAAAAATATCAAGTCGAGCGCGATTAAAAATCTTGAATAAACAACCTTTTTTAAATCGTTTTTTAATTTACTGGTCTCGATCTATCGCGTTAATCCATCTAACTAGTTTTAAATTCAATTTTAGGACTATTAAAAAAACAGGTATATCATATACCTACGAAAACTTTCCTCAAAAATTATTTAATTTAATAATAGTAAAAATCAGGTCAAATTCCATTCAGCAATTTCAAAGTTTTGAACGAATACGCAACCAGACGCGGGGCTTTGTTTCATATTTCTATTTAACCTTCGATTAACAATACGAAGTAGTTTACTTTAATTTAAACTGGGTAATAGGATACTCTAGTCACATTTTTAATTGAAATACTTTTTGGGCGATGTTATGACAAACATTTTCATCATAATTTAGCATAATGGAGATATAATTGGAAAAACTAAATTTACTTCAGATAAAATGGAATTAGAAAATAATTAAAAAATAAAATTAAACGCAATATAATCCGTATATTATTTTTATTTTGACTTCATAGTTTTTATACTCCAATAATGATCATATTATATTATAATATATTTACTGGATGACCTTTTTTACCGTATGGAAAAATATCGGGGTGTAACATGTGAACGGATTAGAAGTCTATGGCACTGATATTTTACAAAAAAAATTTGAATTTTGATTAAAATCTATCGAAATTTATATCCTATCCACCCAACTTTACGAACGGGTATTGTTGATCGGAGACGAACGGCAATAAAACAACGAATTTAGTAGCCATTTCACTTCGCAGGATCGCAGGCTCAAAGGCAAAGGGGAAAGTAATTGTTAAAAAAAATTCAAACGTTTAAATCAAAATTTTTGTTTTTGTTTTTTGTAAAATATCAGTGCTATAGGCTATTTTTTTTTCAGACGCTAAAAAAGGTCATCCAGTACCTATCCATAAAGGTTTTACATCTTGAGTTTTATACGATTTAAATAAGTATCATAATATGTTTTTTAGATTCTTATTTAAATCCAATATAACTTAAGATGGAAAATCGAAAACTTATTAGTGGTAGTGTCAAATACCCGATTTGCTATTATATTGTTGTTCGCTTTACTAGGTCACAACACGAGCTAGTCAACAATTATAGACTATGGTTGTAGGTAGCCTAACCCTACTACCTATCAAAATTGAAACTAGCAACCAAATGGGTAAGAATTATACAATCCAGATACTTTTATAACATGAAATTAAGTAAAACACATGATAAATATTACTTATAACTGAATTAATTACAAATGTTTAGAAAATAAAATTACTATATAACATTCTTTGTAAATATCTCAAATTCAAAATTAAAAATAAACAGAAAATTATCTATAATAATTATTATGAAAATACAATGACTACTACATATTTTATACTTGATAATAAAAATATAAATATAAAACAGAAACAATAAATATACAATTATTACTTATTACGATTTATAATAGAAATTATGTAACAATTACTGATAATAATAACATGCTAATTCGCATAAATGTAACAAACGACAACTTAAAAAGCTCCCAACAAAAGCGGCTAATTGTGAATAAGAGAGTATCAATGTACCCTCACTGGCAGTGGCCGAGTGGTTCAGTGTCAGGTAATCTGATACGTAAACAAACCGAGCTCGATTCGAAAACGGGTCAGGAAATGCATCGCGAGCCAAGATCTCAATAACATGTAATTACTGCAGCTGTTGTACCTAGTCGCCATCTTAACGTTTAGGCATATTCTTTGAGTATTCTTTATTATATAGAACGATTTGAAACACATTCACACGAATTTTTCGAAACTATGGTTCAAGCTATGTTATAATCCGATAGATAGCATCATAGTTAAGTTATGAACAAATTCTATATTTATTGACAATCATCATTCATCAATTTCACGATTTTACACACACACACACACACACACACACACACACACACATATATATATATATATATATATGTGTGTGTGTGTGTGTGTGTGTGTGTGTGTGTGTGTGTGTGTGTGTGTGTGTGTATTTATAATATTATAAAGAGGAAAGATTTGTCACCATTGGAATTCTACATTATCCCGGATGAACACAGGTTATAGTATATTTTCAAAAAGTTAAGGACCCGTATAAAAACCTTGTTAATTTAACCTACGATGTGAAAAAATATCAAAAACATCCTTATATCGCGTACGCTGCGAAAACTATTAACAATAGAGCAAAGTGATGTACGACTGTTTTATAGAATGTCTAATTATTACAGATATGTCAAAATAACCAATTTTTCATATTAAAATATGCAATAGTAACGCCGAACTATCCTTATATCGCGTGCGCTGCGGAAACTATTGACAATAGAGCAAAGTGATGTAGAACATATCAATATCTACAAAAAGTCTGTGATACCATGTGTCTAACTATTACAATTGTCACATAATAAATTTCACGCGGACGAAGTCGCGGGGTTCAGCTAGTTATATATAAAAATCAATTGATGTCCGATAGTCTCGCTAAAACTCGAAAACGTCTTTTTTGTCTTTTGTGTGTATTTTCTGTGTGTTCGAGTAGGTCCTTGCATGTTCTAAACGATTCACAATTGTACCCGGTAGGTGGCGCTGTTGTCGAGATCCAGAAATCGCCCGTGCGAAGCCGGGGCGGATCGCTAGTTACTATATAAATTTAAAGAAAATTGTACCCGGTAGGTGGCGCTGTTGTCGAGATCCAGAAATCGCCCGTGCGAAGCCGGGGGCGGATCGCTAGTTACTATATAAATTTAAAGAAAATTGTACCCGGTAGGTGGCGCTGTTGTCGAGATCCAGAAATCGCCCGTGCGAAGCCGGGGCGGATCGCTAGTTACTATATAAATTTAAAGAAAGTTGTACCCGGTAGGTGGCGCTGTTGTCGAGATCCAGAAATCACCCGAGCGAAGCCGGGGCGGATCACTGTAGCTTATATTTTCTTCATCATCAACAGAATGGGTGCGTTTGGCAGAAAAAAGCGCTAGCAAGCGCTTGTAAGCAAAATGGCGATCGTAAGCGGTAAGCGCTGTCGAATCGTAAGTAGCTATGTATTTTCCTCTAGGACACGAAGTTAGTTTTAACCGAGGAATCTAACCTAAATTAAATATACGTTTGTAAAGTATTCATATTAAAAACTTACCAATCATGAATTTTTAATAACATGTATATGTCTATTCATGTCATTATATTACTTAAAACTAATATTGCACAAAACAACTTATAAACTCTACTTCAAAACAAACAAATTAAATAAGCAAAATGGCGGATTGTGTCAGCGCTAATGAAGTAGCAATCGTGTCCTGGCCGTAAACTATTTTAGCGCTAGTAAGCGCTTGCTAGCGCTTTTTTCTGCCAAACGCACCCAATTTACTGCCAATCATAGTCATGTCTTGTTGCAGAGAGGATCGCTGGACCTTTATACGTGGTAGAGCCACGCTGCAGCTATATTATAGTTGTAGCTCGAATGAGTCGGCTCTACCGGGGCAGTGCCACGCTCTCACAGAATACTAGCGTAAAATAGCTTAATACTGCTGAGTTTTATATCGTGAGTGTAGAGATCCGGTGACCCTTTGTTACTGGAAACGAGGCATACCATCTTAGTCCTCAGGGAAGACAACGCATCTGCGTTTTGATTCTTAATCGAAGATAAATGTAGATATCTATGGAAAACAGCGTCCACTTACAGGTGGAATTTGTGCTCGATTTCCACCCTTATTCCGTAAAAAAAACCTGACGTCTCGCACCATTTTGCCGCTGCTCCCCATCATCGTTCTGGGTATTTATCGCCTGGCGTTAACGGAATTATCATGCTGCCATATATTGGGAGATCTTCCTGGCATTTTACGCAATATCATTTTACGACACCGACAGGACGCAATGGGTTGACGATTTTTTTAAGCTAATATAATAAATGAAGATCATACAGCATATCATATACATTGCTGACCAAAGACAAGCGCAGATTTTTATTATCTGTGTTCTTAGCAGTTCTGTAGCAGTGGGATGCATGTATGCAGTAACTATATTTTATTGAATACTTGTGGCAATACGCAACAAAATAAACAAATAACTTGTTATAGGAATCTATCCATATAAAAGCGTTGTACTGGAAATGAATACCACTTAGTATAATACGCAAATATGTGTTCTGATTATACATACTTTTTATTTTGTATAGTATAGAACATAATAATTTTATGATTACCTCTATCACCTCTTACGACACCCACGGAGTCATATAGGACTAGTGTAATCTCTACGCCGCTAGTCATTTAAAAGCTAGTTTCTACTGTATCAAGATGGCGTTTCACATACATAAAATGCACATATGAGGACAATCTGGATCCAGAACAATTATTTTGTGGTCTGCATATAAATGCTTAGCCTGCGCTACCGGATGTCCAAATTTCTTAAAAATCGGTTCTATGTAATAAAGTAAAAATAAACTTTTAATGAAAAGTGAAAGCTTTCTTTGAAAACTTAAAACAATCAAATAATCTTCAAACCTACATAAAATAACATACGTCGGTAGAACTTCCCCGTTTTTCGACATGGGTTAAGTAAAATTTTAAGGCATTTTAAAGTCTAGACATTGTGTAGTTGAGCTTAAACTCTAGATTGTCTCTAAATACCGGCCTAAGAGTAAGAACTAACATGTTAGATAGAATGCTACAATTTTGCACCTATTGTGAATTTCAGTAAAGCACATCAACAAATCCACTGCAGAACATAGGTAATGTATTGCCTCATAGACGAAACGTTTTCCATATTTGCCACCCTTGGCAGGCAGATTGGCAACTGCAGTTTTTTTTATAATTTTGAATTAATTTTAGAAAGATGCCACTGCCTTCTGTTACTTTTCTCTCTAACGTCTCTTGCGGCATCCACGGGATGACATGAGATATTGGATTCTCTTACTGCCGTGGAATGAAGGAAATTGTTAATTTAATATTATTTCCCTTGTACCCGAGTACCCTTGTCATTAGGAGTAACCTTAACCGACGAGCATGTATGCGTAGGTATGTGGATGAGAAGGAGGCGAGAGAGGTGTGTCAGGATCGTGCCAAATGGAAGTCTGTAGTCTCTGCCTACCCCTCTGGGTGACAGGCGTGAGTGTTTATGTATATGTTATGTAATATTTTTTTAATTATTACGAAGATTTGACAAAAATGATAAACGATTTAGCAATGGAGAGCAAGAAGGTGGGTTTACAACTGTACCCAGAAAAAACTAGGGTGCTGACCAACGGAGAGAGAACAGCTATAAACTTAGGGAGTAATCAAATCGAGTATACGGAAGAATATGTTTATCTGGGACAACTAATAACGAATGATAACCCCATGCGCAAAGAAGCTGAAAGAAGAAACCAACGCCTGGAAAAGGTACTGGACTTTAAAAGAGATTATGATGGATAAATATCTGCATATTAATATAAAAAGCAAACTTTTAAACACCTGCATACTCCCAGTTCTCATGTACGGCAGTCAAACAGGGACCTTGTCACAAAACCTGACTAACAAACTTGCAACATGCCAGCACGCAATGGAAAGAAGCATGATGAATGTGAAAAAATCGGACCGACTGAGAAACAGTGTAATAAGAAGCAAAACAAAGGTTACAGACATAACGTACAAAATTAGAAGACTGAAGTGGCGATGGGCGGAGCACATGATAAGAGGAAGAGATAAATAGAGCAAAAATGTGACGCAATGGTATCCAAGAGAAGGAAAAAGGAAAAGAGGGAGACCACAAAAAAGTGGGATGATGACATCAGGCAAGTGGCAGGCGTCACATGGAACAGGGTGGCTCAAGAAAGACGTGAGAGGAAAAGGTTGGAGGAGGTCTTTGCCGACTGGCAAACAGATCTTAAAAAAATAAGAAAACCTCAAATAAAAGACTAGATTAAGGATAACATGATGATGAAATGGAGGATGAAATTTTTGATCTGAATAAAAAAGGCTATATATATATATATATATATATATATATATATATATATATATATATATATATATATATATATATATAATATTATTTCAATAAGGAAATTAGTGATTTGGTTTTCTATTAAGGAATTCCCAGTACCAGTCTGAAGTAAGGAAGTTGGCGGTGTTTTTTCCTCGTACCTCGTAAAGCAAGTAAAGCCGCTAGTCCTGCGCCTGATCTTTCTCCGGTCGTATCAGTTTATTGTCCCATATGTATAGACCGAATCTCATAGGAGATTTAGCGAATAAAAAGTGCACCTGTTTTTGCGCAAACACTCGCCGTGACCGAAATTCGGTCTGGTGGAAATATTTATTATTTGACTATTTCTTCATTTTGTCGAGAACGTAACGTATAACGTTTTATTTTAAAGTATTACTATTGTTTAACATCAATACTAATCCGGATACCACAGTTACGGATCGTTGTTGCATCAAAGAAAAACCAATAAAGTATCACAACATTTAGAAAACAAGATGGCATCAAGGCAAAGGGCGGTGTTGTGTAATAAACAAGTGCCGTGTAACCCGTCAGCAACTCCTATCAATCTTGCCAGGTAATAAAACTTACTGCGACAAAGACTCTTTATCGCAACAATTGAGGAAGAGAATCGGCAATAAAAACCCAAGGCAAGTCACGGTCCACTTGGTATTTAATTAACTGATGAGATGACCAAGGAAGACGTATAAAAAAACCACCAATCGGAACTTTTTGCTTGACCCTTGAACTTTTTTTTAAATTACACGAACGAAAGAAATAAATGATTGTAAAAAATTTGTCTCGCGCCATCTTCCTGCTAAGTGAGAAGCCCTTCATAAGAAATATTGTACTGTCGATTTGATGTTTTAACATCATCACATAAGAGATATGTAAAATACGCTGTCAAAATGGTGGAAATAAATAATCGTCAAAGAAGACGGCCATAATTATTTTCTTTATATTTGAAAATGACAAAAATATATATTTATACATATAATAACCATACAATTTCATAGTAACCACATAAAATTTAGGAGACCTCTCGGGTGATACCAATCCAACGAAATTGAGAAAAATGCTTGAATCCCCTGTTAAATCGTCATCCTCGTAGAAATAGTCAGAACGGCTTCATAGGATCGTGGAGGTCTAATGAGAACTGGATTTTTGAAAACTGGGGTGAAACCAATAACTTTCCGATTTTTTCAAAATCATTAGCGGGAAGTTATAAAATTATTTTCATCATCATCATTACAATCCTTCACAAGTCCACTGCTGAACATAGGCTTCCCTCAAGGTATGCCACAAAGCACGGTCTTGAGCCACCTGCATCCATCGACTTCCTGCATGTCTTACCAGGTCGTCACTCCATCTAGTGGGGGGTCGCCCTCGCCCTACACTTCACCTACGGGTACGAGGCTGCCACTCGAGAACCTTTTTTCGCCAACGGTTGTCGGTTCTCCGAGCTATATGGCCGGCCCATTGCCACTTCAGCTTACTAATCCGTTGGACTATGTCGGTCACTCTGGTTCTACCGCGGATATCCTCATTTCTAAGTTTATCACGCAGATAAACCCCGAGCTCTCCATAGCTCGCTGAGCGACTTAGATCGTCCTCATACGGCCAGCAGTGAAGGACCACGTCTCGGTTTCGTAGGTAATCACTGGCAACAATCACTGGTTGTACAACTTAGTTTTCAGGTTTTGAGGTATACCTGACGAAAAGATGTGTCGTAATTTCCCGAACGCTGCCCAGCCGAGTTGAATTATTTTAAAAACATGGAATTCTTTTTTCAAAATTAGTAATTTGTTTATTGATTAGCGTTATGTTTTATCGCATTTGAATATTTTTTGTCACCATACATAGAAGTCAGCGCCATGGATACGTTAAACATTCGAGTAATTGTGGAATATGAGTATTCTCGTGGCAGCAACGTGGCAGAAGCGACACTCAGAAACCAACGACGTTTACGGAGCGAATACAAAATACACATACACAATACAAACCATAGAATACTATTACATACCCAATAGAACGGGGGAGTGGCCAGAGCCCGTGTAGCCACCAAAATGTCACTAACACGTCAATTCACACGTATAAATGTTAACACGAGATGTGTTTTAAAGTTACAATCGTTTCTAAAGGACATTGTTAAATCCCGCCTAAGAACCAACACAAATTTGACAATTATTAAAATTCTTATCCTTAATTGTGCATTAGATAACATTCATTAGATATTAACGGACACTTCTGAATTATGGAGTCAAAATAAAAAGGATTTTTTAGATTTTAAGCTTTGTACGTATTTTTTATTAATTTGCTGCGTCTGGACTCCTGTGATTTGGCCAATCGCACAATACCTCTTACATTTAACAGTATTTCAAAAGTTGTCATAAACTCAAATATATTATGAAAACGTTAATAATTTAAAATATACCTAAGATTAGTATATACCACAAGGAACTGGAATACAGTAAAATCATGTGTATTCATTAAAAATAACAATACTATTGTACTCTCATTGGCCAATCAACATTGTGCCACGCAAAAAAATGTTATGTTGACAGATGACAAGACAATAAAATAGATAGGCGTCAGACGTGCGATCGGTAATTATGTTGTTGAAGTTTGCATGGAGGTCGAACAGGAGTTGATTACTGATTAGTGAATTACATTTACTACATTCTGAAAATGTATGGCTCTTGAGAGGGATAATACATAGCCGCTATATTAGTAGTAAAACTTATTTTGTATACATTTTGGTTGATGAGTCAGAAATTGGGAGGGAGGCAATAAAAAATATCGTTGTAATTGTGTTGTTGGGCCCAGAACCAGTTAAGACCATAATATGGTATTTAAGTTGGGCCCGTTACCAAGAAAATATCAAAGCCCTGCTCAATTCTTGAATAATATTTTGCTCGAAAGTAATGATGGTTGATAGTATCAATCATTACTTTGGTTGCCAAATGAATGTATAAATTGTATTTAATTGGTATGTATAAAACAAATGCCTAATCACAACCTGAGTTTTATTTACCGTATAAGTGCTAGGCTAAGCCTGAACTGCTTACATTAGCAATAACATAGTAATATTTCATAAAAATAAAAGATGACCTCAAAATCTCTACGATAACTGCTAATATCTCTCTTTTCGGAAGTGTCCGTCAAGGGTTATTGTTCTTACATACAATTATGTATAATTTCGGACTTAAAAAGGTATTTTTTGTTACTGTTGGTTCTTAGGCGAACATTGTATGGACGCAGAACAATTCCCATGCAAATTATTTAGAAAATGCCAAATTGCACCCTATTTACAAATAAATGTGTGTTAAAGTTTAAACGATTTTTTTAATGATGATCTTGAACACTAATCAAAAGTCTAAAATGTGTAAATTTATTCAGTCTGTCAACACAGTGAATCGGGTTTGGCGACCCCATACCTCGTACAAAATAAAGTTGACAGCCATTCTATTGTGTATTATAGTATTCTATGCTAAAAACTAACGTACCATTTGTTATTCGTTTGCCCGCTTCTGTTGTGGGAATTTCGACATGAAAAATGAACCCCGTTATCGTCCCAAAACATTGGTCTAAAATGACGAATTAAAGGCGATTGTGAAATCTGATGATACTCAATTTATGGCTGAATTAGCAGCAGCTTTCTACGTTGGCATCAAAACTATATTAGTCCATTTGCGTCAAATTAGCGCTGTTGTGATTCGTCTCCAACCAGCTCTGGTCATTGAATAAAACTAAATTTACGGATTCTATCGCGTTTATTTAACTGATTTTACTTATTTTTAATTCCCGACGTTTCGGGTGCTTTACAGCACCCATGGTCACGGGGGTGGACTGAGATGTTTGACGTCCCAATGTCATTGTTAGCCCGGCTACCTTCAGTTTTTGAATATTAATTTTTGGTCCGATTTACGCAAAACGAACTTACAGTATCTTGAAGTCTTGCAGTGGTATGCTTGGGTTTGGGTTTCATTTTGTTAATTATAGGATCCCAAGCAGATGGCAGCACCCAACCATCTTCTCTATTGAAATTAGGATGTTTTTTAATTTTAATACCCTTACGTATCATCCTTGGTAGGAATCGGTATTCTTTTGCGAGGATTTGTGGTTTATCAAATCTGATTTAATGGTGGGGACGATCTTGAACATGTTCATAGACCGCAGACTTCCCGGAGCGTCGGTGCTTCACGTCAGCTATATGTTCTTTCACGCGGGTTTTTATGGATCTTTTTGTTTGACCTATGTAAGAGAGACCACATTCACAATCTAACTTGTACACTCCTGCATCTTGTAGAGGGATATTACACTTGACGGATGGTAAAAATTGACTAATCTTCTTCGGCGGCTTGTAGTATGTTTTAATGGAAGCTCGCTTCAAGATGTAGCCGACCTTGTCTGTGACTCCTCTGACATATGGTAGTACAGGAGGCACACGCTCGACTGTGGCCGGCTTCACCCGGTCACTGTGACGTAGGCGCGGGATCTGAAGCTTGTTGTCTTGCAACACTTGCTTGACATGCTGAAGCTCGGCGGCCAGATGTTTTCTGTCACAGATCCCTCGTGCTCTGTGAAACAAAGATTTACCCACGGTAGCTAACTGTGAAGGATGATGGCGAGATTCACCATTTAAATATCGGTTGGTATGGGTCTTTTTTATATACACAGTGTGATAGTGTTATCAGGATTTCGAATGACTAAAACATCTCTCAGCTCTGGTCAATCGCTTGTCCTTGCTGCTCCTGCACGACAACGCGCGACTTCATACTCACATCAGATGGTCTCCAAGTTACCAAAGCTGGGGTTGGAAGCTCTCCATTATCCGCCGTACTCACCAGACCTTGCACCTACACAATTCTATTTTTTCCAGAATTTGGAAATAGAAATAGAAATAGAAATAGAAACTTTTTTATTCAATGTAGATTATAAAAATACTTATTGAAGGTCATCCTGGGAAGAACCAGCAAGAAACCCAGCGGGACTATTTTTTTTTAATAATAGCTTACAATCATGTTTACAATCAACAACACAAGACAAATTAGAAATAGCTTGGTAGCGATCACCCTTCCCAGGGGTTATTATCATCTATAAATTCCTTAATATTATAATAACCCTTTTTATACAAACTTAGTTTAATAACATTTTTGAACTTTGTGTATGACAAATTTTGTACGTATACATCGCCCCAAGAATGAATTACTGACTCGGTGTAGTCGAGTAACTGGTACTACCAGCTTGTGTCTGTTCCTAGTATTTACAGAATGAATATCACTTATTTTCGCAAAACTACTTTTATTTTTGTGTACGTACATTACATTTTCATAAATGTATTGAGAGGCCAGAGTTAATATATTAATTTCTTTAAATTTTTGTCTCAGTGACTCTTTTGGTTTTAAATTATATATTGCTCTAATGGCCCTCTTCTGTAAAATAAATATAATTTCAGTGTCAGTCGCGTGTCCCCATAGCAAAATACCATACGACATAATGCTATGGAAATAACTGAAGTAAACTATTCTAGCTGTTTCAACACTGGTAAGAGTTCTAATCTTTTTTACAGCATATGCTGCAGAACTAAGTCTGCTAGCTAGTTTTGATATATGGGGAAGCCATTGAAGCTTTGCGTCCAGTGTGATTCCAAGAAAAATGGTGGTATCAACAAGACTCAGTTCCTCCCCATTTAAAATTACATTAGTATTGACATGTTTAACATTAGGAGTTACGAATTTCATACATTTCGTTTTAGTTCCATTCAAATGCAAATTATTAACATTAAACCAATTGAATAACTTAGCTATAGCATTATTTACTTCGTCGTAATTTAATAACTGTCGTTTTAATTTGAAAATTAATGAAGTATCATCAGCAAATAATACTATATCATGGTTATCCCCTACTATGTAAGGTAAGTCATTAATATATACAAGAAACAGAAAGGGGCCAAGAATTGAGCCCTGAGGCACGCCCATTTGTACAATCGACCCGGAAAAACTCATACTATTAATAACAAATTTTTGTGTTCTGTCACTTAAATATGAAATAATTAATTTAAGAGCATCATTTCTTACACCGTAGTGTTGAAGTTTCCTGATTAATGTTTCATGGTGAACACAATCAAAGGCCTTGGATAGGTCACAGAACAAACCCAAAGCATCCTGTGAATTCTCCCATGCATTAAATATATATTTAATCAGCTCAACACCAGCATCAGTTGTCGAGCGACCCCTTGTGAAACCAAATTGATTTTTATGAAGTAATTTATTTACATTAATAAAAATTAACAATTGATCAAGAATAATTTTTTCAAAAATTTTACTAAGTGTTGGCAGTACAGAAATAGGTCTAAAATTAGCGGGGTCCAATGTACTACCAGATTTAAATAAAGGTATTACTTTACTATGCTTCATTAAATCAGGAAACACACCAGATTTGATACTACTATTAAAAATAATAGATAGTTGAGGTTCGATTGCATCTATTATAGACGCAATAACTTCAACAGAAATCCCCCACAGATCGGCGGTTCTCTTAATATCAATAGTCTTAAAATATTTTAAAATATCTTTTGATGAAACTTTATGAAATGTAAAATTCTTTGTACACACATTTACATTTTGTTTAAGGAATGATTCGGCGACGGTAGGAGAAGAATTCAGTGACTTAGTGGTTAAGATCGGAATATCAGTAAAATATTTCTCAAAAACCATTGCAACGTCCTGATCTGATTTAGTTAATTTATTGTTAAAACTTAACTGGTAGTTTGAATTGCGAGAGTTGACCTTACCAGTTTCACTATTAATTATACTCCATGTCATTTTAATTTTATTAGAAGCAGTCTTTATTTTGTTGCTTAAATACAAAGACTTGGCTAAGGAGCACACTCTTTTAAATATTTTGGAATATTTTTTTACATATTCCCTAAATTCGACGCTAGGATTATATGACCTTTCGTTGTAAAGTTCATATAACCTTTGTCTACTCTTATGGACTCCTACCGTCGCCCATTCATTAAATGCTTTACGATTATTCAAGGAGAGTGTTTTAGAAGTAAAAGTATTATTAAATTCATTGCAAATGAGCTTAAATAATTTTGCATACAAAAAATTTGGATTATTTTGGTATGAAAGTAATGGAAGTTTTTTTACTATGTTACTTCTAAACTTCTCCAAGCGATGTGCATTTACTGGAACAAACACTAATTTTTTATCTACTTGCTTTTTGTGAACATAAGGTAATGAAACAAATTGTCCACAGTGATCAGAGCTCAATTTTTGAATAATACATTTATTGAACGGCTTAACATTTGTAAAAATGTTATCTATACATGTTGCACTAGATTCAGCAATACGTGTTGGCTCCAAAAATAAATTAAAAAGACCATAAGATTTAAACAATGATCTAAATTTAATATTAGTGGAGGAAGCTTCTAGGAGATTGATATTAAAGTCTCCACATATTACAACAGATTTATTCTGTTTATTAAGCTTAGCGAAAACTTCCTCCATAATTTTTTCAAAAGTATCATATAATGAACATGGGGGTCTGTAAACGCTCACAACAATGAGGTGCTCAAACTCAACACATGCCATTTCTACAGTTCGCTCAACAGAGAGGCTCACAATATCTTTACGTTCTTTATATGATAATAATTTACTAGCTAAAATTAAGGAGCCACCTCTTTAAATCGTTTCTCTATTGAAAGAACTGAGCATCTGGTGATTACTAAAGTTAAACATTAAATTATGAGCTTTTAACCAATGTTCAGTAATACATAAAATATGAATATTGTTGCTATTTAAAAACAATTCAATTTCTAGCTCTTTGCCTATCATGCCTTGTATATTCTGATGCACCAGGTGTAAACAATTTTTAATATCATTTTGTGGAGTTATACAATTTAAAAACTTTACGGTGGGAAAAAAATCATTACCCGTGAGGCAGTACAAAATACCTTTGAAGAATTTGTTGGCTCGCGTCCAGGAGATTTCTTCAATAATGGCATCAATAAACTACCACAGCGTTGGAGAGATGCATCGATTGCACGGGTGATTACTTTGAGTAATAGAAATAAAAAAATTGTGAGTCGTCGCTGGACACCTGGCAGATGTGAAACATCGAAATTATTTTGTACAGGTAAAATGCATAAAAAGATAGTTTACGACAGAAAATAAATATGGCGTAGTGAAAAATAAAATATTAAGAAATTTTGAGAGATGGTTGTTTATTTAAAAAACATTTATATTCATTAAATACAAAAATTCAAACTTCAACAATTTTTTTTTCTAAATTGAGTAACTCAATTCTTTTAATCAGTGACTTCTCAGTAATAGTTGTTTTCGATGTTGCCTCTGATGGTATTACTGTGACAATATTACTGTGTCGATTCGTCGATAACTGAAGCATGTTACAAAGTGTTGGACATAACATTGTCAAGATATAGCATGGCGACATATTGTGTCGTGACGACGCACGTCGTGGTGACGCGTAGACACGCCAACAGTCGATCTGACTCGCCGCTATAGATATTTCTAATCAAAAATATAGAAAAAAAATTACATTCACTTATATTATAAAAAACGGCAATTTCATAACTTTTTTACATCGGCATTCAAAGGACCCGGGTCTTGTTTAATCGAGTAACATGTCGCATTATAAAATTGTTTTTTTTTTTTTAAATATAATAGAATAATATTTTACAAGTAATTCTATTTAGTAATTCTTATTGAAAGTCATGTTTTTACTTTACCACTGGTTCGAAAAAAGCCTCTGTTCTGGGAAGAACCAGCAAGAACCCCAGCGGGACTTTTTTTTAAATTTTACAATGTTAATGGTCACAAAATATTTACAAAATTTATTTTAGAAACTGTGTACACAACTGTGTGTGTGAAAATGAATACACGGTTGAAAATGGGTTATTACCAACCGTGTATTCATTTATATCACAGTAACCCTTTTTATACAGTTTTTGTTTAATTAAATATTTAAACTTTGTAATAGAGAGACCTTGTATATTTTCCGGGACTTTGTTGTAATAGCGTATACATTGCCCCAAGAATGAATTACTGAATCTGTGGAGCCGAGAAACTGGTATCACTAGCTTGTGTTTGTTCACTTTGTTCCTTGTATTTTCAGAGTGTACTTTTTTTACTAAAACTACCTTTATTTTTGTGAACATACATCAAATTTTTATAGATATACTGAGAGGCCAAAGTTAATATATTTATTTCTTTAAATTTTTCTCTAAGAGACTCTCTCGGTTTAAGAAATAACTGAAATAAACTAATCTAGCTGTCTCGACACTAGTGAGATCTCTAATCTTTTTTACAGCATAAGCTGCAGAGTTTAGTCTGCTTGCTAGTTTAGATACATGGGGGCCCCACTGAAGCTTAGCGTCGAGAGTGATGCCAAGAAAAACAGAGGACTCAACAGGACTCAGTTCTTCCCCATTTAAAATTGGTATTGGATTATTAACATTTGTTATTATAAATTTAATACATTTAGTTTTATTGCCGTTTAAATGTAGATTATTAACGTTAAACCAATGCACTTATTTCGATATAGCATTATTCACTTCGTCACATTTAAATGTTTAACGTTTAAGTTTAAAAATCAAGGTATTATATATATATATTTATAAGGTATTATATATATATATATTATATATATATCATCAGCATTAATATACACTAAAAATAGGAATGGGCCAAGAATGGGCAATGTTACATAGTTAATACGAAAAATAATATTTTCATTCTATATTTTTTATCGGAGAGGGGTAACCGAGCACACGGCTCACCTGATGGTAAGTGGTTACCGCCGCCCACGAACAGCTGCAACACAGATGCGTTGCCGGCCTTTTAAAAAGGAGTAGGATGTGTACATTATAGTTTTACAATAGAAACATCGGTCATATATTCCGGTTTAGTTAGTTATGAAATTGAAAATGTTGAGTATATACTGAAGTGATACCCATTTACTTTACAGGGACTATAAATTTCTTAAAAAAACTCTAACGCAGTATTTTTTACTGTTATAAGCCAGTGTTAGCTATTACTCTACCTGACGGTAAGCGGCGATGCAGCCAAAGATGGTGCGCACTGATTTTGCTTAACAAAAACCTATTTGCCCATGCCTTACTTTATAATCGGATGAAAAGAGAGATGCTGGCAGATTCCGCTAATTCTTTGCTGTACGCATTACAAAAAAATTTTGGTTTTGGTATTTTGACAACAAAGGGTTATAGACCAGCCGCGTGTCTTGGAATACAATGATAGAATTATAGTAATTTTTTAAAACTTATAGATTAACCAGTATCAATACTACATATATTCCTACCGTATAATTAATGATATGAAGTATAAATTAAAACTTGTTAATCACTTTTTTTAATCCTTAGCAACTACATGCCCATAATATTTTTTTAATAAGTAGTATTTATTTTCTCCCACATATTATCAGTACATTACAATAAACTAAGTAATAGTAAACTTATACAACTAAATAACAGCTATAAATACTAACTACATAAGATCTAGGTGGGATACTGGAGCCCAACCTAGATTACCCTGTGCTATGGGATCACCAGGCCCCTCTGTCAACAGAAGTGATATTGCTGTAATTAATAAATATTACAACTATTTGTAAACAAAAGTACATTTAAAATAGACTTGTTCAAACGTTGTTGGAGAAACTATTTAAAAATTATTAAAATATTTTCGGTGTACATAAAAAAGAAAAACCTGTTTTAAATACTAATAAAGGTAGGTAGGTTTATTAAGGGGATATAGTAAGTCAGCTCAAATTCTAATTTCGCACACACTTCCCCGCGCGTCCTATGCTATGTACCGACATGTTTGTAATCACTAATACTGTAAGTAGATAGGTCGTTAGATACTTATTTCGTTAGGTTTATCATATTTATGCCTGTTTCTTAACGCCAACCCAGTCGCTTTTTATTTTTATCACGGTTATTTCTCATTTTAATTTTACGTCGTCCTGTTGCGTAATGTGTATTCTGATCGTAAGCGACACAACTTCTCCCTTCAAAAGCCGGAGCGATACTAACGGGGCGACAGGAATCAAGCTTCAAGACGCCGATAGTTTGGGTAATTTCTTTTTTACAGTGAAAATAATGGTATTTTAAAAAAGTAAATAACATAAGCACTGCTTTATAGTTAGTTCAGTTAGTATGCAAAGTTTCATAGTCTTATTTAAAGTATTTTATGAATAACAGCGGTTTATTGTTCAGTTCGGAGATAACTTTGGATTTTTTTAATGCTAGATTATATAGGACTGGACCTCCGTAATTGAAAAATCTTCGAGCAAACAATAAATTGGTGACCGGTACAGTGCACACACGATGCGGAAGTCTTTTGCTTAATATAGTATTGGATTTAATTTATTAAATTTAAAATTAATAATGGCTGAACGTTATGATTTATATACCCTTTTATACTGGCTTTCTATCTTATAAACAGGTAATAGTAATCTACGACTGGCATTTGTTTTATTTCTAATCTATCTTTTTATTTAAATTTAAAATAGAATTCGAAAAACAAAAGAATGTTCGCCGTTTTCGTTTAAAAACGTAAGTTAATCATTGATACTATTATAACAAAGGAAAATACAAGAAACTTAAAAAAATATTAACCTTTTTGACACGAACGTCATATCCTTATTTATTTTTCATATCTACTCTTGCGATTTCCTGAGCTTTGTATATTTGACTTTAAATACCAAGGCATTATTTATGTTTTAAGACGAGATATGGATCTACACAAAAAGAATTTACGCGTATAATTTAAGCCTTCGATTATTGAATGTGAGGTTATATATGATTAAAAGTACAAAGAACATTTTTATATGCAGATTTTCGCTTAATATTAAATAATAAGTGACATATACTACATATTTTCATTAAATATGTGGAAATTAATAAAAATCTGAATGCAAAAACAAAATGTATGTATCACCTAATTTGGAGAGTACCTCCTTCTCCCACACAACTAAGTAGGCACACTATTACCACTAAACCCAACACAATTATAACCAACACTGCCACCTCCAACACTACTACCACAACACCACCCTAACCCCACGAGGAAACACACCACCGTCGACAATATGGCACGCGTAGAAATCTTAACAAGGCACCATTAGGAAGTCAGGACTGATAGAATAGCAATAGCCACTGTATTTCTGTTTTATGCTAAATATCGTTCACAATATAATATTTGGTACTTGGTAATAGTAAAGTCTGTTCATGTAACTGGAAATAAAGATGTTTACCGTCAGTACCGACATGAGATATATGTTGCCCTAGCTCGTACTCGACATCGTAAGTATAGACTAAGGGAAATAACATCAGCTTTAAAAAACACGAAAAGTAAGGAAGATAGATAAAAGAGTTTAAAAGATACTGAAATAAAGGTATAATCTTACAGACAAGATGATTTTGGGCCATTGCTTGCGATGGGCCTGACTAAGCAATCCAGTCGTATGTCTAGAGGCTAATTTTGGATTGGGCTTTAATAAGCTATTTGTATAAATACAAGTTTTTCTTCAATGCACACCTATTGTTGGCGGCGGTACGTGGCATCTAATGATAACGAAAACCGATTTGTCGTAATAAGTACGATAATTTAATAATATTTTATGCTCGGCTCTGCTAGCCCGAATTGTCATGCAGGGTCCTCTAATGGTGGCCACACACGGTCAGTTCAACTGATCATCCAACTGATCAGTTCAAACTAAAACTGTTGATATTTTTTTAAATATCGGATTTTCGATATATCCATAAATAAACTTATATGTAAAACTCCGATATTAATATATTTATAATGATCGATATCTCGAAAATCCACTCTTTTAAAAAATACCACCAGTTTTAGTTTGAACTGATCAGTTGGGATGATCATTTGAACTGACCACGTGTGGCGTTTAAAAGACCTCAGCCCACAGGTTTTAAGCTACTAAGCGTCGGGTAGTTCAAGCCGCGGAAATGTGCTTCTTTCATAGAAGCGAAAGTTTATTATAATCGCTACGCTTGGTATGTGAATTGACGATCAGAATTCCAGACGTCTTCTACTTTTGACGCAGCTTCTTGTCCCCTGTTTGAGTGCCTATTTTATATCTGATATATACGATATGGAATATATTATGTATGTCTTCCAGACCAAATTACGGACACGTCGGTCGGTCTCAGCGGAGATTAACCATCTAGCACGGGACAGGAATATAGTGCCCGAGTGTACGCACAAGCACAGATGCACTGTCTATTCCATAGATATAGTATAGTAGTATAACTACATCTATGGTCTATTCCCACAATTTCATAGTCCCATGGGATGGGAAGCCGACACGACCGTAGATAGATCAGGCGCAATACCAACGGCTGTACGTGCTTTCCCAGGATCGGGGATAAAACATCGCCAACTTCCTGACTTCTAATTTGGATCTGGATTAAAATTATCAGCAGTTGCCCATACTATCACTAGACCAAAAAAGCAGATAAGATAAATAGAATATTACGTCATATTAATCCATGGGATCGATTACAGGCCATCATAAGTCTACTGCTGAACACAGGGCTTCCGTAGATTGTTACATAGATTATCTATTTTATAGTTGCCACGCTTGGCAAGTGGGTTGGCAACTGCAGTTGCTTTTATTTTTATTCACCTGTAATCCTGAAAATGTTGCAGTCCATCTCTTAGTTCTGTTTGCCTCTGTCATCATTACGCTACACCACGGGACGATATGGAGTACTGGATATTCTTACACCACCACTACACGGGTGAACTCACAGAATGAAAAGAGTAAATGTTTATCCTTAAGCAATTAAATTAAAAAATTATTCGTACTTAAATAATTTACTAGGTACAAATATTCTGCATGAGGCATTATTAAAGGGAGGTTGAACTCACATTCGCATTTCTCTTATTTAAATAAAATTATATATAACATCAACTATGTACACCGAAAGAAAACATATTTGTTCTTCACTCAAACTTTAAGTAATTAGAACTAATTTTTATAGATAGTATATGATATGTAATTTAATTATAGAACGCAACGTCTGTTTGTATATCCGTGTCTTTATATAACACGAAAGTCAACTAATAAGTACATCAATTTACGTGTTTTTATTATATTTGTAGGCAAAAGAGGATCATCCTCAGATGCACTTATGATGGATGGCGCAAATATGCGTGTTTTACAACATAAAATTTAATAATATATAATAAGCAGATAGCTAGCAATTCGTCGCAAATATATGGTACGCTTCCCGAAGATGTTTTTGTTTGAAAATCTTATAAACAACAACGGTTGCCACGTTACCACAAGTACGACGCTTTGCTAGAGTAAAACCTTTACTATCGATTCAACCCATAGAATAGAATACATAAATAATAGAACGGGGAGTGAGCGGAGCCCGTGTAGCCACTAAACTGTCACTAACATGTCAATTCACACGTATAAATGTCAACACGAGATGTGTTTTGACGTAACAATCGTTTCCAAATTTCGCATGCAAATTATTTAGAAAATACCAAATTGCACACTATTTACATATAAATATGTAATAATATTGAAACAATTTTTTAATGATGATTTTGAACATTAATTAAAAGTCTAAAATGTGTAAATTTACTCAGTCTGTCAAAACAGCGAATCGGGTTTATACTTAGTGATAATACGACATAATTGCTTGTATGTGTGCTCCCGGCGACGCCGAATCTCGTACGAAATAAGTTGGACAGCCATTCTATTGTGTATTATAGTATTCTATGATTCAACCAGTATTTCATAGACGCCGACATATTCATAGGTATGTTCTCTGACTAGGTTTTAGTTTATATTGTGTTACATTTGATAACATCGAGATCTCTAGTAATACCTATCATATATATTATGGCATATGCATGCACCACCATCAAGTTACAGGCCCCCTCAATCATCAGCAAATTACAAGTCTACTGTCGAAAATAGGCTTCCCCCGAGGAATGCCACAAAACACGGACCTAAACCACCTGCACACTGCTTATCTTTCAAGGACGGCACTTCATTAGGGAAGTACCGCCTCATTTCCTTTACTAGTACGAGGCCGCCACTTGAGAACCTTTCCTATGCAATCATATTGTTAGGCCTCCCCCATAGACTGCCTCGTAGGGAAAATATTTGCTACAGTTGCCACGCTTGGCAAGCGGGTTGGCAACCGCAGTTTTTGAAGTAAAACTTCTTTAGGCACGCTTGACTTGGGAAGTAAGTTAGCGATTGTATGACGAAAGCGTTACGAAAAGTGTGACGGGGTGAGGCGAACGGGAGTTGAGTGGGGATATAAGCAAGAGAGAGCAGTGCGTGCGCACATTTTCTTTCTCTCTTTCTCTCCTAGCCAGTTACGTTCCATATTTTATGAATTAATATTTTGTTCAATAACTAAAATATCTATCTAAACATTATACTACTATAAAGTTCATGTTTTGTGAATTTTCGGGTGAATAATAACAAATTATGGAAGGAAGCCGATAATTTAAATATTTGTAGAAAATTAATATAAATATGTATATCTATATGCATTATGCGAGCATATATACATTAAAAATAAATGTAAATTATTATAATATACTAAATAAATAATATAATATACACAATCATATAATTATAAAGTTGAATAAAACATAAATCTTCCATCTTTAAACTTCTTTTGATTACTTTTTCACAAAATATTTTTACGCAAAAAAAATTCGTCGGATTCACAACGTCCGTCGTTTTCTTTGAAAGTGAACAGATCGTTTTCTATTCCCCTTCCTTCCATTTCTTTATCTCAGTAGAGAATACCTTCATGCAATCAGTCCACCTATTATATCTTTTTGTTCTAAGGGAATGCAATAAAGATTTTAAATAAAATAAAATAAATAAAGACACCTATCGCTCAGCTGCACAGAAATCTAAATAATAAGGCAATTGCCTTATTGTTTAGATTTCTGTGCTCAGCTCATTCATAATATCATCACTTCCACACTATCATCACGCGTTATCTACTTAATATCACGTGTAATGTACTCGTTTGTAACTCTTACTTTAAAAACAATATGACTTTACTTTTTCAAATCACCACAGGACGGAAAGCAAATTCTAATTTAAAAACAAATATCGTACTTTCCATATTCCTCTAAAACTATTGGGTGAGCAGACTCGATATAGAATACAAATTATATAAAAAAAAAATCTAATATTGATAGCCATCGTTGTCAACCTTTCAAGTCCACTGGCCATGGGACTTTTTGAAAATCCGAGAGCAAATTATGCCATTTACGAAAACATAGGCCGTACTCTAGTACATACTTTGGGGCCGGCATTTTGGGAATAAAAGTCATCACGCTAATTATATTTTTTTATTATTCAGATAAAAAACCCCAAAAAATCTAAAACTAAGCTGTCACTGAATAATTTGATTAGGCTTGCAACGAGTATTCGTCTATTATTCGATATTCGCCCTGTTCAGCTAATTTTACCCTTTTCGGTCGAATACCGAATATCTAGGTACTATTCGGTCGAATACCGAATGTCTAGGTACTATTCTGCCGAATACCGAATACTTAAGTTAGAGGCTTTATTGTAGTCAGATAATTGATAAAATTATAATATTTATTTATGTTATAATTATATTATATAAGTATTATTGTTTCTTGTAATTATTGAAGTAAGTAGTCGTAGATGTACATAATCAACTTCCATATTAAAAATTCAAAAAAAGAACTACTGATAAATATCTATGCACTCAAATGATCGTAATTAAAGTGGAAGATCCCAGCTTCAGTGAATAGATGCTCTGAAGAATGAACACTACTTCCTTCCCGGCCGAATATTCGGATTTAGCTTAATATTCGGCTATTCGGCCAGGAAGTCCGCAGAATATTCGGTATTCGGCGTGTAATCGAATAATATTATTCGTTGCTTATCTACTTTTGACTGAAATATTACGAACACTATAGTTTTTCATTTTCAATTTTCAATTGAATTCAGTTTTAAAAATATGCAAATACGATAATATGTAAAGACTATTTGCGAGGAACGGGGGGAGTGTTGTTATTTTTATGAGCCTTACATGCCTACACAGATGGGTTGGTTAGCGCAAAACCTATTGCACAGTTGATACCGCTTCCTATCATCACTCACTCACTCACACACTCACTACTATGTGATTTGCATTAATCTGTCTTGAGAGCCCCCTTTATTAGCAGGATACCGATGTATATAAGGCTGGAGTTTGAAAAAATCAAACATAATATTCTCCCTTAAATCAAGAAAGCCGTGGTAGCTCGTCCAAGCGTTCGTCATAAATTTCACAGTATGCGTTTCCCGCTGGCACCAGTGAAATGGTAAATTGCAATTTTAACTTGATTTAGCACGATCTCAGTGGTAAAGAAAAACATTGTGAGTAAACTTGCATATGTCTGTGGAGTAAAATGTTTCGTGGACATGATGTGATGTGAAGTCCGCCAACACGCCTCGAAACTGGACCATTGCGATTGACTTATTGCTCCAATACATGAGAAGAAACTTGTTTCCAGCTGTGGAACGTGAACGTGTATTTTGCTTTTTAACTTCCCTTTTTTAATTTTATAACATTCTGAATGTATTTGTTTGTTTCGTTTTATATAATACATCATTCTTAATAACTGGAGAGTTGGGGTTTTGGCAAGAGCTTGATCTTCGACGGATTGCTGGCCCTGTTTTATTGTTTAAACAATGGTTTGAAGTGGATTTTGATGAGTACAAGTGCGGCGATTTTGTGTAATTAAAAATAAATAATAAAATGTCTACATTGACTACTCGAACTACTATTACTAAATACTCGAACTATTAGTGGAAACTAGTGAAACACGTGTTCAGATCTTGATGAGAACCTCAAGTTATTGTGTCTGCTTAAGCGCCTTGAGATATTATCGTCTTAGACTGAAAGCTTGCTATGGAATGTATCAGATGTAGTGAAGACGTTTTATAATAAATTATTATGAAGGATAATTTCATAACATATCACAGGTAACACTGGCAAAAGCACAACCGTACGAGTTCATTTCGAAAGAAAAATCAAGAGAGTGCGTGTTAAATTTGTTCCTAGTGTCAAAGAGTATATAATCACTATGCCTAGTATCTTATAACAATAAATCTGTGTTATAAAGGAAACACGTTTCAATCGCCCTGATCAACCAACATACAAGTCTACTACTCCGTAAGACGACAAAAAACTCAACTTTTTTACATCTCTAAAGATAGTAATAGATACTTATAACAATATTCAATACGTATATAGTTTTAAAAAATGTCATTTCAAAATTGTTCTTAAATAGTAAGACATGATAAATTTATCTTATTACAAACTTGCGTCATAGCCTGTCCAGCGCGGTCGACTATTAAGGGCATGCTCGCCGTTACAATCTGTGTATAACGAGAGTTGTTCATCGTTTATGACTGACATTTCCGAAGAACGGAGGCGTTGTTAAGCGTAACACGACATTACGTCTCTATTTTATTTCATGAACAAACTCGAACTAAGAATCATAGCAAGTTTAATTGAAAGGCCGCCATTTCGTGACGACGCCATTTTAACTAATTACAGGCGGTTCTCCTTTAATGTTTCTTGGGATACGAATTAACTCCTTCCGGGATTATAAGAATGTATGCGTATAACAGTAGTGAATCATTGTATGTTTGTGTTCAATTTATCACAAAAATTTATGTTTTGTTTTTTATGGGATAGGGTGACAAACGAGCGCACAGTCTACCTGATGGTGAGTGGATGCTGTGGCCCATAGGCATCTACATCTATCCTCGATTACAAATCAAAATGCAGATGGGTTGTCACCCGTGAGGAGTAAGATGGAATACCTTGTTTCCAGTAAAAAGGGTCTCCGGTTCTCTACACTCACCATACGAAACACAGCAGCGTTAAGCTGCTATTTTACGCTGGTATTCTGTGAGAGCGTGGTCCTTCCCCGGTCGAGCCGACCCATTCGTGCTTCAACTATACTACTAACATAACTGCAGCATGGCTCTACCACGTATAAAATGTTCAATTATCATTTATCATAGTAATTTGGCCGTTGTATAATTATTGGTATATTTAAAGCACAGAATAATTACATAATAGTTCTATGATTTAAGGTATTTAACCTTAAACATATTTATATGACATTTTAGGATACTTTTGACAGCACTTTTCGCAATAATTAGATTTTATTGGACTCTCCTAACCATTCCAGTAAAACGGGTCTCCGTTTTACTAGAATCGAGAACATACGCGTCTTATATAAATCCTACTCAATTTTTGATCTAGTTAGAAATAAGGGACAGTCGACAAAAGATGAAAGAGAGCCGATCCGTACATGGGTCTATTCAACCAGGAAGGACCACACTCTCACAGAATGCTAGCGTGAAGCTGCTGTAGCTGTAGCTGCAGCTGTACACAGCACATAATGCTGTGTTTTCGGCCGGTGAACGTAGAGAACCGGAATCGTTCCTATGGCTGACCCTTTCAAAGACTTTCACTGGTAGTGAGTCATTCTGTCATGATCCTCAGAAGTGACACCGCTATCCACGTTTTCACTCTTGATCGAGTATAGACGTAGATGATAATGGGAGCCAGATACTTAAGCCTACTTAACATTAGGTGCTAGCACAGAGTAAGGACGGTTTATTTACTCACGTAGTGCTAGCTCGTCACCCTTATTCTAGGTACTATAAAGAAAACAAATGCTTTCCCTACAAAGAGAAAGTACACAGTGCACTCTTACGGGCTACTGATAATGATGATGGTATTATGATGATACCATAGATTTAGTTGAAATTTGGCCTAATGTAAACCGAACCCATTGCAGTAGTTTCCAAATGCGAAGTTACTCAAGTTTCGCAAATTCAGTACGTTCCTATTGTGCTGTAAAAAACATTCATATATTGAATAAACCTCTATATACGGATTTTCTCGCGTTTAATTAACTTATTTTAACTTATATGTATTTAGTTCCCGACGTATTTTACAGCACCCAAGGTCATGGGGGGATTTTAATTTTAATTTTTAATTTTGAATACATTTTTTTTATTACATCGTACCAAAAATTAATATTCAAAAACTGACGGCAGCCGGGCTAACTTTGACATTGGGACGTCAAACATCTTAGTCCCCTCTCCCCGTGATCATGGGTACTGTAAAGCACCCAAAACGTAGGGAATTAAAAATAAGTTCAAATAAGTCAATTAAACGCGATCAAATTCGTACATATAGTTTTATTCAATACGTAGTGTTCGCGTAAATTTAAACAATTAAAATTCACTTAAGCAAATTAATAAGACAACACAGCAGTCTTATTGTAAGAATTATTTACGGTGTCATTTAACCTGTTACGAGCTATTAAGCGGGATCGTAAAGCGCCTGAGTCAGCACGGACTTTGATGAATTAACATTGGCAGCGTTTGTTGAACCACCACATGGACGCAGGTTGAACTGCCGAGTGAGAGTTTAATGAGGTCGGACCTGTAATTTTACAGCATATATACTCCACCAAATCTAGGAAATACCTTTTGACGTTTCACGTTAATCATTCCACAATAACTTTTTACAAGCGTACTCACACGATTCAAAATAATCTTTTACGTAAATCCAAAAAATTATGAAATCACCCATATTTTATTATAACATGTATACTTTCAAAGCAAAATATGAAATATTTAACCATAATCAACATTTTTGCTTGACGTTGTTTCAACGATATGACGCTATGTACCTTACCGTAGTGTATGGATGATTAAAATTCATGCTAATACTAAAATAAAATGTTACATTTTAGTATTCCCTCTATGAAAATCAACGATTTTTTTTAAAAATCGGGAAGTAATTGTGTCGTGTGTTTCACCTCAGTTTTCTAAAATCGAGGTTTCATCAGATCTCGACGTTTTGAGGTCCTAGGAAGCTATTCTGACTATTTATACGATGATGTCACTACGTCTGTGTGTGTGTGTGTGTGTGTGTGTGTGTGTGTGTGTGTGTGTATGTGTGTGTGTGTGTGTGTGTGTGTGTGTGTGTGTGTGTGTGTGTGTGTGTGTGTGCGTGCGTGAATGCGCGCGTGCGTTCTCTCGTGCGTCCGTGTGCGTGTGTTTGTGTAACAACTTTTGAACGGCTTCACCGACTTGAACGAACTTGGTGGCGTTCGAAATAGTTTTACCAAACTTAGATTTTCAATACTGTTTCAAGCGATTTGGACCGGTACATTTTGAGAAATCTCAAAAATAATATTTTCAAAAACATGGTTTTTTGCCATACGTTGTAAGAGTATTTGTAGAAAATACAACTATTAATACTATTATACTCAAGAAATTACTGGGCCAAAGTGATGGCCAAAGCAAATTCTTATGGACGACTATGAAAGAGACATTCATTTTGGATTTGCATTCAAATCCATTATAAAATAGAATAGAATCCAATTTAATTAAAATGAACAACGATGATGACACCGACAGCTCCACTACTTGTAGTGAATGTGGTCAAATAAATTTATTTTTAATCTTATGCAGTCTTTAATTCACATTACTTTATCTCTAGAAATTAGCAGTAAGCAATTAATATGAAGAAACTACTTAATAAAATGTTATGTTTTAAGTTATCCGTTTCTAATTTATTCTGGTATTAATCTAGATAAAACCTTAAATGATTATCAACTCTAAAGAATAGATATCGATTTCTCTTTAAGTTGAAAGTTAAAGTTACAGCCTATATACGTACCACTGCTGGGCACAGGCCTCCTCTCAATTCTGACAAGGTTTTATAGCAAAGAAGTGTCAGCCGCGCTGCCCCATTGCGTATTGGCGAACTTCACATGTCTTCGAAAATTTTTTTCTTATTTCTCAGCACGTTTCTTCACGATGTTTTTCTTCACCAGAACATCGTCATTTTAAAGACTATAGGCTACAAATACAAAAGTGCCAGTGCCAGATAGAACGCAGTAGTATTGGACAGCAAATTATAGTCGAGACTGCGCTAGGTTAATAATAAAAGACTTAAGTACAAAGTTTCCATGGACTTTTAATTTCATTCTTTAAATAAATGTTGTAATGATATTTCAGTTCTGTTTCAAAATACCCTTTTGAAATATTAATTATAGTCGAAATATCAGCGTTCATTAATCTTAGTAACAGTCATTTCTAATACGCTAATATCATCACCTGTAATTATGTAAAGAAAAATGTTTACGGTTTATCTTCTCGGTTTTAGATTGAGCTGAAATTTTGCATACACGTTTAGTTTTGATCACAATGCATGCTTAGATAAATGACGTCATTCTAAATTCAATATGGCGGACTCCCAAAGATGTAGAACTATATTTTGTGCATTCCCATGATATGGGTATCAAATGAAAGGGTTTGTTGAGAAGAATACCGAAAATAAAATTAAAGCGTATTTTTTTAGCTTTTTTGTTTTATCTATTAAATTACTTGTCTCGAACTCGCACGCAAAAATTAAGTTTTCAAATGGTTATGAAGTAATAATTTATACTAACGTAAGTATTACCCTAGAATAATATAAATATATGTCTAACTTACGAAAGTTACTTTCAAGAAATATATTTATTATGCGGCTCAAAAGAATAAATAAAAAATAATATTAGGTCTTTGTTAGTTTAAGCTGAACATTACAATCTTTTAACTTCGCTTGCTAATAAATTCGGTCATTTATGTAATTTGATATAATTAAATAATTCCGGTAATAGGATTAAATGAAGGAAATATTATTTTAAAGATGGCGACATCAAGAACGCCATCAATCGCGCGCAGTTATCTTGCGCGCACTATAAAAGACGGCTTCAGACAACTAAAAAAATTATATTAGACATTTTGTTCGCACTTTATTCCTAATTTTTTTCTTATAAAATCTCAATAAATCATTAAACTTTTGATAAAAACTAAAACCATTATTTTATTTCTTCTTTTTATTGTTTACGAAATTACTTTATTCCTTTTTTTTTTTACTTTTTATAAGTTTAATTTTTTATCCATTCCAGTGAACTAAAGAATATCACAATCTCAATGTTGTCTAATTAATTCCAATAAAAATCTCTTCACCTATTTGGCACGTTTCCGGATGCGTAGACAGAGAATTTGCATTCTCTGTCTACGTCCGGATGGAGTTTTTTTCCAGATTTAATATAGGAACACTGTAATATAAATAAAAATGTAAATTAAAAATATGTTTACAAAATTGACGAAGATATCTTTTTTTTTTGATTAACATGCAGATGACTAAAACATACAGTTAAAAAAACATACAGTTGACTAACACTTCAACTGAATATTTTTTCTTCTGTATGTTTTTTGATAATCAACCCCCTTGCTTTTTGGTAATCGGCTAAAAATGGTAACTTTTATAAAAATGCTGCGTACATTTCAATTTTTTAATTTAAAAATAAAAACTGCCTTGCAAATCACCGTCATGTTCGTCGCAGACCGCGAACCGGAGCGAGCGAAGCGTACTCTACACATAATGAAGTAATTAAAATTTGATGAATAATTTGTATTAAATCAATGTCTTCAGAACCATTCAGAATAACAAAGAGTTTTCTTAAAAATATAACAGTTTATTTTGCAATAACCGGCCAAATTTGCAGGGAAGATTCAGAATAAGTAATATAGGTAAATGGTGAAGAAAAATGATTTAAAAAAATCTCAAACATTCTGTCGTTTTTATCTTTTAAATTCAGATGCGTGGTAAAGTCATTATTTTAACCGATTTTACTGCGCACGGATGACGGGTAGGCAAAAACATTGTTGCCCATAAATCACATTCCATTCCCGGTCATTTTAAATAAAATTAAAAGCCTTATTTACACGTATTTCATAAAATGCAACAACGATTTGTCATTATTTATATATTTGAATTTCTTTTAATGTTGGGTCCTTATATATGAAATAATTATTTTAATTTAATTTAGATCTTGATTACAAAAATTATAATAAAGAACTTAACTAAAATAATAATTAAAATTATAATATTTACGATTAAAACTAATTATATACAAAATAAAAGAAGAAACTATAATATAGAAAATCTAAAACTAAAAATTTAAATCGTCAAAAAGACCTGCTCCCCGTGGTATAGTGCCAAAAACGCTGGCTGCGCTTCCTCGCTGAATAGCTATACTTAACCTTTGAGCGAGGAAAAAACCAGCCCTCTTATTACCAGCAGCGACGACCAGTCGTGGATACAGTTCCTTTAGAAACTTAATTGCACGTGAACCCCACGGACCGATAGTCTACAGCAAATGGCACAAATATGTAGTCATTTCTCAAAGACTCATATTTGCGCCATTTACTAAATTCGGCTGCCTCTGATGCCGCCCCGGCTCTAAAAGAGGTACCCTTGAGATGAGAGGCCGCCAAAGTGTCGACGCAAGTAGCATCCCACACTAGGGCTTTACCTCTCTCCCAAGGGACCAAAGTCATACCGTCGGGTCTCTTGCCATCGTCTCTAAATATCCCGCAAGGCTCTAAAACCGAGGGGATATTTATAGAGACAAGAGCCCTTCGGATGATTTCGTTCAAAGAACCGTGACGGGAAAACCTACCTGCACTTTTCTTGCATGAAAGTCCGTGGAGCCCAAACTCATCGACGCTGCTACCACAGGGGCACTGGTGAGGTTGACAATTTGCCACTCTTAGCCGGATTCTTACGGCGATGCGCAAGCTTTCCCCATCAAGCAATGTGCCGAGATTACTTGATGGTAGAGCATGTAACCGGTGGCTAGATTCCTTAGTCGAAACAGCTAGAAGGCGAGCCTGATCTCGTTGAATATGGAAATTTTTAAAAAAAAAATTCTGGACACACCGTACCAACAGAATATCCCACTGTTTTTGTTGGTTAACTTCCAGTGGAACATTTTCACCGGGACAGAACGTTAGCCATGTTTGCTTTGCCTCCACAGCAAAGCACAGGTCTACTTTATTATTTAAAATTGTGTTACGTAGGTCATTGACACTATGCACGGAAGCAAGGAAAGTATATTATTTTTTTATTTTATATATATATATAGTACAGGCTATTGTATTTAATCTCAAATTTAGAATGTTTTCTAAAGCAATTTTAAGATTACTATCAATATCTTTTAAAATATTCTAACATTTCCAGACTGGACTTGAGCGTAACAAGTATGTAAGTTTATGTACAAGGAGACAATATTTTAAAATGGTAAGGGCAATATGGGGGTTTAAAATATATAATTTATCAACGTGATTTAAAAGTTGATCAAATTTTGTTTTTAAAACAGGTTTATTTGAATTGAATATGTACGTAGTACTATTATTTATTCTGTGATTTATGTTTGACTACTCTTTGAAGAATAACATTGCATATTTTAAAAGTCTAAAGGAGTGTGTAGAATTGCTTCTGATAATAAGTTTACCAGAGGAATTTAGTTTTATTTCCATATTGTATAAGCTTATTTCTATTTAATCTATAACTTAGATCCCGCTGGCTTCGATATATTTTCTGATATTGTCTCCAACGCCACTTATCCCATGATGAAAAACTGTTTTGTATATTCACTCCGGCGAGGATGCGAATCCAATATTAATATTCAGGTACACTATTTGCTAGGCAACGTGGATGTCATAATCAATAATCTGTCTTTACAAATTCGAAAAACAATACTAAATACTAAACTAAGTGACAAAATATAATAATTGTTCTCAATGAATGAATGAATAGACGCATGATTTTTCAGTTGCAAACGTGCAAGCGGTCAATGTTAACGCAATTGCGCCCCAAAATAACTATGACTCAGTTGAACGATACAGTTTAAAAACAGAAAGTCGAGTATCGTATTAGTCTTGAAATGTGGTAATGAGTGACAGCCAAATCGTTTATTATTAATGTTACCACAGAACTAAAATATTGGTACAGGTGTTTGATATTTCATTGAAGTTTCATTATCGAAAAACAAAGAGAACGAAAGATATAATATACGTTTATAAATAAAATAAGACATGAAAAAATACGATGGATGCAGGTTGCTCAGGACGGTATTTTGTAGCATTCTTTGAAGGGGGCCTTTGTTCAGCAAAATGAATTGATGTGATAATGAAGAAGTATAGTGAGATATTCAGAATACATGTAGCACAATATTAAAACAATGAACCTACTATCATCTTGTAAAAGCCCTTAGAATATTGTTATGTCCTGATAAGAGATGCAGGAAGTCAATGGGTGTAGGTGGCTCAGGACCGGACTTTGTGGCTGTGTGGCGGCGCTGTCGTCGCGCCACAAGCGAAATACACCGAAGCCTAAATCACGCTATCAACATTCCGAATCATAAACAGTATATATATAACTTCTCCGAACTATCACACGGAGTGTTGGCCGCTCCCCGGGCAGAACACCTTGCCCGGCGGGAGATCTCCCCTTTTCCTACCACGGCCACAGTGGTGACCCCGACGTGATCTGAACATGCAACCAACAACCTTCGGAAACTTCAAGCTTTCATCATCGTCATAAATACCCCACCCATTCGCTCCCGAGCAGATATCGTCTGCAGTCTTCATATCCTGCAAGCCATCTAGCTTCACAAGGTTCATCACAGCACTGGAATAATAATGCTTCCTGTTCCTTCAAGCTACTCTCTGCGCCATACAGTGTTCGGCACGGCTCTGAGCCTTACTGCTCGCCTCTGCTTCACGGCACTCTCGCAGATTACTTGCCTTCTTCTCGACTCACCGCAGACTACAAGGCAATCTCCTGGCAGTGCACATTCGTCGACAACTCGACTGCACTATCGACCTCCGGTCTGAGCAGGGGGGTGATGTGGCGGCGCTGTCGTCGCGCCACAAGCGAAATACACCGAAGCCTAAATCACGCTATCAACATTCCGAATCATAGACAGTATATATAGAACTACTCCGAACTATCACACGGAGTGTTGGCCGCTCTCCCGGGCAGAACACCTTGCCCGGCGGGAGATCTCCCCTTTTCCTACCACGGCCACAGCTGTCTATGTTTGGCAGAGTGCATGTGAGTGGCTGTATGATGAAGAAGCAAAAGGGAAAGTGGTGAATCAAATAGCGTAACACTCGGTTTGTATGCATACGAATAGTACAAATAACACAATTAACCTTCTACATAGTATTCCTTTTTAAAGTTCTTAGATAGAATATTCCAATTCCACTGACACTGAATTACGTATAAGTTTCTTACAATCGTATTGAGTAAGTCATTTGATCTGATATGCCATATTTAAGATGATGTTTGCGATTATCTTTGTGCCAACATTATGGTACAACACAAGTTATACATAAATGTTAAATGTACTTAACTACTAATGTTTTACACAACTTATATTTATGTGTAATGGTGTAGTAAAATAACCCCATTTATCCATTCATCCTGTGGGTGTTATAGAAATCGACTATAGGGAATGACAAGAAAATCCTATATCAACAGATGATAGTCTAAATATTTCAAATATTTATATTTGTCAAAAATTAATTTGCTTATATACTTGTAATGAAATAAAAAGATGTGTTTTACTTAGTTTATTGAGGTGAAACACGTGTCGTATTATCGACGGTGGTGTCTTTCCTAGTGTTGTTGTGTTGGAAGTAGTGGTGCTAGTGCTGGGATTAGTGTGAGTGGTGATGGTAATGATGCACGTAATTGAGGGCTTGAGGTGCTCTTCAAATTAGGTAAGACACATCATTTTATTTCATCACGTGAATATAAGCAAATTAATTGTAAACAACTTTAATATAATGGATTTCCGCAAGGTAACGCCTGATTCGATTAATAATTTCAAATATTAAGGTACTTGAAGGTAATATGCTTTGCCGCCCTATAAGACCAAAACTAGGAGGAGAAAAAAGTCAAAAACACAAAGTCGTATACTATAACTAATATATTTAAAAAAATATAGCAAACAAGCTTTGGCAATAATAAGGAAATCTTCGAAAAATTAAATTTAAAAAAATTAACTACACTACACAGTACTAAAATCGACTAAAATATTTACTATAATGTTGATGGTCAAAATGGCGTCGATAAAGCAGTGCACTTTTGACCCATTACTATTTGATTGACCGATGAAGATCGCATCACAGAGACATCCGTGTAAAGAAGATTGTAATTTTTGAGTTATAATAAAGTGACCATATTAACTGGATGACCATATTACCCTCTCCTACTAATAGTAAACCTGAAATACGTAGACCGGAAACTTCTTAGTTTTTGTTTTTGCGCCCGAAGCAAAAAAGGGCAACCCTCCGGTAACGGGGAGAGAGATGGTGAATGTTCATAGCATACCACGCAGCCGGCTGCATCGTTATGTTGAGACTTTTAGCCACTAAACACCACTTTGGGATTGGTTAATACGAAATCTTCGTAAACGGACGCGACCCTCCTAGGGTGAAAGGAGGGCGCACGCGGCGAGTAGCCGCTTAGAAGGTTGCTTAACTAAGGCAGATTATGACATGAGCTACGTAGGCTCGACCTGAGCCGCCAGGAGGCAGTTCAAGTCAGCCGAAAGCTTGTTGGGGGGGTCCGAGAGAGAATTCCTCGGCCTGCGGACACTATAGCGAGTGCGAAGAGGAGCTGCATAGGCAGCTACCTCGCGAATGAGGCGATTTGAGTGGGACTCTGAGGCTTTAAAAATCTCTCAGAGAGTGATTTGAGGAATTGCTGAATTGTCGAGAGCTCGAAGTCTCGGTGGAGGTCGGCGTTACGGACATAATATGGTGAGTTCGTAGCCCGACGACAGAAGAGGTTTTGAATTATTTGAAGTTCATTTATTAGGTTGAGTTGAGCATAAGCGAAAATGGGCGCCGCGAAGATCGTAACAGGTCGTATACAGACCTTATATAGGGTTCGCTTGTTGCGTAGGTATATTTTACTGGGTCTGCCCAACATGCTGTTGAGGCTTCTTAGTTTTCAATGTTTCTATTTATATAACAATTATATATATATATTTTTTTTTTACACACTACTTTCTACCAAAAATCTATCAAAAGTTGTTTTGCTTGGTAGGCATTGTATTATCACGAAGATGCTGCTACCCATCTCCTTTTTCATTTTCCTCTGTCAGCTCTGACGAGAACCACAGGATTATATGAAGTAGTTGGTTCTCTTACCCCGCCAAATACGGTGATTAATGTATCTGTATCAAATTATTGATTCTGTAAAATACTTCTAGAACTTGAATTTTTTTTATAGATATTCAGAATTGTACTCTTCGGACAAGTCTGTCCGAAGAGTACAATCTGCCACTTTGCCTGGCGTATGTGGACTATGAGAAAGCCTTTGATTCCGTCGAAATTTGGGCGGTGCTACAGTCTCTTCAGCGGTGCCTAGTTGACTGTCGGTATATTGAAGTGCTGAAGTGTTTGTACAGTAGGGCTACGATGGCTATCCGAGTACAGAACCAGAGTACGAAACCTATCCAACTGCAGAGAGGTGTAAGACAGGGTGATGTTATATCCCCGAAACTCTTCACCGCTGCGTTGGAAGACGTTTTCAAGCTACTGGACTGGAAAGGATACGGTATTAACATCAATGGTGAGTACATCACTCACCTTCGATTTGCCGACGATATAGTCCTTATGGCAGAATCGCTGGAGGACCTTAGCACTATGCTCAATGATCTCAATGGACTGGAATACCCAACGGATAGGTCTTAAGATGAACATGGACAAAACAAAGATCATGTTTAATGTCCATGTCACACCTATGCCGGTAATTGTTGGGAGCACTATGCTCGAAGTTGTTGACGAGTACGTTTACCTGGGACAAATAGTCCGACTAGGTAAGTCCAACTTCGACCGAGAGGTCAATCGACGGATTCAACTCGGCTGGGCAGCGTTCGGGAAATTACAACACATCTTTCTCATCAGGTATACCTCAATCTCTGAAAACTAAAGTGTACAACCAGTGCGTGTTGCCAGTGATGACTTACGGATCTGAGACGTGGTCCTTCACCGCTGGCCGTATGAGGACGCTCAAGGTCGCTCAGCGAGCTATGGAGAGGGCTATGCTCGGAATTTCACTGCGTGATAGACTCAGAAATGAGGATATCCGCAGTGAAACTAGAGTGACCGACATAGCCCAACGGATTAGTAAGCTGAAGTGGCAATGGGCCGGCCATATAGCTCGAAGAACCGATAACCGATGGGGAAGAAAGGTTCTCGAGTGGCAGCCTCGTACCGGTAGGCGTAGTGTAGGGCGACCCGCCACTAGATGGAGTGACGACCTGGTAAGACATGCAGGAAGTCGATGGATGCAGGTGGCTCAGGACCGTGCTTTGTGGCATTACTTGGGGGAGGCCTATGTTCAGCAGTGGACTTGTGAAGGGCTGTAATGATGATGATGATGATTCAGAATTGAATTCGTACTTTATTGGATACTAGCTGGCACCAGGCGCGTTTCTGCCGCGGAAGAAAAATATCGTTTTAAATTTGGAAGAGTTATGTTATTTAATTAGAAATCATAATACATAGCTGCGTTTGACAGAAAAAAGCGCTAGGAAGCGTTTGTAAGCAAAATGGCAATCGTAAGCGGTAAGCGCTGTCAAATGATAAATAGCAATTTTCCTCTAGGACACTAAGTTAGATTTAACCGGGGAACCTAACCTAATTTAAATATATGTTTATGTGTAATGTCGAAACTCTTGAAGGCCTTCGTCAGAAACATCCTTCGGTCAATCCTTCCCAAAATTTACCGCTGCCTCCCAATACTTCTATGCAACCATTACAAGTTTCCGAAAAAGACACTTTAGACGCAATATTGTCATTTTCGAATGGCTCTGCCGGCGGCATTGACGGGGTTACGCCTCAGCATCTCAAAGACCTTGTAAGCGTATCTGCCGGTGACGCCGGTAGGGTACTTCTTAATGACATAACAAAATTATGTAATTTTATGCTTTCTGGTAATGTCAATCTCAATTTCATTCCCTACTTATATGGGGCAAGATTGTGTGCCTTCAAAAAAAAGGATGACGGTATCCGTCCTATTGCTGTTGGTTCTACATTTCGACGCTTAACTTCAAAATTAGTTTACAGGCACATAATCTCAAACCTTAAGACAAAATTTCAACCTACTCAATTAGGCTTTGGCACCAAAGGGGGCTGTGAGGCGGCGGTACATTCGGTGAGTACTTTCTTAACTAATTCCAATACAGATGTTCTTCTGAAGGTTGATCTTAGAAATGCTTTTAACTCTATTGATAGGATAACCCTGCTGAAAGAAGTGGCTAACAATACCCCCGAAATATATCATTACGTTTGGCAATGTTACAGTCAAAATTCAAACTTGTTTTATGAAAACCATATTATTGAGTCTGCTGTCGGTGTTCAACAGAGTGATCCATTAGGTCCAGCTCTTTTCAGTTTGGGAATTCAACCTATTATTTCAAATTTAAAATCCAAGCTGAATGTCTGGTATCTGGACGACGGTACACTGGGAGGTAAAGCAGATGACGTCCTCAATGATCTTACTCATATTTTTCAAAATTTTAAAAATATTGGTCTTGAACCAAATACAAATAAATGTGAAATATTTATTTCTAATAATTTATCTAATTCTAACAGAGATACCTTAATTCAAAATTTCAATCAGATTTCTCCAGGAATAAAAACTGTCAATTCGGAATCGCTTTACCTGCTTGGTGCTCCGTTGTTTTTCGATAGTATTAAACCTGTTTTAAAAACAAAATTTGATAAATTTTTAAATCACGTTGATAAATTATATATTTTAAACCCCCATATTGCCCTTACCAATTTAAAATATTGTCTCCTTGTACCTAAATTTACATACTTGTTACGCTCAAGTCCAGTCTGGAAATGTTCGGATATTTTAAAAGATATTGATAGTAATCTTAAAATTGCTTTAGAAAACATTCTAAATTTGAGATTAAATACAATAGCCTGGAATCAAGCCACTTTACCTATCAAATTTGGTGGAATTGGTGTAAGAAATATTTCTAGCGTCGCATTGCCTGCTTTCCTTGCTTCCGTGCATAGTGTCAATGACCTATGTAACACAATTTTAAATAATAAAGTAGACCTGTGCTTTGCTGCGGGGGCAAAGCAAACATGGCTAACGCTCTGTCCCGGCGAACATGTCCTACTGGAAGTTAACCAACAAAAACAGTGGGATATTCCGTTGGTACGGAGTGTCCAGAAAAATTTATTTCAAAATTTCCATATTCAACAAGATCAGGCTCGCCTTCTAGCTGTTTCGAATAAGGAATCTAGCCACTGGTTACATGCTCTACCATCAAGTAATCTCGGCACATTGCTTGATGGGGAAAGCTTGCGCATCGCCGTAGGAATCCGGCTAGGAGTGGCTATTTGTAAACCTCGCCAGTGCCCCTGTGGTAGCAGCGTCGATGAGTTTGGGCTCCACGGACTTTCATGCAAGAAAAATGCAGGTAGGTTTTCCCGTCACGGTTCTTTGAACGAAATCATCCGAAGGGCTCTTGTCTCTATAAATATCCCTTCGGTTTTAGAGCCTTGCGGGATATTTAGAGACGATGGCAAGAGACCCGACGGTATGACTTTGGTCCCTTGGGAGAGAGGTAAAGCCCTAGTGTGGGATGCTACTTGCGTCGACACTTTGGCGGCCTCTCATCTCAAGGGTACCTCTTTTAGAGCCGGGGCGGCATCAGAGGCAGCCGAATTTAGTAAATGGCGCAAATATGAGTCTTTGAGAAATGACTACATATTTGTGCCATTTGCTGTAGACTATCGGTCCGTGGGGTCCACGTGCAATGAAATTTCTAAAGGAACTGTATTCACGACTGGTCGTCGCTGCTGGTGATAAGAGGGCTGGTTCTTTCCTCGCTCAAAGGCTAAGTATAGCTATTCAGCGAGGAAACGCAGCCAGCGTTCTTGGCACTATACCACGGGGAGCAGGTCTTTTTGACGATTTAAATTTTTAGTTTTAGATTTTCTATATTATAGTTTTTCTTTTATATTGTATATAATTAGTTTTAATCGTAAATATTATAATTTTAATTATTATTTTAGTTAAGTTCTTTATTTTTAAATACTTAATTACAACCAAATAAGATCTTTATGTAATAACGTAATAATGTATGTAGACATGACCTTAGAGTGATTACTAATCTGTACTGGGCACAAACTAATATATATACATAAAACTATCCAAAGAAAATAACATTAAGAGTGGAATATATGTTTATAAAGTTTTCATATTAAAAACTTACCAAACATGAATTTTTAATAACATGTATAATATGTTTATTCATGTCATTGTATTACTTAAAACTAATATTGCACAAAACAACTTATAAACTCTACTTCAAAACAAACAAAATAAATAAGCAACGTGTCCTGGCCGAAAACTGTATAGTTTCGCCATTTTGCTTACAAGCGCTTCCTAGCGCTTTCTTCTGCCAAACGCAGCCATTCATTGAAATTGATGATAGGTATATAACTGTCAAATATATTTGTCAGTACGATACGATCACCTAACGTAAGTTAATTGTACTATGCCAATAACCGTAGATGACTGGCTATGTACTAGAGACCAATAACCTTCGCGCAAGTGCAAGCAATAAGTTAACAAAGTTTTACCGCAATCTGTTGAACGGTATGGCAGAGCATAAAATACGAACAAACAAATATTAACTTATATATATTAGAAGATAATATTCCAATTCATTACAAAAAGTAGTTTATAGCTAGTCTCAGGTTTAAGCAACAGACTAATTCATTACATAAGTCCCGCGGAAATATGCTAACTAAAATGTAAAGTACTGTACTGAACTGGATACTTAGCACAAAGTGTACATCCCATTCCTAACGAGAAGTGAATATACATTCCATTACACAAATTTACTCAAGAATTTAATCTGTGCAACACAAATGGACACTTAAATAAATGCACTGCTTCAATATCGAAGACCGACCAGATTGCAGTGCGCTTTAACTGCAATTTTATCTTGAAATATTACAGGAAAATTATTGAGAAAACCTAACTCGTGATGTTTCAGAAATATATAATTATTTTTGCAATTTGATGGTTCTATAACACTTAAGGTATATTTATTGGTGTGTGTAAAAAATATATCTGCGCTTGTTCCGCGTAGATCGAACCAAAAATTAATAATTAAAAGTTAAGGATAGCATTCGTTAACTATGACATCAGGATGTCAAACAGTTGAGTCCCTCCGTGACCATGGGTGTTGTAAAGTGCCCGAAATGTCGGAAATTAAAAGCGTTAAAATTAAACGCGATAAAAACTATAAAATTAGTTATATTTCATGTGTAGTATTCGCGTACATATATAAAATCTATATCTGCTAAATATATAACATGCTTAATAATAACCTATAAGGTATGTGACAGTAACATGGTCACCTAAAACCAAAACTAGGAGAAGGACAGAGACAATAACACGAAGTCGTATATTATAACTAATATATTTTAAAAAATAGCAAACAAGCGTTGGCAATATTAGGAACACATAGAAAAATCGACCTAA
The DNA here is from genome assembly GCA_907164705.1 of Parnassius apollo. Classification (NCBI taxonomy): domain Eukaryota; kingdom Metazoa; phylum Arthropoda; class Insecta; order Lepidoptera; family Papilionidae; genus Parnassius; species Parnassius apollo. Next base: position 11,097,122 of record CAJQZP010001449.1, on the reverse strand, counting down.
AAAAAAAATAACAAAATGTAATTACACTACATCGTATTAAAATCGACTAAAATATTTACTATAATGTCTTACTTACTTACTTACTTATCTTCACGCACAATCCCTAACGGGGTAGCCAGAGAGAACAGATCGCCAAGTGTCACGATCCTTACATACCTCTTTCGCTTCTTTCAGGTTCATTAACTTCTTCATACATGCACGTCTAGGTATCCGAGTACCCTTGACCCTCCCCTCTTCGAGCAATTTGCTCACATGGTCTTCGAAAGTTAGTCTCGGTCTACCTCGACACCTTTTAATATTTACTTTCGCTCTATATATTTTCTTCACCATTCGGTCTTCACTCATTCGTTCAACGTGCCCAAACCATTGGAGTACGCCCCTATCAATTTTTGTGATAAGGTCATCTTTCAATCCTGCCATATTGCGAATCTCTTCGTTTCGCTTTCGGTCGGCTATGGTAACGCCACACATTTTACGAAGAGATCGCATCTCCACTGCATTCAACTTGCTTTTATGCTTCTTCTGGCATACCCAGGTTTCGCTGCCATATAACAAAGTCAGTACCAACACTGCGTTATGTATTGCAAGGCGTGCACTCTTCACCACGCCTTGCCTTTTTTACTAATGCATTCAGGGCACCATTGACTTTGTTTCCGGCAGCGACACGCCTATCCACATCTAAATCACATCTTCCATCCCGGCTGAAAGCACTCCCCAAGTATACAATTTCATTTACCTGTTCTAGACATTCCTGATTTACCCATATTTCACATTTCGTTCTCTCTTCGTCCTTTTCAAATATCAGAACCTTAGATTTATTAGCATTCAAACGGAGACCTTTAATTTCACATTCCTCTTTCATACACGTGACTAATGCCTGCAGTTCTGCTTCTGATGGTGCAATAAGCACTGCATCATCAGCATACAGCAGACAATTAACTTTTATGTGACCCAATTTCACACCCAAACAGCTATTTTTCAGCTTCTGTAAACAGCTGTCGAGATACAGTATGAACAGCCAGGAAGACATGACACAACCCTGTTTTATGCCCGCTTGGACGCTAAACATGGGTGACAGGTCATGCCCTACCCGCACACAGGCTTTACAGTCATAGTAAAGTGACTGCACAGCCCTTAACAATCGACCATCCACACCATATCCCGGCAACAGTTCCCACATTTTCTTCCTTATAACCTTATCAAATGCTTTCTCCAGATCCACAAAAGCACAGAAAATCCTCTGGTTAACACTCAGAAGCTTCTCCGTGATCATGCGGAGAGAAAACATTTGATCCGTGCATCCTCTTCCAGGTCTAAATCCGCATTGTGCCTCCCATAAGAATCTTTCCGATTTCTCTTGCATCCTATGTGTCAAAACCTTCGAGTAAACTTTATTTGCTAAACTTGTCAAGCTGATCGCCCGATAGCACCCGCAGTCAAAATGTGAACCTTTACCTTTATATAAAGGCACAATGACCGCGGATCGCCAATCATCTGGGACATCTCCCGGCCGCCAGCACAAATTGCACAGCAGATGGAAGCTGTCCCAGACGCTAGGCCCACCGTACTTGACCATTTTAGCAGTAACTCTGTCTAGTCCCGCAGCCTTACCACATTTCAAACTTCGAATCGCACGTTCAATCTCTTTCATGCTGATGACCTCAGTGTCATCGAGGTCCGTGTCTGGCGTGCCAGTCACGGCGTCACCCCCGGATCCTTCACTAAGATCATGACACGCATACATTTCTCTATAAAATTCACTCAATCGATGCATGACGTCCGATTTTTCTGAGAGGACGTCATTGGTTCTCGAAAGCACTTTGTTCATTCTTAAGGCTGTCGCACCACTCCGGGACCTTCCAACCTCTTTCCAGAAGAGTTTGGAGTTTTCCCTAAAGTTGTGAGACAACCTCTCGTCCGCTTCTATTCTACACCTTTCACGTACTTCCTCAATCAATGTTTTCGCATGAACTTTCTGCAGCTTATATCTTTCTTTCATCTTCTCTCTCATATGCTCATCGTTACTGGAGGCCAAGTAGTCTAACCATGCTTTTTTCTTCTTTTTTACAGCTTCTCTCACTTCATCATTCCACCATGCATCTCTTCTTTTACTACTACCTCTTTTTGTCGTACCACATACTTCTTCCGCTGCACTTACCATTCCATCCCTAAGGTTCTGCCATGTTCTCTCCACACATTCTTTCCTGCCATCGATGGTGTCAAGCTTTTCGGCTACCCTCGTGTGATATTTGTCCCTAGTATCCGCTTCCTGAAGCTTCCAGCTTCGGATGCGACAGACCGACTGTGGTTCTGTTACTGCCGTCCGGTAGCGCCAACCCGCGAACAAACCCCTAAATCTAGTAATTACTAGATATAAACCCCTAAATCTAGTAATTACTAGATTTAGGGGTTTGTTCGCGGTACTACTATAATGTCCACTGCGATAAAGCGACGCCATTTTGACGCTTTATCGTTTGATTTGGCGATAAAAGCTATCGTTTCACAAATCCATCTATGCAAAAAAGACTGTAGTTTTTGAGTTATAAGAAAGTGACTATATTAACCGGATGACTATAATTATAATAATATCCTCCAGACCGAATTTCGGTCACGCCGGCCAGTCTCAACGGAGGCTAGCCGTCGTCGCAGGATAGGATTACAGTGCACGTGTGCGCAAGCGCAGGTGCACTCTCTAATTCCCTCACTCTCATAATCCGATGGGGCGGTAAACCGACACGTCCGGAGAGAGATCGGGCGCAGAACCAACGGCTTTACATGCTTTCCGAGGCACGGGATCGAGACACCGCCAACTTCCTGACTCCGAGAAGCTACTGAGAATTTCTCGACAGAAAAACTCAATAGTTGATTTTTTGGCCTGACCTGGGACTCGAACCCAAGATCTCATGATCAGCAGTCGCGCTACTACAACCACTGGATCAACGAGGCAGTCATAGATGGCAGAATGACCATATTACCCTCACGAACTATACTTATATTTATATTAATGAACATTCATTCATTAAATTTCATTCATTATTTATTCATGATATCAAAAGTCTACCGCTGAAGGTAGGTACCAAAAGATTGTCTCATAGGAGGGATGTATGCCATAGTTTTTATTCCTTTGAGTTGTTTTTTTGTTGTTTTATTGTTTGAGTTGTTATCGGGAAAGACTATTCATTTCATTCTATACCCTTTTACGATACCCGTGGAAATATATGGCAGTGGATACCCTAACGCCGTTACCACACGGTAAGTTGTAAGTATTTTGCTTTTGAGGAATAATCGAGTATATATGAAAAATGTCTTGTATATAATGATTTCTTATATTTACGCGAACATTGCACATGATTAAAACTACTTTTACGGATTTTATCGCGTTTATTTTTACTTTTTATTTTTATTTTTAATTCCCGACGTTTCGGGCGCTTTCCAGCACCCATGGTCACGGGGGACTGAGATGACTGACGTCCCGATGTCATTGTTAAACCCGGAGTACCTTCAGCTTTTTTAATTATTGTTTATGGTCCGATCTATGCAAAATGAACTGACTATGTCTTGAGGTCTTGCAGTGGTATGCTTGGGTTTAGTTTTAATTTTATTGATTATAGGATCCCAAGCAGGTGGTAGTACCCAGCCTCCTTCTCTATTGAAATTAGGATGTTTTTTAATTTCAATAGCCTCACGTATCATCCTTGGTAGGAATCGGTGTTCTTTCGCGAGGATTTGTGGTCTATCAAATCTGATGTAATGGTTGGGGCCGTCAAGGATATGATCACAAACTGCAGACTTCCCGGAACGTTGATGCTTCACATCAGCTATATGTTCTTTTACGCGGGTCCTAATTGATCTTTTGGTTTGTCCTATATAAGAGAGACCACATTCACAATCAAGCTTGTACACTCCTGCATCTTGTAGAGGAATATGACACTTGACGGATGGTAGGAACTGACTAATCTTCTTCGGCGGCTTGTAGAATGTTCTAATAGAAGCTCGCTTCAAGATATAGCCAATCTTGTCTGTGACACCTCTGACATATGGTAGTACAGCAGGCACACGCTCGACTGTGGCCGGCTTCACTCGGTCACTGTGACGTAGGCGCGGGACCCGAAGCTTGTTGTCGTGCAGAACTTGCTTGACGTGCTGAAGCTCGGCGGCCAGGTGTTTGCTGTCACAGATCCCTCGTGCTCTCTGTAACAAAGATTTGCCCACGGTAGCTAACTGTGAAGGATGGTGGTGAGATTCACCGTTTAAATATCGGTTTGTATGGGTCTTTTTCCTATACACAGTGTGACCAATGGTGTTATTAGGATTTCGGATGACTAATACATCTAGGAAAGGTAAGGAATTATTTGCCTCTAACTCCATAGTAAATTGAATTTTAGCGTTTATGGAATTAAGATGTTCTAAAAATGCAGTTAGCTTTGTTTTGATGTTCAGTCTCTATTTACATGCCTACCTGTTGAAGACTGCATCTCAATTATAACCAGGAAACTAAAGGAAAATAACATGCCAGCAGAATATGCAGTATTACTAAGACATTGCCTTACATCTGGCTATCTATTGTGGAAGGAAGAGTTTTACAAGCAAGTAGATGGTGTGGCGATGGGCTCACCTGTATCTCCCATTGTCGCCGATATATTCATGGAAGACTTTGAGGAGAAAGCCCTCCTTACTGCACCTGTTACACCAAGGATCTACAAGCGGTACGTAGACGATACTTTCACAATTTTACCATCAGACAAAGTAACTGCATTTTTAGAACATCTTAATTCCATAAACGCTAAAATTCAATTTACTATAGAGTTAGAGGCAAATAATTCCTTACCTTTCCTAGATGTATTAGTCATCCGAAATCCTAATAACACCATTGGTCACACTGTGTATAGGAAAAAGACCCATACAAACCGATATTTAAACGGTGAATCTCACCACCATCCTTCACAGTTAGCTACCGTGGGCAAATCTTTGTTACAGAGAGCACGAGGGATCTGTGACAGCAAACACCTGGCCGCCGAGCTTCAGCACGTCAAGCAAGTTCTGCACGACAACAAGCTTCGGGTCCCGCGCCTACGTCACAGTGACCGAGTGAAGCCGGCCACAGTCGAGCGTGTGCCTGCTGTACTACCATATGTCAGAGGTGTCACAGACAAGATTGGCTATATCTTGAAGCGAGCTTCTATTAGAACATTCTACAAGCCGCCGAAGAAGATTAGTCAGTTCCTACCATCCGTCAAGTGTCATATTCCTCTACAAGATGCAGGAGTGTACAAGCTTGATTGTGAATGTGGTCTCTCTTATATAGGACAAACCAAAAGATCAATTAGGACCCGCGTAAAAGAACATATAGCTGATGTGAAGCATCAACGTTCCGGGAAGTCTGCAGTTTGTGATCATATCCTTGACGGCCCCAACCATTACATCAGATTTGATAGACCACAAATCCTCGCGAAAGAACACCGATTCCTACCAAGGATGATACGTGAGGCTATTGAAATTAAAAAACATCCTAATTTCAATAGAGAAGGAGGCTGGGTACTACCACCTGCTTGGGATCCTATAATCAATAAAATTAAAACTAAACCCAAGCATACCACTGCAAGACCTCAAGACATAGTCAGTTCATTTTGCATAGATCGGACCATAAACAATAATTAAAAAAGCTGAAGGTACTCCGGGTTTAACAATGACATCGGGACGTCAGTCATCGCAGTCCCCCGTGACCATGGGTGCTGGAAAGCGCCCGAAACGTCGGGAATTAAAAATAAAAATAAAAAGTAAAAATAAACGCGATAAAATCCGTAAAAGTAGTTTTAATCATGTCTTGTATAAACATAAAAGGTTAGACACTATGATTTCTTATACTTATTTACGCGAACACTACACATTTAAATAGTACTAGTTTTTACGGATTTTATCGCGTACATTTAACTTTTTAATACCCGACGTTTCCCCTGGTTACGGGGGAGATTGTCCGTCTCCCCCGTTACCATGGGTGCTGTAAAGTGCTCGAAACGTCATTAAAAAGTTAAATATAAGCGATAAAATCCGTAAAAACTATTAAGTATTATTTAAAGGTTAGAGACTAACTAATTTCTAGTCATTGATATACTTTTGAAATTGTTATTTTACGTGATGATTTACTCTGTGTTCGAAGTTGTATGAAAATATCGAGGGGAAACCTCTTTTACACTGTTCGTATAAAATGTATTGAAAATAAATTATAAATAATTAATAAGAAATCTGATAATGTCTAATGGATATAACTAATGATTGAAGAGTCTTCTAAATCGAAAACCATTTTAAATGTCGACTCACGAAGTTTACAAAGGTATAGAAAAGCATCGCGAGGATACTTATACGGCTGAGATATGAAAACGGTTCAAAATCTCCAGCCCCCACTGAAATAGAGTGCACTTCAATTTTGCGATTACCCTCGCAAACATAAGTAGGAGGCGCTAATTGGCATTCATTTCAATCTAACGAAATTTTATAAAATACTAAAACAAAAGGAAATGGACGAAAAATCACTTGACCTCTGACAAAAAAGCGATATCTATCAGTCATAAATGCCCAAACTGGTAACAGAAAGCAGTTATTTAGTTATTAATATACTTTTTTAAAGGATAAGGGTGACAAATGAGCAGTCCACAGTCCACCTGATGATAAATGATTACTGTGCCCCACGGACATCTACCCTCAATTACGAATCAAAATGCAGATGCGTTGTCACCCGTGAGGACTAAGATGAAATACCTCGTGTCCAGTAAAAAGGCTCTCCGGTTCTCTACACTCACCACACGAAACATAGCAGCGCTAAGCTGGTTTTCTGTGAGTGCGTGGTCTTTCCCCGGTGGAGACGACCCATTCGTGCTACAACTATACCACTAATACTTTTACTTATTCATATTAGTAAAAGTTACTAAAATGCGTCCCACAGCTGGGCACAGGTTTCCTCTCACTTATAAAGGGGTTGTCGAGCGATAAGTCGGCCCTCCAGTGCGTGTTAGCGGACTTTATATATCTTCAAAGTATTTGAATTTGTCAGACATGGAGGCTTCTTTACGAAGTTTTCTTTCATCACCGATCATGTGGCATATTAGCGCTTCAATTTGCGATGAACAATAATTATTCGTAGTTTAAATTGTATTTGTAGCGATCGCTGAGCACCTAAACTACCGCTTCTTTTACCCAATTGGAGACAAGCACAAAATAGTAAACATCTACATCTATCCTCGATTAACTGAAGTCCAATGACATAATTTCAATTTCGTTAATATTTAAAAAATTTAACGTTTTTACTTTTGACTTGTGATAAACTAGAAATGGAAAGAAAAAAATCTTTAGAGCAAGAAATATTCACATTTTTAACACTTTTCCGTTTTTATTTAACTACAAAACATTCGCGACTATATGATGTAATTTAAAAAACGTTAGTTGTATTATATCCCGGCCGAATAACACCAATTGATTCGTGATTGTTCTTAATACAAACAACAAACCATTCCCCAAGGAGTATACAATCCACGTGTTACCCGATAGAAATAAGCGCGCGTGTTTCGAGACTCGGAAGAAATGGAACATTCGAAATTACGTGTCATACAAATCAATTGATTCAGGCTTCCTTGTTATCGAGTAACGACAACAAAACCAGGACAGTCGTGATTTATTTTACACCAGCGGCTCCGCTCGTGTTTGATTATAAGCCTGAATGAATTTTGAATTGTTGTCTTGTCTGAATTTTTTTTAAATGTTGCAGACGTGAATGGCAGAGTCGGGAAGGGATGCCAACAACCAAATTGGCGATATATTGCAGATGGACCAGATTAAGAGTACCCTTAACCGACGTGCATGTATGCGTAGGTATATGGATGAAAAGGAGAAAACGTGAGAGGTATGTCACGATCGTGCCAAATGGAAGGCATAGCCTCTGCCTACCCCTCTGGGTGACAGGCGTAAGTGTTTATGATAATGATTGTTTTACTAAAATAATAAACTCTTAACGCAAACAAAAAAAGATCGATTTTTGAGAAATCGCTCATAAAGATTTATCTGATTTCGATTTGAATCGATTTAAAAATGTGTAAAATGAATCGCTAGGCCGGCTATTTTGTTGACAGTAACAGACATACTTTACGTCATTCAGTTGCTTCCAAGTTTCAGAATTTTGGTTATGCCATACCATAGTGGAATATTTGTGGCGGCGCAAACCTGCCAAATATTGCAAAGATCCTTTCTTCCAAATGATGGGAGCCATAAATTATGTTTATAAATTAAAGTAATTATAAAAGTTAATATTTTGGTGTAATATTGAGTGCAATTGCGACCGAAGCGAGCTTTGGACGTGGGACGTCCCCGACTCGGACAGGTTAGGTTAAAAGGGGATGACGGAGTCGAGTGAGCGAGTGAAGTGAGCGAATAAACCCCGTCATCCCCTTCGTGGTTATTTTTTTATAAACCACTCATAAGTAGGATCGAGTCGACCGGGCTTCCCCTCGACTGCACCATGTTGAGAGGCGTGGAGCTTGCGTGCACCAACTCTCTCTGCCCAAAAATAAGGTTAAAATTGTCAAAAAAATTACGAAACATAACCTCAATTTGAGATTTTTAAAAATTTATAAAAATAAAACTAAGCACGTCCGGCAGGAGGGGGAAGTAGGGGGCTCCTCCCCACCCCCCACCCCCCACCCTACTTACCTCAATATGCAAGTGATCCCCACCAAACACCTGAGAGTGAGCGAAGGATATTTACATTCTTTTCGCATGTTTGGGCAATAAACGTTAAACGATATATATCTGTCACCTTAGAGTACAGAAAAACAACTATTAAAAGTAACTAACTAACTAACATTATCACTTGTCATGACAAAGTTGTAGCGTTATATTCGTATACTCCGTCCAAACATTTATTTTACTTTTGACAGCTCGAGTAGGTAGTAATCAATTACTGATGTCCGAATACGTTTTGAGTGAGATTGATAGGTTCTATGAGCAGCTGTACACATCATCGTTGGAGCCACACGCAAGTGCGAGTAACAATCCAAGAGCAGGTCTTACCCGACACTATTCTGATGATATCCCGGACGTCAGTCTGAGCGAGATTAGAATGGCTCTCCAGCACCTTAAAAACGGCAGGGCCCCAGCCCCAGGCGAGGGTGGAATTACAGCGGAGCTTCTGAAAGCGGGTGGAACACCGGTACTTGAAGTCCTTCAGAAGCTCTTCAATTCCGTCCTCCATGGTGGCACTACTCCGGAGGCGTGGAGCAGAAGTGTGGTGGTCTTGTTCTTTAAGAAAGGTGACAACGCTCTCTTGAAGAACTACAGACCGATTTCCCTTCTGAGCCGCGTCTACGTGCTGTTTTCGAGAGTCATTACGAATCGTCTCGCACGCAAACTCGACGACTTCCAGCCTCCCGAACAAGCCGGTTTCCGAAAATGCTTCAGTACCATAGACCACATACATACCCTGCGGCAGATTGTACAGAAGACCCAAGAGTACAATCTGCCACTTTGCCTGGCGTATGTGGACTATTAGAAAGCATTTGATTCCGTCCAAATTTAGGCTTTGCTACAGTCCCTTCAGCGGTGTCAAGTTGACTGTCGGTATATAGAAGTGCTGAAGTGTTTGTACAGTAGGGCTACGATGGATATCCGAGTACAGAACCAGAGTTCGAATCCTATCCAACTGCAGAGAGGTGTAAGACAGGGTGACGTTATATCCCCGAAACTCTTCACCGCTGCGTTGGAAGACGTTTTCAAGCTACTGGACTGGAAAGGATACGGTATTAACATCAATGGCGAGTACATCACTCACCTTCGATTTGCCGATGATATAGTCCTTATGGCAGAATCCCTGGAGGACCTTAGCATTATGCTCAATGACCTCAATGGTGTCTCCCAACGGATAGGTCTTAAGATGAACATGGACAAAACAAAGATCATGTTTAATGTCCATGTCACACCTATGCCGGTAGTTGTTGGGAGCACTATGCTCGAAGTTGTTGACGAGTACGTTTACCTGGGATAAATAGTCCGACTAGGTAAGTCCAACTTCGACCGAGAGGTCAATCGACGGATTCAACTCGGCTGGGCAGCGTTCGGGAAATTACGACACATCTTCTCGTCAGGTATACCTCAATGTCTGAAAACTAAAGTGTACAACCAGTGCGTGTTGCCAGTGATGACTTACGGATCAGAGACGTGGTCCTTCACTGCTGGCCGTATGAGGATGCTCAAGGTCGCTCAGCGAGCTATGGAGAGGGCTATGCTCGGAGTTTCTCTGCGTGATAGACTCATAAATGAGGATATCCGCAGTAAAACCAGAGTGACCGACATAGCCCAACAGATTAGTAAGCTGAAGTGGAAATGGGCCGGCTATATAGCTCGAAGAACAGATAACCGATGGGGAAGAAAGGTTCTCGAGTGGCAGCCTCGTACCGGTAGGCGTAGTATAGGGCGACCCCCCACTAGATGGAATGACGACCTGGTAAGACATACAGGAAGTCGATGGGTGCAGGTGGCTCAGGACCGTGCTTTGTGGCATTGCTTGGGGGAGGCCTATGTTCAGCAGTGGACTTGTGAAGGGCTGTAATGATGATGATGATGATGATGAATACGTTACCGATTCAACTTCTTATAACAATCAACTTTATTCATAAGGAAGTTTTAATCGATTTAACACATTGATATTTCATTTTTGCTCAACATTTTGTATTGTTTCATAAACATACCAAGCGTTTAAATGATTTAGTTTTATGTATTAACATAAACCATTTATGTATTAAGTACTACGGTAAATGTATTTATTATTGGGCAAGATCAATCAGACAGCTCATAGACAACTTCCATCGTCAACGACATGGTGGCAACCCAATTTTGTTTTCACACGTAACAAGATGCCCCTAGTCACTGCATTTCCGTTTACTGAGTATTCATTCATTTTTTTAATACATCGAGCTGAGTATTTATATACCTCTGTATCTATTTACTAGTAAAATTTTTACGTTTCGTTGTATTTAGCGTATCTTTCTTCTCCGTAAGCTTTATACTTGCAAAAGCCAAAAGCTTTCCAAAACTTGAACCGATCACACTGCTGTCTTCACTTCTGCAGTGCCAACGTGTAAAGAGTAAAGGTGAATGCCTCCTCATTTTACACGCAGGAACAGGAAAAGAATTTGTGAAAGACTATTGGTTTTCAAATCCCAAAAACACGAGAATTTCATGAGGAGATGAATGCGGACGTGTATTAAAAGTAGTTCAGAGAAATGCTTACTCGAAGAACCATCGAGAATATTTATTGATAATGTGTATCCCTATTGTCAAATTAATAAAACAATAATGCAAGCCAAAAAAACATGAAATCGTAAACTGGCTACGTGACAATGGAGAAGATGTGGAGAAGTCGCTACTAAAAGTAGAGTTACTTAAAACAATAAAAACAAAGAAGAGCAGACACAACGATACGTAAACGACAAAATTGCAGCAGACCGTGAACATATATTATATACTTTTAACGTCGTAGAGCCATGCTGCAGCTATATTGTGGTTGCAGCACGAATAGGTCGGCTCGACCGGGGAAGGACCACCCTTTCACAGAATACCAACGTAAACTAGCAGCTTTTTTTTTTTTTAAACGTTACCCCTACACTAAGATTTTCTCTTGTATCGTAGGGGCAGTTTACAAACATAAATTGCACAAGGACAAACATCCAGACCCGGAACAACTATTTGTAGGCCATACAAATATTTGTTCCGTGCGGGATTCGAACCCGCGACCCCCAGCGCAGCCACTCATTGCTAAGCCACTGCGCCACGGAGTCGTCAAACAAAAAAAAATAAATGGTTGGACGGAGAACAATGCGAGGCATCGAAATTGTGAGTCATTTGACTGCAACTTTTATAGTTCCATCTATTATAATCGACGCATTGCACACCAAGTTTTCTTTTTGAAATTTTATTTTTGAATACGAAATCTAGCCAAATATTAAAGCTCAGGTCACACAGAAGCGATATAAGTATAACTTTAAAAGGAGTCCAAAAGCGAACCTGTGGGGACCAAATACATTCTGGTACGTGCTTACCAGTATATCGAGTACCGAATACCCAAACGGGTATTCGGTATTCGATATAAATACGAAAACAATACTGTTTAGAGAGTAAGAACACCGTCCTTACTAAGACCTCTTACAAAGACCGTTTCTTTTTTAACTTATTTCGACGTGATTAAAATCAAATTCGAGAATCACTACTGAAATTCAAAAAACATCCACAACACAACTGGACGGTCGGTGTTGTTACGCGTTCCGTAAACTAGCGTTTTAAAATTATATTCCAAACTTTTTCTCATTCAGTGTATCAAAATTTAAATGGTGATCTGATAAATACCATATAGTGTTATATTACATAACTTTTAATGGGTATAAATATACTAAAATCAGTTATAAAAAATTGTTCCCTACATTGGATTATAAGCGACTTTTGTGCGGTGGATTGATATTCTTATTGCGACGGACTCCAGCGTGAATAGTACGCGACATTCACGGTTGTGTAATGTGCATAAGTGTTCCTTTGGCTTGTAACGTTCATAAGAACTAAAGGGGCAAACGTTATCATAACAAAAGTGAAGGTGTAATTATTTCAATAACAATCTTTAATATAATTTGTTATCTAATAAATCTAAAGATGTCAAAAATGATTTGGGGTTGCTGTACACCACATGGTGATAATAATGAGAAATATATTGTATGTAAAAAATGTAATAAAAAGTATCATTACACATGTATGTGCCTCGAGTACTCCGCATATAATGCTGAGATGCGATCCCTTTGGTGTTGTCCTGAATGTTTAAATGCTGCTCCAAAAGCAACAAAACATGATAACACTCCAGTACGCAACGTTTCCACCAGGGGTTGCAAACGAACTACCCCTAACTCTCCTCCGATTTCAAGTGAAAACATTGTTATGAGCAAGGAAATTATTCGGGAAGTGGTGCAGGACATCATTAAAGAGAGCACGAGTAACATAGTTTCAAAAATGCAAGAGAGTATAATCAACATCCTTAATAATGAGCTGAAACCAGTACGGGATGAGTTATTACAGATAAGTGAGTCTATGAATTTTCTTAATAGCCAATATGAAGATATGAAGACGGAGAACGAATACTCTAAAATGAAAATAAGCGAATTGGAAAAAGAGAAAGACATATTGAAGAGTACAATTAATGATTTAAACTTGCGTGTTGACCTAATGGAGCAGCATGCGCGTCAGAATAATATTGAACTGCAATGTGTGCCAGAGCATAAAAATGAAAACTTATTAAATATCATTACGCAGTTAAGTAAAACCGTGGGTTGTGTTTTGAATGATAATGACATTATACACTACACGCGCATCGCAAAGGTGAATAGAAATAATACTCGTCCACGGTCTATCATTCTACAACTGGCGTCCCCAAGAAAACGCGATGAGCTCCTTGCATCTGTAATTAAATATAATAAAAGAAACCCTGCAAATAAATTGAATAGCACTCTTTTAGGAGTGCCTGGCAATTCTTCTCCTGTATTTGTGGCTGAGCATCTGTCTCCTTCGAACAAAGCTCTTCACGCTGCAGTTAGACTAAAAGCAAAAGAAAAGGGATACCAATATGTTTGGATAAGAAATAGCCGAATCTTTATGCGAAAGAATGATGAAGCAAATTATATCCACGTCAGAAACAAAGACATGCTACAAAAAATAGAATAATTTAGTTATTAAGTAAATTTAGTAGTTAAGTATATTGTGGCTTTTAAACTTTATGAACAAATTATATATAAAATTCATTTCTCTAAATTTGTATTATCAAAATACGCGGGGTTTGAGAACAAAAACTAACTTTTTTTATCAGCAAATTCTTTGTTACGATTACGATGTAGTAGTACTCACGGAAACTTGGTTAAATAAATCTGTTCTTAATAATGAGCTTTTTGATCAACGATATATTGTCTACAGAAAAGATAGAGAGGATGCTGAATATTGTTCTAAAAAAGATGGAGGTGGAGTTTTAATCGCTATATCCAGAAAAAATAAAGTCTCGTCGTATGTTTGAGTGGGAATCTAAAGTTGAAGATCTTTGGGTTGTAATAGATGCAACGGTTTCAAAAACTATTCGCAAGATAGCTCTTTGTGTCGTTTATTTACCGCCACCAGTACATTATTCTTTGTTAGAGCATTTTTTAGATAATTGTAGTTTTGTTTTCGAACAATGTGATAGTCATTGTATAATTGGTGATTTTAATTTACCTAGTATTAACTGGAGTTTGTTAGGTCATGTCGCGAGTGATAACAAACTAACAAGACTAAATCAATTCCTAATTGACTTTACACATATGAATGGTTTACAACAACTTAATCATATAGTTAATGCGTCAAACCGAGTTCTCGATCTTGTTTTATCTAACTTGCCATCTTGTACTGTGAGCCGTTCTCATAACTCATTAAGTATTATTGATCAATTACATCCACCTCTTGAGGTTGATATTACGTTGATTAATAAAACAAAACTCTGTTTTAATAATAATATTATTAAGTTAAACTTTTACAAAGGGGATTATGAAAAGATAAATAAGGAATTGTCAAAATGCAACTGGGAAAATATTTTTAAGGGTCATCATAGTGTAGATGTCATGCTTGAAACATTCTATAGCAAAATTAACGCCATTATTGCAAAGTTTGTCCCTAAGAAGAAAATAAGAAATAATAAATACCCACCTTGGTTTGATAAAAATCTTATTAGAACCCTTAAAGATAAATATAAAATCAGGTGTCGGTTTAAAAAATATCGAAATCCTATGGATGAATTAGAGTTACAATTATTAAGTTCTCGTTGTGGACGAATGGCAACAGAGTGCTATAATCGTTACATTAGCAACTTGGAGAAGCAAATAGCCAGTAATTCAAAATCATTTTGGTCATTCATAAAAAACAAACGCGGAGGTACTAGTGCTTACCCTATTTCAATGTCTGACGGAAATGTAACTGCTACAGATGGGGAACAAGTATGTGAACTATTCTCATCTCAATTTGCATCTGTATATACTGACGGGGTTGACAATGCTTCGAATAATTACGTTCTCTCTAATTATTTAAATTATTTAGAAAACTATAGTCTACATCTTTCGCCTATTGTTATCGATAACGAATCACTTTTAAAAAAATTAAAAAGTATTGACTGTAATAATGGTCCCGGCCCTGATGGGATCCCACCCGTTTTTATAGCGGCATGTGCTAAATATTTAGTATCACCCCTGTCATTAATTTACAATAAATCACTCTCAACAGGCATGTTCCCGGCTAAATGGAAAATTGCAAAGGTTATTCCTATTCATAAATCGGGAAATGAAGATTCAGTAAAAAACTACAGGCCCATTTCAATACTGTCATCATTTGCTAAAATTTTTGAAGCTTTGATATGTCCATTTCTACAAGATCATTTTAAGCAATTACTTAGTGATAAGCAACACGGGTTTGTTCAATGTAGATCAACAAACTCTAATCTGGTAAGCTTCACTGAAACTCTTTATGAAGCACTTGATGCCAATAAACAAGTTGACGTCATATACACGGATTTTAGTAAGGCTTTTGATCGCATTTCACATAGTGTACTCCTAAAAAAACCGTCCGCATATGGAATCTGTAATGGTTTAATGCAATGGATCTGGTCTTATCTAACCGACCGTACTTTTTATGTGGTCATCAATGGCTTTAAGTCGAGTTTGCGTAAAATCACATCTGGCGTACAACAGGGATCTCACCTGGGCCCACTTCTGTTTAATGTTTATATTAATGACCTGCCTTTGTGCCTAAAATTTTCTGAATCTTACATGTATGCTGATGACTTAAAATTTTGCAGAATAATTGAAACGACAGATGATGCACGTAAACTCCAGTGCGATCTTGACAATATCTTTCATTGGTGTAATTTGAATAAGATGGAACTCAATGCAAAAAAATGTTTCTACGTAAAATTTGCTCGGAAAATGAATCTAGTTCACTACAGTTATCATATAGGCAATAATAATTTACAGGAACTACAAGAGACCAAGGATTTAGGCGTCATATTCAACAGCAAACTCACATTCGTGCCTCATATGGAATATATTACAAAACGTGCCACCAAAATGTTAGGATTTCTTTACAGAAATATTAAATTTTTCCGCAGCAATAAAATCAAAATAACGCTCTACAACAATTTAGTACGAAGTATCTTAGAATACTGTTCTGTAGTTTGGAGACCACATTATGCAACGCATTCTTTACGCTTAGAACGAATACAAAAAAGATTCATGTGGCATTTAGTATACTCAAATCGAATTTCAAAAAAGAAACTTTCTTCGTATAAAAAACAGCTATCTTTTTTCAAAATTACGTCCTTGGCTAATCGCAGACAAATATCCGACTTACTCTTCGTAAGCAAATTATTGAATAATAAAATTAACTGCCCTCAATTGTTGAATAAGATAAAATTTCGCGTACCTCATAGATACCCCCGTAAGAGAGTAATTACTATTAGATCACCTCTTCGTAAAACAGTATTTGCGCTAATTCCCCGATCTCTAGGTTAAGTAAATTGGTCAATGAACTTCCCCACGCTTTTGATATTAATTCCGACTCACCTAACAAGCTCAGAAAAGAACTACTCAAACATTATGCAAATGTAATAGATTAAGTTTTTGTATTTTTTTAAGGTTTGGGTTTTCTGTAACTATGTAATATTCTTGATGTTTATTCCAGTGCATGTTGTAATCACCTATAATAGTTTGTAGCATTTAAAGTAATACCCTATCTATGTATGTATGTAAATTATAATTTAACAATGTATACAAATGTTGGTGATGCTTTAATAAATAAAATAAAAAATAAAAATCCTAATTTCTATAGAGAAGATTGATGGGCGCTACCATTTGCTTGAGATTTTAATAAAATTTAATAAAATTAAATCAAAACCTAACCACACCACTGCCAGATTTCTTGATAGTATAAGCTCATTCTGCGTACGTTGGACTAAAAAGACATAATCAAAATGAGGGTAGCTGGGCTAACTATTACATTGGGACGCTAAACATCTTAGCCCTCTCCGTGACCATGGGTGCTGTAAAGCACACGAAACGTCGGGAATTAAAAATAAATTAAGGTAGTTAAATAAATATAGAATAGAGAATAGAATATAGTTTTATTCGAGATGGTTGATGTCATGTGTCGGACATGAACCATCTCGAGCCATAAGATATTTCTGGTATTTACCATAGTCGCCAGAGGACTAGAGTATTCATTCTCTTATACCGCCTTCACACGGCACCTACATCATTGATTTCAATAAAACATTAAAGTACAGATGAGTTCTCCCTTCTGAGGACTAAAATGTAATGCCTCGTTATATACGATGGTTTTTTTCACTGCAATGTATGTAGGAAAATGACAGTTTATAATTTAAATAACAATTACATGGCACTGATATCAGGGATGGTACACAGTATAATGTAAACAGTATAATATAAATTAAAGTCAAGTACCCTTAAGTTACACGGCAACAAACGAGTTGCCCTATTTCTCATCCCGCTATCGACCTAGATATATGCAAACCAGGTCAAGTCCAGGATTGTTATATCGTTGTCAAATGTTTACCAGAACCTTTTTGATTTTTTTATGGAGTAAGAATGACAAACGAGCACACAGTCCACCTAATAGTAAGTGGATGCTGTGGCCAATAGACAACTACATTTATCCTCGATTAAGAATGAAAATACAGATACGTTGTAATCCATGTCAAAACGGGTCTCCGGTTCTCTACACTCACCGTAGAAAACACAGCAGCATTAAGTTGTTATTTTACACTGGTATTCTGTGAGAGCGTGGTCCTTCCTTGGTCGAGGCGACCTATTCATACGACAACCATAATATAGCTGTAGCGTGGCTCTACCACGTAAAATATATTATTATTTGAAGGGAAGTAAACCATGTAGTTAGAAGAATGTTGGTTATTAAAGTAGATGGATAAGAGTAGAGACACCCAGAAAATATGGACCGACTGTGTGAGGGTGATATGCGTAAGAAAAGGGTGAGTGAAGAGATGATAGCTAATAGGTGAGAGTTGAAGAGGTAGCTCTACCACGTAGAAATTTTATAGCAAGAATGCAATACGACCGTACAAGCTATTTGTATTAGATTTTTCAGCTAATAGTTTAAATATTACTTTTATTTTATTACTTTACCTTATTACTATAGTCAACCAAATCTAAGAAATACATTTTGACAGCTGTTGAACTTATTTCACCAAGCATGCCAACCAAAAAATGGGAACGTACAATATTCGATTCTTAAAAAAATTGATATAGATTATTTACAGTTGGTAATCATTTACAGTTTGGTTTGAATAATACCAGAATAAATTAAAAACGGATAATTTAAAACACAAGATTTATCAGTTTCTTCGTATTTGTTGTTACTGCTTATTTCTAGAGGCACAGTAATAAAAATTTAAGATTGAAACTAGATTCAAAATAAATTTATTCAATCACTTTCAGTCGAACTAGTAGGGATGTCGTTGTTTATATTAATTATTATTTGATTTTCAATAATGCAGTCAAAATTAATGTCTCTTTCAAAGTTATCCGTAATCATTTGTTCTTTTTTATCCATAAGGCTTCAACGAAATTTTTTATAGCATTGGGTGCCAAACGAGCATACAGTCCATCTGATGGTAAGTGGAACACATTTATCACAAGATGGTACACATTTATCCTCAATTAAGAACCAAAATGCAAATGCGTTGTCACCCCTGAGGACTAAGATGGAATGCCTCGATTCCAGTAAAAAGGGTCTCCGGTTCTCTACGCTCACCATATGAAACACACCAGCATTACGTTGCTATTTCACGCTGATATTCTTTGAGAGCGTGGTCCTGCCCTGGTTGAGTTTAGAAAGTTTTTTTTAGAAAGTTATTATAGAAGAAACAGTCCAAAAAGTTAAAGCCGAGTCACAAATTAGGAAGACAAACACAAAATTGTGATTTTATGCCGTAAATATAAGAAATCATTTTCAATAAAGCAATACTTCAAGTATCTATATCTTTTTTTTTTTTCTACCACTTTTCCCAATCATCCTTTGTAACATGGGCAGCTAAGAATAGAAAATAGGTAAGAAGAACACAAAAGAGGCAGAAACTTTTTTATTCAATATAGATTATAAACAATACTTATTGAAAGTCACTCTTTTATTTACCACTGGTTCGCAAAAAATACCTCTGTCCTGGGAAGAACCAGCAAGAAACCCAACCCAATTTTTTAAAAAATAAGAGCTTACAATCATGCGTGTTACAATTAACAACACAAAACAAATTAGAAATAGCTTGGTAGCGATCACCCTTCCCAGGGGTTATTATAATCCATAAATTCCTTAATATTAAAATAACCCTTTTTATACAAACCTAGTTTATTAGTTTTTGAACTTTGTGTACTTACGTCATATTTTATATATTTTCTGGGATTTTGTTGTAAAAGCGTATCAATCGCCCCAACAATGCATTACTGACCGTAGAGTCGAGTAACTGGTACCGAAATGACGTGATATTGAAATTACGTAGTGGTTTTTTCAGCGCGGCCTTTATGAGTTTGTTTTGCCTACACAAATTTACTTTGACAAAGTAATTAAAAAAATAAACTTGTTTTATTATTGATTTATGTAATTTAAGGAATTTTGAAAATGAAAATTAAATTAAACAAATAACAAATTTAATAAATTAATGATTCGATTATTAGAATATTTTTACCGATTATTTAATTATTTTGCCGATTATTCGCATAACAGTGAATTTTAATCATCCAAACACTAGAGTAATATATAATAAACATAGCGACATGTCATTGAAACGACGTCAATAAAAAAAAGGTAATTCTGGTTATTTTTTAATATTTTGCTTTGTTTGAAAAATTCAAATTTAAATTAGTGATAAAATAATATACTCGTTGTAATGAAATATAGATAACTTCATAATTCTAGTAAAAGGTTATTTTAAATCGTGTGAGTACGTTTGTGCAAAGTTATTGCGGAATGATTAATGTGAAACGTCAAAAGGTATTTCTTAGATTTGGTTGACTATAAGCCCCCGCTATCCGTCCGTTTTTCTGTCAGCTGGCTGCATCTCATGATCCGTAATAGGTAGACAATTGAAATTTTCACAAAATATCTATTTCCATTGCCGCTATACTATAACAACAAATAATAAAAAGAAAAGCAAATTATAAATTAAACGGTAGAAACCCCTTAGAAACGTGTTTTACGATGATACGGAACCCTTCATGTGCGAGTGTGACTCGCACTTGACCGATTTTTATTTTACACAAGTAAAGTTGAAAAACGAGTGTAAGAAAGTCGGTAAAGAGTATTATCAATGTGTGGAGTCCCCCATCCATACGTTTTTTTATGGAATAAAAATAACAAGCGATCACGCAAGATGATAGGGCTGCTTTTATGCCAAGGAGTCTGTCTGGATAGGATCGACCCTCTTACTTATTCCTATCGCCAAATAATAGTACTTTCACTGTTGTGTTTTAGTCTGAAAGGTATAGAAAGTCAGTGTAATTACAGGATGTGAAAAATATCTTCATAGTCTTGATTTGACAACGCATTTGTAGCGTTCTTCGTTTGAAGTTGGTTGAAAGTGGAGTGTAAGTTTGTTTGACCCCCGGTTTTACAAAAAAAAATCAAAATGCAGATGCGTTGTCACCCCTGAGGACTAAGACGTAATGCGTCGTTACCAGTTAAACGGGTCTCCGAGTCTCTATACTCACCATACGAAACACAGCTGCATTATTTTGTTATTTCACGCTGGTATTTTGTGTAAGAGCATGGCTGAACCCTGGTGGAGGAGACGTAGAGACACGCTGTAGCCTTAATATTGCTGCAGCGTGACTCTACCAAGTATTGTACAGAGTGGATGCTTTAGCTTGTGGACAACTACCAATTCATGTTTGTAAACAAGTAGTAAAATTAAAAAAAAATAGTACAACCGACTTCAATATAAATAAAATAAGAACATCATCAATGTATACGAAGTCAATTAAATACACATTATTAAGGATAACTCAAAAATTACTGGTCAGATTTTAATCTAATTTATGTGAGACTACACGAAAAACACCAGCTGTCAAATAAAAAAAAAACTGACGTAACATACACACAACACATAAAAAATCACACAATCGAATTGAGTACCTCCTCCTTTTTGAAGTCGGTTAAAAAACTAAATGATGATGCGTTGAAATCCTGGAAGACAAAGAAGAAACTACTTGTATAAAGGAGCTACTAGCGAAACACAGCAGTATTGTGCTGGTAATTTTAACCTGCCTGTAATACACCAGCATGGCTCTACCACGTAAGCCAACTTTAACTGCACGTGTTACCTTTCATTGATAGACAAATGAGGCTCAGGCAGATCGAGAGGTGGTGAAATCCTTATCCTTACCATTAAACCCATATACTGGTAACGGGAAACAGTGTTACCAGGGCGAAGGTCATCATCTACATCATTACTACTGCCTTCACAAGTCCACTGCTAAACATAGGCCTACCCCAAGGAATGCAACAAGGTACGGTACTAAGCCACCTGCATCCATAGACTTCCTACATGTCTTACCAGGTCGTCACTTCATCTAGTGGGGGTCGCCCTACACTTCGCCTACTTCTACTTACTTCAGGGTATGGAACTTTTTATTCCTTCCTCTGTGGTGCCCATTGGAGGCAAATCTCAGCCATGGTTTGGTCGCTCCTGTAAAATAGCATCATGCTATAAGCAGGAGTGCTACCAAGCCTGGGCTGACGCATCAGCGTCCAGGGATGTAAACACCAGCGCTCTAAAAAAGAAGTATAATTCCGCCTCTAGGTCCTTCAAAAGAGTCATTGCCAAGGCAAAGTCAGAGCACATAGGCAGAATTGGCGAGAGACTAGTTCGTCTTCCTTCTGGAACCCGTGCATTCTGGTCTCTCGCCAAGGCTGTCCAGGGGAATTTCTGTCAGCCATCTCTTCCATCTCTGCACAGGGAGGACGACTCACTGGCCCACACCGCAAAGGAGAAAGCCGATCTTCTAGGCTCTTTCTTTGCGTCTAACTCGACTCTCGATGACGGGGGGAGTACGCCGCCGACCATCCCGCGGTGTGAGTGCTCCATGCCGGAAGTGCACTTCACTCAGCGCTCGGTTCGCAAAGCACTCCTCTCCCTGGACATCCATAAGTCGAGTGGGCCTGATGGAATCCCCCCAATTGTGCTGAGGACGTGTGCTCCAGAGTTGGCACCGGTTTTAACGCGTCTTTTCCGGTACTCCTACTCCCTAGGCGTAGTCCCAAAATCATGGAAGACGGCTTTCGTCCACCCGATCCCTAAAAAAGGCGACCGCTCAGACCCGTCCAACTACCGGCCTATCGCCATCACCTCCTTGTTCTCCAAAACAATGGAGTCCATTGTAAACTGCCAGCTCATGAGGTACCTTGAGGATCACCAGCTGATTAGTGACCGCCAATACGGTTTTCGCCGTGGTAGGTCAGCTGGTGATCTTCTGGTCTACCTAACTCACAGATGGGCGGAGGCAGTAGAGTCCAAGGGGGAGGCATTGGCCGTTAGTTTGGACATTGCGAAGGCCTTCGATCGGGTTTGGCACAAAGCGCTTCTTTCGAAGCTCCCTTCCTATGGGCTTCCCGAGAAATTGTGCGATTGGATCACCAGTTTTCTTGCAGATCGGAGCATCAAGGTCGTTGTAGACGGTGCAAGCTCCGATTGCAAGCTTATTAATGCTGGTGTTCCACAGGGCTGCGTGCTATCGCCAACGCTGTTTCTTCTGCATATCAATGATATGTTGCAAACCCGTAGCATTCATTGCTATGCAGATGACAGCACTGGTGATGCTCTTTACACCGGCCGAGCAAATATTTCTCGGGAAAACGTCTCTGAGTGCCGGGACAAACTTGTGTCTGAAGTCGAGTCTCTGCTGGACAGAGTCTCGGATTGGGGGCGACTAAATCTAGTCCAGTTTAACCCCCAGAAGACACAAGTTTGCGCGTTAACCGCTAAAAAGAACCCCTTTGTCGTATCCCCTCAGTTTCAAGGCACTCCCCTTGTTGCCTCAGCCAGTATCGGAATCCTCGGCGTCGACATATCGAGTGACGTGCAGTTTTGTGGTCACTTGGAAGGGAAGGCCAAATTGGCCTCTAAAAAGCTTGGCGTGCTCAGCAGAGCGGGACAGTATTTCATGCCGGCACACCGCCTGCAACTTTACAAGGCGCAGGTTCGGCCGCTCATGGAATACTGTTCCCATCTCTGGGCTGGGGCTCCCCCAGTACCAGCTCCTTCCACTTGACCGCATCCAGCGCAGAGCGGCTCGAATCGTCGACGACCGAGTGCTTTCCGATCGGCTCGATTCACTGGCGCTGCGAAGAGATGTTGCATCTCTTTGCGTATTTTATCGCATCTATCACGGGGGAGTGCTCTGAGGAATTGTTCGGATTAATCCCAGCCGCCAAATTTCGTGAACGCACTACACGGCAAACGTCCCGATACCATCCACACCATCTGGATGCTTGGCGGTCCACCACTGTACGTTTCAAAAGGAGTTTTCTTCCGCGTACAACCTCTCTGTGGAATAATTTACCACCGGTGATTTTTCCGAACCGATACGACCTGGGGACCTTCAAGAAAAGAGCTTACTCCTTTCTAAAGGGCCGGCAACGCACCTGCAATTCCCCTGGTGTTGCGGTTGATCATGGGCGGCGGTAGTCACTTAACATCAGGTGAGCCACATGCTCGTTTGCCCCCTCTTCTATAAAAAAAAAAAAAAAAAAAAAAGGTACGAGGCTGCCACTCGAAAATCTTTTTTCCCCATCGGTTTTCCACTTCAGCTGACTAATCCGTTGGGTTGTGTCTGTCGCTCTGGTTCTACTTCAGATATTCTCATTTCTAAGTTTATCACGCAGAGAAACCTCGAGCATAGCCCTCTCCGTAGCTCGCTGAGCGCCAATGAGCGTCCTCATACGGCCAGCAATGAAGGACCACGTCTCAGATCCATAAGTCATCACAAAACGAAGGCATCATGTCGTAAGTCATTTGGTCGAATATTCATTTTTTTATCGTGTTGTGACTCATAGACATGTTCCCTCACCTAGATCCTTTTTTTAATTAAAACCCGTTTACTACTCCAATTAAGCTTAAAATGCTTGGGTTAGGTTGTGGTTCAAGACAGTAAATTCAAGACAGTAATCAAATGTCGGATTCGGTCAGTCCTCGTCCAGTTCTCGTTACTCACCATACGACACAAAGCAGCATAACGCTGCTAAGACATACACATAAACACTCACGCCTGTCACCCAGAGGGGTAGGCAGAGACTACAGACTTCCATTTGGCATGATCCTGACACACCTCTCTTGCCTCCTTCACATCCATACACCTACGCATACATGCTCGTCGGTTAAGGGTACTCCTAATTTGGCCCGTTTTCAATAAATCGCCAATTTGGTCGATAAATTTTCGCCTAGGACGTCCCCTTCCGACTCTGCCATTCACTTCTGCACCATAAATTTTCTTTGTCACTCTTTCCTCATTCATTCTTTCCACATGACCAAACCACCGAAGCATTCCTTTCTTAATCCTGGTCACAACATCATCTTGCAAACCACACTCTTCTCTTATTACACAATTTCTTACCCTGTCATTCAGATTCAGCCCTAACATACTCATTTCCACTGCGTTCATTCTACTCTCGTGCTTCTTCTGCCACACCCAACTTTCACTACCATACGTTAAAGTAGGGACCAACACAGCATTGTGAATTGCCATACGTGCCTTTTTCGACACATTTTGACTCTTCACAATAGAGTGCAAGGCCCCATTTACTCTTTTTCCCGCATTCACTCGTCGTTCTATATCCTTATCATATCTCCCATCCCTGCTAAATACGCAGCCTAAATATACAAACTCATCTACTTGCTCGATCAACTCCCCTTCTATTCTTATTTCACAAATCGTTTTACTTTCTTCTCTTTCAAAAACCATAACCTTCGTCTTACTTGCGTTCACTTTCATACCCCTTTCTTTTAATGATCCGTTCATTAATGTAACCATCATTTGCAACTCGGCCGCCGACGATGCAAGAATAACTTGATCATCGGCGTACAAAAGGCATTTGACGGTTAACTCACCCATTCTTAATCCGCATTCTTCAACTTTCAAATTTTGCAAACAACTGTCTATAAGTAGGTTGAACAGTCACGGGGAAGCCACTGGGGAAGTCTGTCTGACACCTTTATGGATGTCAAACCAGTCCGAGTAGACCCCGTTGATCCTAACACAAGCACTAGAGTCCCTGTAAAGAGACTCCAATGCCTGTATCAAGCCAGCGCTCAACCCAAATGAGTTCAATGTTTGCCATAGCAAATCCCTATCCACTCTGTCATAGGCCTTTTCCAAGTCCATGAACGCACAAAAAACCTTTTGGTTTTTGGCCAAAAACTTCTCCGCGATCATGCGCATGGAAAAGACTTGATCTGTACATCCCATTCCCTTTCTAAATCCCGCTTGCACATCCCAAATTTTTCCATCAGTTTCTTTCATGACCCTTTCAATCAGTACCTTAGCATACAGTTTTCCCACAATGCTAAGAAGGCTGATGCCACGGTAGTTTTTACAGTCCTGCTGCGACCCTCTTCCTTTATATACTGGCACTATCACGGCTTTGCACTAGTCTACCGGTACCCGCTTCAGTTCCCAGCATAAATTAAACAAGGTGTGCAGCAGGCCTGCCACCAATTCCTCTCCAGCCCTTAGCATTTCGAGTGAAAATCTATCATATCCGGCAGCCTTACCTGCTTTCATGCTTTTCATTGCTTTCATTATTTCATCTATACTTATCTCGCTACCTCTTTCCTCTTCTTTCGGTGTTTCTACTTCACTTAGTACACACGTTGTCTCCTCACTCATAAACACGCTTTCAAAATATTCCTTCCATCTCTTTAAACTCAAATCATTCTCTCAATCAACTCTTCATCATTCAGAATATAGCCATTCTCGTCTCTTATAGCATTCATCATAGGCTGTTTTGAATGTCCCCTGGCAGTTCTTACAAGTTTCGAGAACATTTTAATATTTGCCTGGAAGTTATCCGATATTCTTCTATCATTCTTATCCGTTCTTTCTTGCTTTTTTCTTTCAACTACTTCTTTTACTCTCTCATTAAGATGTCTAAAGACTGCCTTCTTTCTTTCAATATCACCATTCGTACCACTAGTATTAGCAGCCTTTGTTGCTAGTAAATCTAGCCATGCTCTCTTCTTTGCTTCAACTTCCATACGTATCTTATCATCCCACCATAACGTATTATTTTTCCTTTCATTCTTTCTCTTACTAACACCACATACTTCGGTAGCTGCATCCACTAAACCTTTCTTTACATTTTGCCATATATTCTCCAACTCTAACTCCTTCATACATAATTCATCCAAACCACTTATATTTTATATTTAGTTTTATGCCGAAAATGCTGCTAACACAGCAGCTTAAAACGCTGCATCAATTTCCCCGGTGTTGCAGATGTTCATGGCGGTCGACATTTACCATCAGGTGAGCCGCACGCTCATTTGCCTCTCTTCTATTAAAAAAAAAAACGCTATAATTTCGTAGGACTAAGAACATATTATGTCCGTATTAAGAACAGAATTTATTTAATTTTTAATTATAATTTATAATAGGTTTTGTTTAATTTTACTAGCATTCCGCCCGATTTCGCACGGATGATTTCTGAATTTCGACAACAGCGCCACCTACCGAGTCCAATTGTGAATCTAAACCATTCACCGACTCAATCACACGAAAGTTTAGAAAGAGTTCTGATACAAACACACGTATTGTTGTTTATTTACTTTTAAGACCGCAGCATGTTGCATATCGACGGTGAAGTGTCAATATCTTCTAACTGAATTTTATACAAATCGAAAAAAAAACGTTTATTTTTTTACTGATTTAAAATTGATGAATATATTTAAATTAAATTGAAAAAATTTAATTGGTTCTAAATATAACTTTGACGAGTTTTCTTGCATAGTGAGACGGTAGCTTGGGAATGTTACCTAAAAAGCTGCGTGCGGTTAGAAGTTTTCGCAGAGTTCCAGATCGTGGCATTGTCCATATTTTGAACTTCCTGACAAGGAATGACTTTTTAACCTAAGATTGCACAGTGTACGAACCAAGACACAAAGTATTCAAATATGTGGTTCTGCAAACCTGTAAATTTTGGTATTCGTTTATTGGCAAGAAATAGTCAAACGTACCTTCTGGCCTCGATGCCTGACCATTGTGGCATTTTTTTGTCGTTTATTTATGGATTATAAGTCCGGTATACATACAATTTGCGCTGGTCCCTGTTCATATTTTTCCAGAAACTATTGTGTTTAATCTAAAAGTAACTGCGAACTAGAATGCTCGAAGCTAGATCAGTGTCTGAGGGACAATAAGTTACGTCAGTGTCGTCAACTAAATAGTCCCCATCGTGGGAGCTAGTTTTGTCTATTGGGTTAGAAGTTCTATCTTCTGACTATTTTCATTATTACTGAAAAATTAACTTGAAACTGAGGAACGTCTTTTCCTACCAGATTCTTTGGCACACAGAAGAAGTTCTAATTTGTTACTCGGAAGCAAACAACGATCACGTATAGACGAGTCGTTTAGAAGTTAGGAGGAAATGTCATAAAATAGATACGATGATTTAGTTAGAAGGTATTTCTAGATTGTGATAAATCTTGTTACAGTTAAAAAAATAAGTTCAGAGAATTTACTAAGACATGCGAATTCGAACTTTAAATTTAAATGTATAAAAAAGTGAATTTCCCAAAAAATGTCAGATAGGAGGTATTGGCACTTCACCGTCGATATATGGCAACATTAATATTAAGAAAATAATTTTTATGAAAGGGTTTATTTTTTTCTATTATGTTATATCATTATGTTCTACTATTTGTTTCAGTTCACTTATCCACATTTTAATAATAAGCGTCCTATATTTTTTTCTACACAAACTATAATTACGAGAGTGGCCACCATATACCTAGTCATCAATGTGAACGTGTCCTTCCCCGGCCAAGCCGACAGATGCATACATGCTGGATTCAAAGGGTGATTAGATAGCGAAGGATTGACGATGGATGTTGTGAATGTTTTTATGCTAAAAATTAAGGAAAAATGCAAAGTCCTACACTTGGTATAGAAATTCCATATCAACGTACGTTGCGTTGGCATCCTTTATTAGTCAATAACCAAAATATTTATACACAAAAGACTCATCTATTGCACCTGGCGATCGTCTGTAAAACCAAAATGTATGCAAAGAGGTAAATGTCAAGGGCCCTATTAATAAAACTGTACACTCGTCTACGTAAGTGTTTAACCAACTTTTAAATACTATGAAATTATGGAGTAATTTCATTTAAAATTTCTGAGCTCTTTATGCCTCAGTCTGATTATATTTGCTTTTATTTTTTAATATCTAATATAACAAAATCTCAAAAGCTGTCAGTTAAAACATATTTAAGCCAAAACGATTTCCATACTCTGGCTTCAAATTCCAACTTATGATTTCACACCTATGGTCAGTTTTTGGACGTACCTCAGCACTATTAATGAGTTTAACAAAAAATAGCCGATTTAACTTGAACTTAAAGACAGATTTTGAATTTTTTTTATAGAAGAGGAGGCAAACGAGCATGCGGCTCACCTGATCCTGACCTGAACACCAGGGGAATCGCAGGTGCGTTGCCGGTCTTATAGAAAGGAGTATAAGCTCTTTTCTTGAAGGTCCATAAGTGGTATCGGTCCGGAAAAATCGCCGGTGGTAAACAATTCCACAGAGAATTTGTACGGGGAAAAAAACTTCTTGTAAAACATACAGTGGTGGACCGCCAAGCATCCAGATGTTTAGGAAGGTATTGTGAATTTTGACGCGATGTGCGTTCGTGAAATTTGGCAGCTAGAGAATCGAGCTGATCAGAAAGAACTCGGTCGTCGACGATACGAGTCGCTCTGCGCTGGATGAGGTGAATTGGAAGAAGCTAGCACTGGGGTCCCCCAGCCCAGAAATGAGAACATTATTCCATGTGAGGCCGAACTTGCGCTTTGTAAAGTTGCAAGTGATGTGCCGGCATGAAATACTGTCTCGCTCTGTTCAGCACGCCAAAATTTTTAGAGGCCAATTTGGCCTTTCCCTCCAAGTGACCATGAAACTGCACACTATTTGATATGTCAACGCTGAGGATTCTGATGCTAGCTGAGGCAGCAAGGGGAGCGCCTTCAAGCTGAGGAGATACGACAAAGGGGTTCTTTTTAGCGGTTAACGCTCAAACTTGTGTCTTCTGGGGATCGAATTGGACTAGATTTAGTCGCCCCTAATCCGAGACTTTGCTAAGTAAAGTGTTACCCCGTCATCGAGAGTCGAGTTGGACACAAAAAGAGAGCCTAAAAGATCAGCTTTCTCTTTTGCGGCGTAGACCAGTGAGTCGTCCTCATAGTCGTAGTCGTAGTCGCTTACAGAAATTCGCTTTGAGAGCTTTGGTGAGATACCAGAATGTACAGGTTCCCGAAGGTAGGCGAACTAATTTCTCGCCAATTCTGCCAATGTGCTCATACATTGCCTTGGTAATAACTCTTATGAAGGACCTGGAGGCGAAGTTATACTTCTTTTTAAGTTTTCCGGTGTTTACATCCCGAGCCACAGAAGCGTAAGCACAGGCCTATTAACACTCCCGCTTACTGTGTAATACAATCTACACTGGGGCACAATAATACTCTCCTGCGCCGATGGATAGTCTCCATTGAAGCCGGCTGCCGTGACCGAAATTCGATCTGGAGGACATAATAATGCAGTCTTAGAGGATCGATCAAACCAAGGTTGAGATCTGCCCACGATGGTTATATACCACAGATGATGGAATAAATAGTTCCATTCCCTGTAGCAGCACAAAAGTGTCACAGAGTCAGCAACACCCAGCGAGAAGCAAACCCACCCCCATGGGTAGGATGCAAAGAAAGACCGCATTCCGTCCCAATCCACCGACCTGTAATACCAAACACAACGACAGCGTTTAGAGGGCAACCGCGAAGGGTGCGTGAGTGACAACACACTCCGGATCAGACAATAGTCTGAGGAGCCAAGAAGGGCGTCGAGAGAAACTTGATATCCGTCCGAAAGATAGGTTTACAGAAGGTCCAACAGGGAACGTGCATGATCCTCCACATCTGAAATCCACGTAGGTGAAGTAACCACCTGTGTCAGACCATATGCCATAGCAATATCGTAAACAGATTCAGCGTTATGGGCGTTAAAATGGCCAAGTATCACGATTTCTTCGGATGGGATCTGTTGTAGCAAGGAATCTGCAGCCATTTGAACGTGGTCGATAAGTCGATCTGTTTCGGCATTACCACTATGGGACCTATAGAGGCCCCCGTAGACGCGCGGGTGGTCGTCGCTGTCCACACGTATCCAAAGGATGAATAGTTCCGAACCTTCAAGACTGCCGAGGCGTCAGTAACAGATGTCCTCTCTGACGTATACGCAAACCCTAGTCCGAGGCACAAAGGAGTGTTCAGACTTGTACCCAGGGTAGGAGAGATACGAAGTATCAGCCGTAGAGGACACCTGCGTCTCGGTCAGAAAGAACAGGGCCGAATTCGCCGTTTCCAGATAGTAGTGAACAGCGTTTAGGTTCTAGTGAAACCCCCTGATGTTGCAAAAATGCACGGATAGCGTGACAATGGTCGCCTTAGTCTTTTTGCTCAGTTTGCCCCGAGCAGTTTTTATTTTGAGCGCAATTTTGCCCCCTCCCCACCCCCCAGGATACGCGGGGCAGCCTAAGCACCCACGCTCAAGAGGGGTGTAGCTTGGTCGTTGATGCTCAGTGAGGTGTTTTCCATTAAAAGAGGTGCTGGTACTTGGGGTAGTCTCTTATTTAATTCCGCTACCATGTTAATGGGGGCTGGGGGTATTGGAACTCCGACCACTTGCACTCACTCACCAGACGAAACGCAGAAGCAGAGCTTCTACTTGACACTGGTATTCTGTGAGGTCGTGGTACCACCCCGTTTTGAGCTAGCCCATACGTGCAACAGCAAAAGCGTGGCTCTACCACTGTTATTTCTGTTCTTGCAGATGTAGTTAGTTCTGTTGGTGCAAATAAATTTTACACAATATCATTTAATAAACAGTTATCTCCTCGAATGTACATAACTGACTCAGCCAATGCTACACCCGATGGAGGAAACGCATATCGTTTCAATTTATAACATCCGAACATAACGATGTTTGTAAATTTTTAGGCTTCCGATTTACCTTTGCTCGAGATTCGCGTTTATTTTTAAACGAGGACAGCCAACACGACCTTTATGTAGTGTAAATATTTAACTTAATTCATTCACGATTAATTCATATTATTTACATACCTACACGATACTTACAAACAACACATTCCTTTGTTTCGCAATTGTTTCGTTTCTTCTGATAACCGTTATGGCTTTCTTAATTTTTTTTTAAATAAAAATGTCATTCAACAAAACATGTTACAAACAAGCCTAAACTAATTATTCAAGTTGACATTAAAACCAGTACTAACTGACGAGTAGATATAATCTACCGTGTAGCTGTGGCGTACTCGTAATAATCTACCACTCTATTTCGGTTCATAAATGTCGCAAGAGACGACTATGAGAAACACCAAAATAAATTTTGATAGATTGAGGTACAACCATCACATTAAACGACGTTTAAATATGACGCCGGCGAGGCAGCAGTAGCGTCCAAGCTTCTAGACGTCTGGCATGATGGTCAATTCGCCTGTCGAGCGTGATGATTAAGACAAATCCTCCTCACAACAAAATAAGCCCATGTGTAACAGTTGACCTTTACAGGTTGAAGAAGAAGAAAGTAAATCTACAATAAAAGCACCAGAACCGCTTACTCTTGTTACAAGTATATATTATGCGTTTCTATCTATCTCTCTCTAGACCTGCATAGCTGCTCGCACACACAAAAAAGTATCACCACGTATCTGTTTATTTTATTTTATTTAATAAAATAAGCAAACAAATGTACAAAGGTATTATTAACAATATAGGTAGTATGTACATTTAACACCGTATACCAAATATTACTATAAACAATAAGCAACGAGTTGAAGAGAAACTTTCACAAAAAAACAAACTATTAAACAGTACAAAAGAATCTATCGTGTCCCCATATTACACTTGATATCTACGTACCTATTTTCTTACTTGGATATGAATTGCTTATTTTACATTATATTTCACACAACTCGAAATTCTGGCTGGAATTTTCTGCCTCGCACGATGAAACTGTGGAATTTACTGTTGCCAGCGGTTTTTCCGACTAAAGGACCTTCAAAAAAGAGCTTACTCCTTTCCAAATGATCGGCAACGCACCTGCAATTCTCCTGGTGTTGCAAATGTGCATGGGCGAAGGTCACTTACCATCAGGTGAGCCGCATGCGCGTTGGTTTCTCCTTCCGTAAAAAAAATCTATCATTACTTCCATTTATTTTTATTACAGTAAATCACAAGTTCACTATTTGAATAAATTGTTATAAAGAAGAAATGTGTTGCTGAAAAATAAGAGATGAAGTTTTTAACTATTTAGATAACATCATAGTTATTATCTAGAACTTGTGATATGCCATAACTCCACTCAAAAGGATGTCAATATAAAGAGATTTTAAGCAGTATGTATGAAATTACCAATTACAATCCATCAAAGACCAACAAAGAAAGAAAGACGGATCAAAAACCTTGCTCAACTTATTATAAGAACAGGCACTGACATCCACATATGAATCTAAAATCATTGGGTGCGTTTGGCAGAAAAAAGCGCTAGCAAGCGCTTGTAAGCAAAATGGCGATCGTAAGCGGTAAGCGCTGTCAAATCGCAAGTAGCTATTTTCCTCTAGG
This sequence comes from Parnassius apollo, assembly GCA_907164705.1. Classification (NCBI taxonomy): domain Eukaryota; kingdom Metazoa; phylum Arthropoda; class Insecta; order Lepidoptera; family Papilionidae; genus Parnassius; species Parnassius apollo. Next base: position 11,064,105 of record CAJQZP010001449.1, on the reverse strand, counting down.
ACACGAAGTTAGTTTTAACCGGGGAACCTAACATAGTTTAAATATATGTTTGTAAAGTATTTATATTAAAAACTTACCAATCATGAATTTTTATTAACATGTATATGTCTATTCATGTCATTATATTACTTAAAACTAATATTGCAAAAACAAACTTATAAACTCTATTTCAAAACAAACATATTAAATAAACAAAATGGCGGATTGTGTCAGCGCTACTGAAGTTAGCAAACGTGTCCTGGCCGAAAACTGTTTAGTTTCGCCATTTTGCTTACAAGCGCTTGCTAGCACTTTTTTTCTGCCAAACGCACCCATTTGCAACCAATAAAATGGCTTTATGTTTAATTGCATATGTGTGCGTCCAGCAGTAAACTTTTACGGGTCGATTAAGAAAGAAAAAAGAAGGATATATGCGTGAGTTAGGGTTGCCAGACATTTGAGATTCGTCTGGATTCTCCCGACATTTTAAACGATCTCCAGACTCCCGACAAAACTCAAAATCTCCAGTCAAACAGCTTCTCGGAAAGTTGTCGTGCGGCCTTTCATTTAATAAAAGCTAGGTGTTTTTTTATTGTTCGAATTTTAATTTTTTTTCTGAATACTAATAAAGGATCCAAATTGGTGGATACTAGTAAACTCCAATGCCAAACACATGTGGCAACTTAAAAATTTAATTGTACTTAGATTAGTTATGTGTCAACAATGTTAAATCTTTTTATAGCCTCTAAATGTAAAAAACAAACTTTTTATTTTTAATATTTATTTTTCCCGACAACAACCATAAAATCCCGAAATTTTCAAAATCTGTCCAGATATTTTGGTCTTCCAATGTGGCAAACCTAGCACGAATGCATGCCAAGAAGTGGAGCATGGTTTCGGTATCACTTGAAGTGCGCAGCGCTAAGTCTGTCTGTTTTTGTTGTTCTGATATTACAAATTCAATCTATCGACATTTTCGATCAAAAGTAACGGCATTCACGACCCTGTTTGTTCAAAAGCGGTTCACTCTAGACCGACATGGCGACGCGACGACGTTCTATTTTTGAATGTTCGTATGATGAGCCATTTGAATTTCGGATTGCACTCAGACACCGTTTTGTGCTAAATATGCAGTTACCGGTGGCCTATCAGAATCAATTGTGTGTTTTGTTTTATTTAGCAGATGCTAAACCGGAATACTGCTACTTTTTTAAATCTACAGGCTGAATTTATTTGGTGTTTAGTGTATTTTTGATAAAATGGATTGAAGTTGTATGAGGCGCCGCGAAGTGGCTGGTTTTGATAGAAACCTATGTCGAGCCCACTGCTCGACATAGGTTTCTACCACTGAAAGCTGATAATGTATCATCACTTAATCGATCGCTTCCTCATAGTACAATATTCCCATAGAAGGAGAAGTTTCCCAATCGATGATCTAATATAGATAATCAAAAAGATCACAGTGTATGATAAAGAAATAAATATAAGATTTTGAATACCAAGTTTTTTTATAGAATAAGGTAGACAAACGAGCACACAGTCCACCTGATGGTACGTGGATGCTATGGCCCATAGACATCTATATTTATCCTCGGCTAAGAATCAAAACGCAGATGCATTGTCACCCCTGAGGACTAAGATGGAATGCCTCGTTTCTAGAAAAAAAAAGGTATCTTGATCTGTACACTCACCATACGAAACACAGCAGTATTAAGCTGCTATTTTACGTTGGTATTCTGTTAGAGCGTGGTCCTACCCGTCGAACCGACCCATTCCGCTACAACCACAATATAGCTGCAGCGTGGCTCTACCACGCGTTTGTACCACGGTGGAGCTTCCTTACTAAATGAAGTGTAATCAAATAATAATTCTTTGTTATCCCGTACTAGGTAAGGATATAGACTAGAAAGAATGAGGAACCGAGAAGCGAGCTCAACTAAATGTACGTCTCGGCAGAACCTTACTCATGATACGAAATTTTCTCAATTGAAGTGGTTTTATAAAATACAGATTGAACCGAAACGATAACATAATGTTGTTTGTATATTGCATGCAGATTTAGAAAAACTTGGAAAATACGAACTTTAGATAGATACAGAAATATGGCACACGCTGTTATCTCAAAAATAAAATTTGGCGTATAAAATATGTAAATAAAAACGTTGAATTTTAAACATGGAACATTTAACGTGTATGTACAAAAAAAACTGAATGTAAAATGTATGAGGGATATGTAAAAGGTCACATGTAACTGGCCAGCAATTTTAATCAAACATTCATTCAGAATTTACCCGTAGGTATACTGTCATCTCCACAGAAATCTAAATATGATTATTTAGATTTCTGTGGTCATCCCATATTGTCTTGTCATTTTCTCATCACCGGCCATAATTTCGTGCTCCGCGGTGTAACCGCCTGTCCTTATGTGTCACGGTCTTCAAGATTTTTTTACCAAATTAGATTATAAAAATAAAAGTGTATTCTTTCTAGATGAGTTACTATTATTACACTTAGTATTTTATTTATTTATTACGTCCCTACATGTAAACGAGTGTTACAATCTTTTTTCAACCCTTATTGAGCGGAATATTATTTTAGGTCTTAAAAAGCTATGAAGCCTTGGGCAGTAAAGCTTATATTCCGAAATATTAATGAACACATAATGAACATAAGTATAAGGTTGCGTAACGTCGAGATATGAGATTTCTCTTCTATCCTTCCATAATATGCGCATTGAATTTATACTAAGACTGTCCTCAACAAATTATCTAAATGATGACAATGCTTTAAAATCGTCCTTTATTTGACATTATTTAGTAACTGACCTATATATCACATACTACATTTAATTCAGTTTATATTCCCTGGAAAATTGACGCTTTTATCTGAACATACCTAATATCACACAACTCACTAAATCAATATGGATCCAGAGCTACCTGAAAGAAACGGTTTCACGAACTTTTGAAATGAGAATTATAGAACGTAGTCCTGTTAAGTTCACATTTGAATTTCTATTGACTAGTTACGAGACCGAATAAATACGCAATCCTAATGCATCTCTTGATTTGATTACATAATTTAGGGTTTCCAGCAGGCTTACTCCCGAAATTGATTTCGAATTCGATTCGAATTTACGTTGTTTCAAACCTACCAGGGAGTTAACTTTCGTCATCAACATGACGAAAGCTTTCTCCCAAAACGCAATCGAGGTACGATGAAGTGTTTTCAGCACCGTTTTAGACACATCCGAATATGTTTATCTGGATCTCATTTTTATTAATTAAAAATTCACTTTTAACACATTTTATATAATTTAGAGGACAAACTTAAATAAGGTATCTAGTATCTTACTACTACTAGCGCCATCTAGGGACAGATAGATGAAAACTGCCGTCCTGATAATTCCGATTTGCTTCACCATTTGAGTGTGCGTTGGTTGTGATATCGGGAGTACGAAATCACCTTGAGTTAAATTAGATTCGATTAATTCAGAATTTTGCCGTGTAGTGGTGGTGTAAAAATATCCACTAACCCAAATCGTCCGGTGGGTGTCGTAAGAAAGTGAAACAAATCGGGAAATGAGCAGCTGTGGACTTTAGTAAGCCGTAAAGGTAGTTCAAAACTCGGTGTTCTGTCAGCAGTAGCCATACAGTTTCGAGTAATTTGGTCAATTTGATTCCAATAATGCATTCGTAAGAAAAACCATAACAATGTGTTACATAATCAATAAGAACGCTTCATAGCGTCGCATTATTATACACCACAACATTTTTCAACAAGTGATGAAGTTTCGAGTTTAAGGAGATGGAAGGAATACTTTGAAAGAATGTTTGTGAGTGAAGAGTCGTTTGAATTAAATGAACTAGAAATTCCGAAAGAAGCGTAAAGGGGTAGGGAGGTAAATGTCGATCAAATAATGAAAGCAATGAAAAGAATGAAAGCAGGTAAGGCAGCTGGATATGATAGAGTATCGACGTAGATATCTATCCAGTGCTCGATGATGTACTCGAGATGCTAAGGGCTGGGCTAGAGAGGAAGTGGTGGCAAGTGGCCTGTACACCTTATTAAATGTATGTTGGGAATAGAAGCGGGTACCGGAAGACTGGTGTAAAGCAGTTATAGTATAGTAGCAGTATATAGTAGGAAAAAGTATCACATCAGGACTGTAAACACTACCGTGGTATCAGCTTGCTTAGAGTTATGAAAGAAATTGATGGAAAATTTTTGGATGTGCAAACGGGATTTAGAAATGGAATGGGGTAAACAGATCAAGTCTTTTCCATGCGCATGATCGCAGAGAAGTTTTTTGTGTTTTGTAACCTTTAATTCCAAAAAGTTTGCAATTTCCCATGGGACAACCTGTATTTACCCAGTTTTTGCATAACTACATCCAACCCACAAGTCAATTCCTTTTTTCTTAAATTGCACTCACTGTGGATTGTAACGTTTTCATATAACTACCAATAAAATTCGTCCTGACAAACTCAAACGCACCCATATTTTTTACACAGTGTTTAGAGATAAGCTGCCCTGCCCTAAAAACAATTAAAGTACATCAAAAGAGGTTTTCAATTATATATAGCTCGTCGCTATTGGTGCTGAGACCAAGTCCCATCCATTGTTGCTGGTTCTGCTTTCATCAAAATAAAAAAAAACATTATTAATATGAATATACATTCTATAGCAAACAATGAACTCATTTGGGTTGAGCGCTGGGTTGATACAGGCATTAAGGTGTCTTTATAGGGAATCTAGTGCTTGTGTCAGGATCAACGGGATCAAGTCGGACTGGTTCGGCATCCAAAAAGGTGTCAGACAGGGCTGTGTAGCTTCCCCGTGGCTGTTCAACCTATTTATTGACAGTTGTTTTACTTTCAAAGGTGAAGAATGTGGGTTAAGGATGGACGAGTTAACCGTCAAATGCATTTTGTACGCCGATGATCAAGTCATATTTGCGTCGTCGGCGGCCGAGTTGCAAATGATGGTTACATTTACGAACTGGTCATTAAAAGAAAGGGAATGAAAGTGAAAGCAAGTCAGACGAAAGTGATGGATTCTGAAAGAGAAGAAAGTAAAACGTTATGTGAAATAAGAATAGAAAGGGAGTTGATTGAGCAAGTGGATGAGTTCGTGTATTTAATGTATATTTAGCAGGGACGGCAGATATGATAATATGTAGAACGACGAGTGACACTCTATTATGAAGAATCAGAATGTGTCAAAAAAGGCACGTATTGTAATACATAATGCTGTATTAATCCCTACTTTAATATATGGTAGTGAAAGTTTAGTGTGGCAGAAAAAGGACGAAAGTATAATAAATGCTGTAGAAATGTGGTCTTTAAGGAGTATGCTAGGGCTGAATCTGAATGACAGAGTGAGAAATTGTGTGAGAAGAGAAAAATGTGGTGTGCAAGATGATGTTGTGACCAGGATTGAGAAAAAAAATGATTCGTTGGTTTGTTCATGTAGTAAGGATAACGAGGAAAGAGTGACAAATCAAATTTGTATTGCAGATGTGTACGGTAGAGTCGGGAAGGGACGTCCTAAACAACGATTTATCTACCAAATTGGCGATATATTGAAAATGGGTCAAATTAGGAGTACCGTTAACCGACGAGCGTGAGTGCGTAGGTATATGGATGTAAAAGAAGCGAGAGAGGTGTGTCAGGATCGTGCCAAATGGAAGTCTTTAGCGTGAGTGTTTAAGTATGTATTTTTTGACATTTGTCACAAGTCCACTGCTGACAAATCCTTCCAAATATTGCATCATAGCGGAATAACCGCTATAGATGCCATCCTTGGCAGGCGAGTGAGCAACCGGAGTTTTTTATTATTTTTTGTTTGCCAGAAAATGCTGCTACCGATCTCTAGTTTCATTTCCGTCGCCTCTTACGACACCCACAAGGCGACATGTTGTGTTGATGAATTTTCTTACGTCGTAACTAAATGTTTAATTAGCAGAAAAATTTAAAGGTGTGTACAGTCCGTGTGTACCTATCAAATCGACATGTGAAAACAGAAATTTAGTCTGTGCTATAACATGTTCTTTGACTCTGCCAACGCATTTCGATACATTGTCAAAGAACAGTGTTTCAAACATGTTTTTTTGTAAAAATGTCGACATTGCAAACAAGAGAGATACTCATTTGGGCGGTAGTGGAATAAACGGTGCTCTGTACGAGCTCTTATTATTTTAATTTATTTTAACAGTCCTTATAAGTTTTAAACAGTGATTAGTGTAATAAAGTAACCATAAACACGCTAATTAACGGCACCAGTGTTATTCAAGGTATTCGTAGTGTATAATAAACAAAAATACTGCTAAATAAAAATAATTGTAACAGTGACTAATACAGATAAATTTAAGATATCTCAAGTGATTGTGAATGTGTATCCAGACTCACAGTGCTCTGATACAAAACGATATATAGTGAATTGTGGAATAATCGGATTAACTACGATTTCAACAAATTTAATATTAAATACAGACCGTTTTTTATTTTTAAAAAAACTTGGAAGTAGCGCCACCTTTCAAAATTTAATGGTACTACTGACCTGCATACATTGATAGGTAATAAAGCACTAGTATGACCTACAACAGATGTCACTACTGATCTGAAATTATTTTGTTAACTATAGTGATTTGTAATTTCAATGCAATTAAAAAGACAATAATAATGGAAAAAACAAACATCACTTTACGAAAACACAAATCTAAATCAGTTACAGATCTTTCAATAATTATCGATGAATGCAATGTAAATTATTCGAATCCTTTCGACACATCTACGCTAAGTTTACCAAACACTTCCATCACGGAAAATGACTACACAAAAAAACTTACAACGTCAAATTAATGAACAGAAATTATTACTGGAATCTGCTAACGAAGAAGTGGAGCGATTATCTCTAGAAAATATAGACCTAAAAAAAACTCTAGCCCAAAGAGAAAATACTCTAAGTTTAATGAAAAAAATTGGTATTTCTGAAAATTCAGTAATGTCTTCTCCGGTCATAAAAAGAATTAAAAACTTTATATCTGTGGGTAAAACTCCTACAAAAACAAATTCCATATCCCCTAAGACAAGTATTACACAAGTAATTAATCTTGAAAACAAAATTAAGAAACTTGAACAAGAATTGGAAGAAGCTAACAGACAAATAGAAAAATTAAACCAAAATATAAAAAAATTACAGGGTAATGTAATATGCTCCACAACAAAAAAAGAAGCCAAAGAGTACACCGAAAATCATTCCACGTGCACCACAGACCTGACACCTTCGCAATTTCAAACAAAAATAATAGTAAAGAATGGAATAAGCTCCATGATTCCAACATACAGCACTAAGAAAAAAATATTTATCATCGCAGATCAACAGGGTCGAGGAGTTCGTCACTGCCTTCAAAACCTTATCGGAGATGAATTTTTAGTCACTTGTCTATGGAAACCGGGTGCGAAAATGTATGATCTATTATCCTCATTTAAACAGGAATTGTTGTCACTCACAAGTAAAGATTACGTCATAATTATGGGGGGAATTAATGACAAAAATCCATTTGAATTTAAGTGTAATATAGAAGTTTATTTGAATTGTTTATCAAATACAAATGTAATTATATCCGAAATTCCATATAACAAACTTTTAAATGAAAAAAAATTAAATTATGAACTGAGATATATTTGTAATCGTCATAAAAATTGTATATTTGTAGAGATGGGTTTTGATCATTTTATACCATTTAAGTCATTTTTTTCCACTTTTGTTTGCCGCTCGTTGCTAAAAGAGATATTACGCAATGAATATCAAATAAAAATTAACGCATACAAAATAACAAACTATCATGTAATTTCATATAATTGTATTGATTCTGACAAATTATTCGATAAATCTACGCAAACCGAAGAATGTATGTCAAACTTTACCGTTCCCATCTCTACAAAAAACACAAATCAAGCTATAACCAGCGACGGAGTAGGACCAACAAAAGACAATAATTTAACAAGTAACTCTACTTTTCGGAGTTTATTTTAATATTATGTTTCAAAATATGCAAAGTATTTGTAATAAAACTCACCTACTAGAGGCATTTATAGAGGATAGATGTAATTTTCATGTCATATGTATATCAGAGTCTTGGTTAAATAAACAAAAGAAAGATTTGTTGAAAATAGAAGGATATTCCGTAAGCTCATCTTTCTGCCGGGAGGAGCATGACGGTGGTGGAGTATGTATACTAATAAAAAACACATTAGAATATTACGAACGAATAGATATATCTTCGTTGTCCACCGAAATGATTTTTTGAAATATGTGCTACTGAAATCTCTCAAATAAACTTGTTAATTATTAACCTCTACTGGCCTAATAGCAAAAGGGAAATCGAAGTATTCTATTCATGTCTAGAAAAACTCTTGAGTCTCATCTCAAAAAAAGGATTATTCTAAGAATATTATCATAGGTGGCGACTTTAACGTAGACTTCCTAACAAATAATAGCGAAAAAAATAGGCTCTCTAATTTAATGTTATCGTATAACTTCCACCAAAAGATTAAACAACCCACCAGAATTACACCAAACAGCTCCACATGCATTGATCTACTTTTTATTAATTTTAAATTAAAGGATATGAAAATAACTGTTCATGAATTTGGTTTTTCAGATCATTGTAGTTTATTAATTTCTATACCGTCTCCAATACAAAACTTAAAGCAATTTTTATTAAATAAACGAATATACAATAACTTAAATATAACTAAATTCAAAAATGAAATTTCTAATATAAATTGGGATGACATACTTAAACCTAATAAAAATGTAAATGAGAATTATGACATATTTAGTGAAATTTTACAAAGAGCTTTAAATAAATGTATACCAAAAATCCAAATAAAAATAAAAAAATTCTCCAAAGAAAAATTATTTAACAGTAGGATTAAAAACATCGTGTCGCTATAAAAGATTTTTTAAAGTTATTGGTTTCCAAAACCAAAAATGAAAATTTTAAATATCATTATAAACATTATTGTAAAATATTAAAAAAAGCCATCAATTTATCCAAAAAATTATGTAACAAATATAAATTTGAAAATTCTCAAAATAAAACTAAAACTATGTGGCAAATCATAAATAACGAGACTAACAAAAATTCACGAAAATATAGAAATGTTCAACTAAAAATAACAGATAAACATATATCATGTGATCCTAAAATAGTAGCGAACTTATTTAATACCTTTTATGCATCTATAGGAAATTTACACTCAAATAACTGTAATTTAAATAAAACAACTTTAACAAAATCCATCGAAAACACTCTCTTCTTAAGCCCAGTAGAAACTCATGAAATGAATACCATAATAAAAAATCTTAAAAATAAATCATCCTACGGCATTGATGAAATGACTCCTATTTTGATTAAAAGTTGTGCTGATTTGTTAACAATCCCCTATACAATATTGGTAAATCAATCTTTTTCAGAAGGTATCTTCCCAGATGCCCTCAAAATATCTCTAATCAAACCCTTGCATAAAAAGGGCGAAACTACTGACATAAATAATTATCGACCTATAGCTCTGTTACCTACGTCTGCTAAAATATTTGAAGCGGCTATGGCGAAACGTCTTTGTTCATTTTATGAAAAATATAATATTTTGCACGTGAACCAACATGGCTTTAGGAAAAACCACTCCACTACCTTAGCAATTTATAAATATGTAAAAAGCATCCTAGACAAAATCGACGATAAAAAAATCGCAGTAGGCCTCTTGCTCGATATGAGTAAAGCCTATGACAGAGTCTGTTATAGAACTCTATTGGAAAAACTGTATCAAACAGGAATTAGGGGAATAGCTCATAATTGGTTCAAATCCTATCTTGATAACCGCTTCCAATATGTAGAAATTGAAAATACCAACTTCGAGACAGGCAAAATTACTCATGTCAGATCGGATGCAACTCTCATTTCTGGCTCTATCCCTCAAGGTAGCGTTTTGGGTTGTATTTTGTTTCTTATTTACATAAATGATCTACCAAACATACTGGACGATCTATGCGTGCTCTTTGCAGATGACATCTCCATATTAATCTCTTGCACTAATTCCACAGATTTAACTACAAAATTGAACTATACATTAGATAAAATTACTGGCTGGCTACAATTACATAATTTACAACTTAACCTTAATAAAACTAAAATTATTCAATTTAAACCCTACCAAAAAACTGGTTTACAAATATCGTTTAACTATAAAAATACAAAACTAGAAACTGTTAACTCTGGCACTTTGTTAGGAATAGACCTGGACACACATTTGAGTTGGAAACAGCACGTACAAAAAGTTGCAAAAAAAAATATCCTCATTTATTTATGCACTGCAACACCTTAAACGTGTGACAGATTTTAAGACTGCCCTTGCGGCTTACTATGCACATGCTCACTCCGTACTCTCCTATGGCATCATCTTGTGGGGAAACTCTTGTGATATAAACAAATTATTTATATTACAAAAGAAGTGTCTACGAATATTGATAAATTTGGACAAAATGGAGTCATGTAAACCCCACTTCATTAAAAATAAGATTTTGACACTTACATCTATCTACATCCTCGAATCTTGTAAATTTGTTAGGAAGCACCCAAAACTCTACTCACCTATTAAAAAGACTAAAAGAAATAATAGAAATTTATATAAGCTTAAGATACCCTTCTCCAAATTAAAATTAGTTTCAAACAGCCCTCACGTTATGTCAATAAAGATTTATAACCATTTACCAAATTCCATAAAAATCCTGGAAAATCCTGTGCAATTTAATAAACAATTAAAAATATTTCTTATTAATAAATGTTACTATAATTTAAATGAATTTTTTGACGATAAATAACGATAAAGTAAGAATACTTAGACTATTCATTGTGTTTCAAATTAAATTAATTTATATAAAATAATATTGAATGTTGATGATATGATAATTTGTAATTTATGTTTAAAAATTAGATAATACGAAAATAGTTAGCCCTCTAGTGTTGCTATGCCCTTGCGGGGCGTCACATGTATACCGATCAAAATTGTACCATCTTAAATTTGTAATGTGACATGCAATAAACAATTTGAATTTGAATTTGAATTTGAACTCACAGTCACACGCAATCAGTACCGTTAATAGAACTTATGTTATTAGAATAATATAGCTATCTTATTTGACTGCCTCGTTGGTCTAGTGGTTGTAGTAGTGCGACTGCTGATCACGAGGCCCTGGGTTCGAATCCCCGTTCGGGCCAAAATATCAGTTATTGAGTTTTTCTGTCCAGAAATTCTCAGTAGCTGCCCGGAGTTAGGAAGTTGGCGGTGTCTCACCCCCGTGCCTCGGAAAGCACGTTAAGCCGTTAGTCCTGCGCCTGATCTCTCTCCGGTCGTGTCGGTTTACCGTTCCATCGGATTATGAGAGTGAGGGAATTGGGCACTATAATCCTGTCCTGCGCCGATGGCTAGCCTCCGTAGAGGCAGGCCGTCGTGACCGAAATTCGGTCTGGAGGACATTATTTTGTACCACGTTAAACGTCACGTGTATGCAGAGTTAAGCTATAAGGAATTTGTTATTATCTTAGGACTCTCTCTAAGCTATTAATTACACTGAGCGGCTCTCTTTTCCGGTAGAGGACAGTTACCATTCTTATTTGTAACCAGGTTGATCCATCTTTGTATGAAATCCGAGAAATTTGATCACAATCATAATTTTGTCTATGTGTGGGTTGGAGGCGTAAAAATTTAAAAATGTGTAAAAAATTAAAAAAGATACCAGTACAGGTGAACACAAGAAAAACCTTACCATTACTGTTACAGCCTAATAAAGTCCAACATAGACCTCCCCGTAGACTACCTCAAAAGGGGGATATTTGCCATAGTTGGCACGCTTGACAAGCGAGTTGTCAACCACAGTTTTTATTTTCACTTTTAGTCGTTATTAGTCGTATTTTAGTTCTCCTGATTTGATTTCCTCTGTCGCCTTTTACGATACCGACGGTATGACATGGGGTAATGGATATTCTTAAACCGCCACTACACTATATACAAAAGTAAAACACTATATCAACGAATATACAGAAATAAGATCGTAACTATCAAATGGCTGCGATCAGGGTGGTCCACACTAGAAACTTCCTAGTAGGAAGTGAAATAAATTAGGACGATTGGTATGTGAAATCAAAAAATAGTATTAAATTTACAAATTTAAAGGAATATTAATTCTGAGTCATTCCTTTAAGCATTATTATGTGAATCAACGGTCATTGTACTAAATATCTAAAGTTTTAGCTTTTAATAAATCTGTCTTTTTTACTCAAAATACTTATAGGTATGATGAATGTAAACACCTGGAGACTCTTTTTACTAGTAAAGAACTTAATCTGGTGAACTTTGTGCTCTTTGTCACCCTAACTTCTATAAAAACCAAATCGACACCACAGCGCATTGCATGGCACCGTCACGTCACTTGTTGCTTCTTCGTGTTGTCTTCTGCAAGGGCTTCTTAGGCCCTGCAGGTCTCGGGCCTCGGGGTATGCCCCTTTACCCGGACTGTCCTCACGGCCCACTACTATTGGCCGGTCCTGGGAGCCTTATATAAGGCATTGTTAGCATTTCGGATTCTTGTCCGTTGTCGGTCAAATTTTTCGTAGTCGGTTAAAACTACGAAAAAAGTTGGTTATCTGTTTCAGTATAAGTTGGCCTATCTGCGGCATTGTGGATTTTACTCAACTCTTTAATCTATGTAGAGAGGAGTTCTCTTGGATAGGGTAGCCCGTCCGGAGGGCGAGTGTGTAGCGGCGCTAAGTTGTTAAGATGTGTGTGTGGCCCGTTGTCTGCGCGGTTGAACAGGCCGCGTGCCAACCGGGCCACAAATTCCTGGAAGGTACTTGTTGCTTTTCGTCGGCTAAAGCCTTAGCGCAGTTACATCCATATCTATGCCTAAAACTGAGTAAGCTTTAGATCAATCCGGCATGTGAAAAGACATACAGATGCAGAATATCTCACTCGTCTCACGTTTAACTTTTTTTAGGGTAAAGTAATTCATAATTTATACTTGTATTTGTTGTCACTTTGACAAGTCACTTTGTCACACAAGAAATTACCTGAAATGTCTGGCAGGTATTACAACCGAGTCTATACTCAATAAACGAGTCAACAAAGAAATACACAAAGGTTCATTTGGCGTTACCCTTAGCGAACGACCTTGAGCGTTCGGTCCTATACAATCCACCTGCTCTCGCTACAATATATCGCGTAAGAAATACGCCCACATTTTGGAATTATCTCAATTAAAAAAGAAAAGGGAACTTAAGAAATGAAATAAAACGTGAATAATATAGACTTTTAAATTATCTATCCATTAGTGTGATCCTCAAATGATTAGAGCGTTGCCTTTAGTGACAGATGCATGTAATCAATAATTTTAGTCATTTTTTAAAAGTCGGTTTTAAATCTATTTATAACACATAAAAACAAATTAAAACGTGGAATGTGATGATAGGATATCGAAAATTAATAATGTGCTTTTAGATGTAGTTCATTTCTCATAACTAATGAGATAATAGTCTCTGAAAAACGTACTATCGCAAGGTTTTGGTCGGGGAATCATCTTATCTCTGGTTCGTAATCCCAGATGGCCGGCAGGTGTGATAAAAAACTTAAAATTAAAGTTACAGTCTATTATACGTTCTATTGCTGGGCACAGACCTTCGCTCATTTCTGAAAGAGTTTTAGGGCAAGGAATCGTCCGCCACGCTGCCCCAATACGTGTTGGCGAACTTCACATGTCTTCAAAATAGTTTTTTCTTATTTCTCAGACATGCAGGTTTCCTCACGATGATTTTCTTCACCGCCGATCACGTGGTTAATCAGCACTTAAAGCTGCAATTAACAATTTCATTGGTTCCGGTGGGCATCGTCCCGGTTTGCTGGAGTACTGTGAAAATTACAGCGAGCGCTAATCAATGTAATGTCTGCTGTAATAATACGCTTAAAATTAGTTACTTTGAGATGTTAGATCGTTTGGTCATGATGGCACCCGTTAGTAGAACGTTTATGGTTAAAGAAAAAGTAGATAATATTTCGAGTCTTGACAATGGTGAAATCGATATTAGCTTGTTTGCAAAGAATTAAATATTTCGCATCGTACGGTGTCAACTATGCGGAAAACCGCTCTGAAATTATATAATTCGAAAATAAGTATTATTATTATTATTATTACTTAACAGACTAACAGTTGAAACAACTGATGTAAGCCCGTATCCTATTTATTAAAAATTATCCTATTTATTAAATTATCCATAATAATACTTTTTACGAATAATTTTTAATAATAATTTAAAAAAATATTCGTAAAAAGTATGATAATAAATATTATTTTCATGGTTTCTTATTAAGTTTTCTGTCCTCGCCACTACTATCCTACCTGCGGATATAGCGACTTCGGGATATATTGACCAAATTACACCGGTCCGTTCGTTGTTTTAAGTGAATTCTACTATAGTTATCAAGTTATTGTACTGCCACCGGTCCTTGATACGAGTGCAAATTTTCAAGTCAATCGGCCCTCTACAAATTGGTGAAAATAACATTAAAAAATTTCGTTACATAGATAGATAAATACAGACGAATCTAATCAAACTTTGCTACTAACAACAGACCGTTTCAAAATAGGGCTATCCTTGAGACGATGAAAATTATATTCACGTGGAATAAGAAACCTTCAATTGATTTCACATGAATTTATTCATTTGCAGCCAGGACGTGTACGCCTACATAGAAAATAACATAAAAAAATTAGTACTGGACCATTTTATGAAAACGTGAATATTGTTAGATGGGCTGTAAGTCTATATCTGAAGGACAACTGGTTTATGGATCTTTATTAATTAAAATTAAATTTATTTAAAAATTAAATATAAAATTTATTAAATGAATTAAAACTGCTAAAATTAAGGCTTAATTTAACGTACCACTAATATTCTTCGATTCAGTACCACCCTCTTACCCATTTCTGTCACCACATAGGCATTAGAAGTCGCTGTCGTCGCGCCACAAGCGAAACACATCGAA
Organism: Parnassius apollo; assembly: GCA_907164705.1. Classification (NCBI taxonomy): domain Eukaryota; kingdom Metazoa; phylum Arthropoda; class Insecta; order Lepidoptera; family Papilionidae; genus Parnassius; species Parnassius apollo. Next base: position 11,049,022 of record CAJQZP010001449.1, on the reverse strand, counting down.
GCTTAAATCGCGCTATCAAAGTTCCCATTCAAAAACAGTATATATGGGACAGCTGAACAGCTCCGAACTATTATACGGAGCATAGGCCGCTCCCCGGGTAGAACACACTGCCCGGCGGAAGTTCTCCCTCTCCTTTCACGGACACAGGCACACATAAATCCATTTTCTAAAATATCCTAGCTAGATCGATTTATTGCCCCCGAAACTCCCTGCACACAAAATTTTATGAAAATCGTTGGAGCCGTTTCCGAGATTCCGATTATATATATACAAGAATTGCTCGTTCAAAGGTATAGGATTTGTGGACACATCAATTATTAAACATTATAATAAACAAAAACAAAAATAGGAAACAAAACAACAATTTGACGGATAAAACAACTTAAAAGTATGTACTTATAGATTATAATTTAAAAAAAAATAGAAAGAAAATAATCGTTTCTCATATTGTACGAGTATTGTGGCGCGTCATACAAACGGACCTCAGTCAAAGAATATATATACACTACTCAGTAAGCTTAATAATAACCTGCGCCCTCTTTTCCCAAAAGAGGGTCGCTCACGATACGGCACAATAAAGCTTAATCAGCCAGTTGCCAGTCCGGGTTTTGAGGTATCATTGGTTCCCCGGTAGGATATGAGTCCCTCATACGAAGACCGGCTATGTGGTATGCGTAATGCATTTTCCGACTCCCTACGTATAGGGTAGCCCTTTAATTGCTTCAGGCGCAGTATGCTGTCGCCGGAGCAACAGCGCCGATTTTAAGTGGGCCCGAACGGATAGAAACGTACGGACGTCCGCGCGTGACACATAATAATATTTTAAAACCAATCTGTCTAACTATGCTGAAATTATTGATTTCAAACCGAAGGTATGTACATGTGCTTATTATACATGCACTTTATTTTTATTTTCAAAAATTTTGTGTTGCCAGTGTGTGCTTAAATTTATTAATTAATATGTTACATTATTTCAAAAAGTTATTATTACGTTGTATTCATTTTCTTATATTAATATATATATATATATATATATATATATATATATATATATATATATATATATATATATATATATATTTAACACTTATTTCTAAAACATACATAAATTACCTCAGTTATTAATTGACGACACTAAATTACACTTTTTTTTAGCCTGCGGTTAGTGGACCTATCCGAACAGTATCCAATTATATTATCATCACTTCACTTTATTAGTTGCGACCTTGACCGCCTGTGCTATGTGCCAGTACCCATTTTGGTGAGTAGTACGCTTCAGCCATTGAGCTATATGTACTACGTACTAGAGGCGACACTACATTCAGCTACTCTGTTCCACTCAACTGCGGTGCATACACCGCACATTAACTCAGTCACTCGCTAGACGCTTATAGAGTTGTCACGTGTTGTGTTGATTTAAAAAAAATATCTTGATAAAAATATGCCGTCGTGTGTACTTAGATATTGCACAAATAATTCAAGAAATGTCAGTTAAAACCAAGGAATTACTTTACATCGGTTAATAAGATACTTAATCAATAAAAACGTATTATGTATTAATAATAAAACAAATTATTCCTAAGATGCCATCTCGTGTCATGGAATATAGATTATGAAATTAATATGTTCAGATGCGACATTTCTGTGGGTACTTAAGTTTAGTTTAGAATATATTATTATACATTTTTTTGTAGAAACATATATAAGTTATTATAATTTGGGAAAAATTTTCAGGTTTAAATATGCTTATTATTCTTTTATTTTATTTTTAGGTTTCCACATCAAAGTCAAAGTGGTATAAATTCGTCCATTTTTAATTCTCGCGTGCCCATTATTTATGAACGACTTTTATTCTAATTTAAATAAATGTATTTGTAATTTAAATGTTATGTTCATAAGTTTTATTAAATATACATTTAGAATGTTTTTTATATTTGACTTATATGCCTTTTAAAATATTCAGATAAACATATCATTAAAATGTAATTGTGATATAATATTATGTAATATTATATTAAATAAGCAAATATAATATACAAAATAAATGACAAAATTTAAATATTGTTCTCGATATAATTTACCTATTTAACAATACAATCTACTATTACCTACGGATCATTCTACCTATGTTTATTCTATGATAAAAAAACAACCGCGCGAACACAGAGTAGCGCACATTCTTTGTTTGAGATAGCTGTTCTAGTACGTAAGTACATATTACTTCAATGGCTTCAGCCTATGTTCTTCTGAGATATTAGATAGTTTTTATATTTTTCTTTAAATGTTTTAATTGTTTTCAGGCTACGAAGCGGTGGCGGCAGGTCGTTCCAACACTTTGAGGCAGCGTACCAAGGGTCCCCGGGCCAAAAACATGAGATTGTGGAGCCCCATTTAAATTTTAAATTAAACTAAAAGAGCCGTTACGCACTGTTGACTGGTTGCCAGCAACTCAGTCTCTCGGCGACCAACATCGGCCGGGAGACCACGCCGAGCGACAGTATTCCAAGTACATTCGGGCAGTTTCTTGTGAGTCGCCACTGCGCGTCGAGTCGAAGAGTCGCCCGGGCAACCGGCAACTAAGTTCGTAACCACCTATTTAAACTAACGCGACCAGTCGACAGTGCATAAAGAGCCTATAAAGGTGCAGTTTTGCGCTTCATCTTCATTTCCTTGTCGCTCAATGCAGGAAATAAAGCAAAGCTACTTACTACTAAACATTATGTGTAACGCTAGGAGATAATATTCAATCGTTCTTCCAAATAATGTTAAAAATATGAAAGTTTGTTTGTCTGTTCCGCGTTCACGTAAAACTACTGGTACTGGGTGTGTTTGGATGAAATTTTGCAAACAGATAGAGTTCGACCTGGGAATATATATCCATACCAGGCGAAAGAAGTTGCGGGCTGAAGCTAGTAAAAACTAGAAGACCCTTTCAAGTTGGAGGTCCCTAGGCACAGCCCCGCCTAGACCTACGATAGCTACGCTACTGCCTGCACTGCTATATTCTTGTCTGAGCGTGTTTTTCCACAGAATAAATAATAGTACTACGTAGTTCTACTATGTATACACTCTGACAAAAATTTCTCATTATTAAACCATTATTTATTATTAAGGCGATTAAAACAATAACAATGGTATTTTAACGATTTTCCGGTACTTTGTGACTTTTAGGTTATGGTCACTACGGTGTTACGTAACATTTAGAGAGGGGAAGGGGGGAGGGTACAGATAAACGTTACGGCGCGTTACATGGGGGGAGGGAGGGTCAAAATCTTCAAAAATTGCGTTACGTAATACTTGAACGCCCCTTAAGATGGAATTTTTGTGATATGAGAGTAGAGAACCGGAGACCCCTTTACTCGAAATAAGACATCGATCTTAGTGCTTATTTGCAACAACGCATCTGTAGTAATTTAATAATGACATGTTTATCGATATTTAGCAGAAATTTTATTTTTCTATATAAGGGTGATAACGAGCTCATATAACATCTGATAGTAAGGGGATGCTGTGGCCCAATAATACCTATATTTGTCTTCGATTAAGAATCAAAATGCAGATGCGTTGTCACCTTTAAGGACTAAGATACAAGATGTCTTATTTTGAGTAAAACGGGTCTCCGGTTCTCTACTCTCACCTTACGAAGCTCAGCAGCAATTTTACGCCGATATTTCGTGGGAAGTGATCCTTCCCCGGTCGAGCCAACCCATTCTTACTACAACCATTTATATTATGTATATTATAGCTGCAGCATGTCTCTACCACGTTATAGATATAGATGTCTTTGGGCCACTGCATCCACTTAGGTACCAACAAATGGACTGTGTGCTCATTTATCATCCTTAACATAGGTATTTTCTCTATTCCTTTACTCTAGTCTGGTAGGAGTAGAACGACAATCCGATACGACAGGTAGGTAGCTAGGTACCTACTTTCCGTGGCACGGAGGTGAACTACTGAGATTTTCTTGGGAAAAACCCCAATTATGGATTCTGACTCAAAACGGCATTTGAGCTCACCACAACCTGATCGGTAGTCGAGTTTAGGACTACCGGACCAACGAGCCGGTCATATATTATTAATTTGTACCTAGCGGACGATGTATATATAATATATAACCTGTCATTTAAATTCAAATAAGTATATCACAAGTCAAATTGTGTTTAACGCCACCTATGTGAAACTCTGGGAATTAAGTAGTCATTAGCTTAGTTCATAGTGTAATTTTATTCAAAATCTAGACTACTTCAAAAATATAAATGATTTAAAAAAATCTACTACTAACATAACAACCAGCTTTTTATGTGCAATTTACGATTTACAATAAAAATGTTAATCCTTGTCTATAATCATAAAATAATCGAAATATTTCTTGAATAAATGTCTACTAGCTGGCTTGTCAGACGTTTTTTTATAATTTCCGGTAGGTGGCGCAATGAGCTTTAATCCGAATTTAATACGCAGCTCGCGGCTTAGAACGTTCATCTGTATCAGATGATGCTGTAAGAGCCATATAGGCTAACAGCACCTACATCGCACAATAAAGACGAATTTTCGCAGTTAATTAAAAAACTTATTAAAAACTCGACTACAGCGCCACCTATCTGGACCAAATTTTGTGATTAGCACTTAATCCACATATTATTATATGATTTATTTATTATTTATTTACAACAGGAAAACTTACAACTTTTAATTAATACTATATGGTATATAATGTAATTCACAAAGTAAGCCTATTAGAAGTTTTCACAGATGAGTAATCGGTTTGGGTAAATACATGCAATATATATAAGTACCTAGATAGAGACGAGAAGTATTATTAATATATTTTTATAAATATTATTTTTAATATTTTTTTCTGTTTATTTTATATTGCACGTTGCACCTATCCTTCCTTCCTATCCTTTCTTCCGTCCTTTTATGTTCGGTTTGTCAGGCAAAAATCGCTTAAAGCGATATGACCACCGTTTTTAGTCGTAAGTTTTCAGTTATTGTAATAACTTTCTTCAAATGCAATAAATAGTTATCTATCTATCTATCTAGATATAATTTATACATTGATTTTGATTAGATTTAAGAGTTCAAGAGTAAATTGCTACTGAATTCAGATGGTATCAATTTGCAGATAGTAGTACCACTAGTAGAAAAGAGGTCAGCCTTATTATTGTGAATATTATGAGTTATATTTGTTAAAATTGATTACGTTACCAGCTATCTAGTCTTATATAGCTTTGAACCATCATCGTTCATCGGCAGTTTGATGACGTTTTTTGTTATAAAAATCTGCTGCACAGGAATCGATGAACGCTTTAATGACGCCCTTTACTGCTTCTTCGGAACGTTATCAATACTTCGAAAGAAGTAAAAATCTATTAGTGCAAGGTCTGAATGATACGGTGGATGTGGCAGTGTCTGTAACTTTAGCTTTGCTAATTTTGCCGACGTCTGTTACACAGTCTGTGCAGTGGCGTAGTTATGTAACCAAGGGCCCCGGGGCAAAAATTAAATTTGGTATTAGGTAATATTTGAACTAAACTAAATACATAAAGTGCAAAACTACTTCATCATTAGCTTTTTATCTCCCACTAGTAGTTAGGTTGTACCAGTTCTGGCGCACTTGTAGAAAGGTTGTACCAGTTCTGGCGCACGACGTTCGTCGACTCAAAATCCTAAAAAAAAAAAAAACAGAAAAAAAGGTTTTGGCATGCTCTGATCACGAATCTGCGGTCCATTTTTGCGTAGGATGCACGGTTCCGGAGATGTGCAGATCAATTAACTCTTATCTAATTGATATCCGCTGCGAGCCTCAACCGTCATTAGCGCTCCATTGTCCTTATCTACTTATCTATTGTTGATTGACTACCGTCATTATCTATTATTCGTCAGCGCGTGGGTCGGCTTATGCTATTGTATTATACTCCTTTGTTCCTATCTACAACACTAATCTGAATCATCAATAAAACACATTACCTAATTTTGTTAAAATTTTTATTTATAAAATACAAAATCTTATTACTTATTATCTATAAAATAGGAGTGAAACATCTCATCCACTAACATATCGTTGTACAATGTGTTCTCTGTAAATATACTCGTAAAACTACACATTGAACATCCCTGAAACTTATATAGCAAATACATTAAGCAATATTCGCCACAAACCGAAGTCCTATCAACATTCCAGTTCCATCTTTTAAACACATTACCTAATTTTGTTAAAATTTTTATTTATAAAATACAAAATCTTGTTACTTATTATCTATAAAATAGGAGCGAAACATCTCATCCACTAAAATATCGTACAATGTGTTCTCTGTAAATATACTCGTAAAACTATGCATTGAACATCCCTGAAACTTATATAGCAAATACATTAAGCAATATTCGCCACAAACTGAAGTCCTATCAACATTCCAGTTCCATCTTTTAAACACATTACCTAATTTTGTTAAAATTTTTATTTATAAAATACAAAATCTTATTACTTATTATCTATAAAATAGGAGCGAAACATCTCATCCACTAACATATCGTTGTACAATGTGTTCTCTGTAAATATACTCGTAAAACTATGCATTGAACATCCCTGAAACTTATATAACAAATACATTAAGCAATATTCGCCACAAACTGAAGTCCTATCAACATTCCAGTTCCATCTTTTAAACACATTACCTAATTTTGTTAAAATTTTTATTTATAAAATACAAAATCTTATTACTTATTATCTATAAAATAGGAGCGAAACATCTCATCCACTAAAATATCGTTGCACAATGTGTTCTCTGTAAATATACTCGTAAAACTATGCATTGAACATCCCTGAAACTTATATAGCAAATACATTAAGCAATATTCGCCACCAACTGAAGTCCTATCAACATTCCAGTTCCATCTTTTAAACACATTACCTAATTTTGTTAAAATTTTTATTTATATAAACAAAAATTTTAACAAAATAGAATACCGACTTCAAAACAAAATATTTTAAAACAATAAATGCACTAAAAATTTTAAAAATAATTGCGTATTCTTGTATCTACAACTTACAATCAACTTATTTTTTTCTACTCAATGTACGATCTATGCGTTTACCACGCAAGAAGGTAGGTACCGACTTAAACTTCACATCTAACTCAACACATATCTATGATTCACAAACAATTATCAAAATATTTTTTAGAGTTCAACTAAGCAAAAATTTTCAAATATATGTGTAGACTGCTTAAAAGACAATCAAATTATTAGGATAATATAATCTACAATTATTGTCATTTTTGGAGTCGGTGTCAGCCAAGGTATATTTCTAACTACTTAAACGTGAGATGTCTTACTATAATCATAACATAGGGTAAGTGCACCAATGAATGAACCCTTAAGGCAATTTCAAACTTTGAAAATTATAAGCATCTATATATGGGTGGCTGTGCTTTAATAATGCCACTCTATTACATTCAAAATTTATTCAAGTTTAATATTATATGGGCAATCTGCCGTTAAAGGACATAATTACTAAGATAATCGACATTTTATGCCAAAGCACCCAAAATCACCAGTAAATGAACACCAAAATCCAGTGCATGAACATTTTAAACTCCAATGAATGAACGTTTTCTGTTGATACTAATTAAGCTAGAAATCACAAGTTTCTGATTATTTATTAAATGTAAATGAGGTTTTATAATTTATATACTTCTTTGAATAATATAACTATGAATTTGAAAGCGATGGTGTAGGCATATTTATAAAAACACAGTGGGAAATATAAAAAAAATAAAAAGAGAATAAAACGAAAACATAACTTTTATTTAAATTGTAGGCACATTAAAATCACAGAATAATCAACGTAGCTGTTACATGCTATTCGACATACTACTCTTAATTCCAACTAGGTAATCACATTAGTAGATACATTATTTCAGTCTTTACTCTTACAAATTAGGCTTTAGGTATCACTTTTAATTAAGAACTTTGATTATGTTCTACCTAGATAATTAAAACAATAGCGGACTAGAATCATCATTGGTTATAAAAATATATAATTAACAAAGATTAAAAAACATGTTGTACCTAAATCAAATAAAAACAATTTTTATGAAACTTATCAAATTAAACCTTAAGCTTACAATATAACTAATCAACAATAAGCGTAACAAAAATATGATACCTTAATCTCTTCACATTCTAAAAATAACTAAACCGGTTAATGGTATTATTAATTTAAAAACTAACCATAAAGTGTGAGATACTCGTAAAAAAATATCAAAAGAATTAAAACAATTATTATTCAATATCTTTAAATACTAAATCGTCAAAACAAATTAATCCGCGCCTAGAAATATTCGGTGTACCGAATACACGTTTAATATCATCGAAATCAACTTCTGCAATATCTGGCACTATTGGTTTTGCAAAATTGACAACATTTTCCACAACGGATTTTTTTCTAAGAAAATCTACTTTATATTTTCTTTCATTGTCATTTACCATTATCACTTTTCCTACAAAATGACGCATTCTCTTTCCACTCTCAAATTGAACCAGTACATATCTATCAAATAAATTGTCCTTAAATTCAGTACAAGTCGTAGTAGTTCTCCTAGTTTCTATTTCAGTCTCTTCACTTGCTTCTAAATTATCTGTTGTTATAAAATCTTCGGCAGGTTGTGTGTGATCATCATGTTCTACTTTCATTTTCTTAGCTTGCTTTTTAAGGGGATTTTTTGGGCGTTTCAGTTGAACACGTTTTTTGCTTTGAGATTTTTGTTTGTTCAGTCTTTTTTCTTCTCGTTCATTTCTTTTATTCGCTAATTCTTCCTCCTTAATTTTTTTCTCATCGTCCTGATTTTTTAAATATTCTTTGTATTTGAGCCCTGTTAATCCATAAGGTGCAGGCATTTTTTTTGTAACTTTAAATTTCTTTTGTGGTAAATCCGGTATTTTCAAAAATCCTTCTAGTGGATTGGATGGATTTGTATCATTCGATGAATTAATACTATTAGTGGGATCTATTACAGACTTTATTGCAGTCTGACTATCAACTGTGGACTCAAGCGAATTTTTTGCTTGATTAGTGTTATTGCTGCAACTGGGAATGGCTGGTATGGATGATGCGTTATTCTGAGGAGAAGAGCATTTATTAGGAGCGTCAATAATGGGGTCTTTTTCTACTATTATTTCTAAAGTATCATACCATGGCAATGGTATCACATCAGGTATGTCTATTTCATTCTGAATAATAAAATCTATGACATCTTCAGTTGTATCAAAGGGTGGTAAATTGGGTAAAATACTAGTCTCACCCAATAATATGGAATTATCCGATGGCAGTCGGATTGCCGAATCTATTATAATTGAACTATTAGTTGCATGCATTTCTTCAGTTTCCACATTTGTAATTTCAGACTCGACGATTTCGGGAACACTATTCCTTTCCAGTGCCTGGCTTGATTCCAGTTTGGAATCGTCCTCGTTTGAAGTAGACGCTTCTATAGATGATACTGACAGATCAAGAGGAATGATCGGGGTATTCGGTGTTATCGTGTCACTCTGTTTTTTATTCTCAAGTTGATTTCTACATTTTTTCCACAGCTCAAAATATTGATGGGGATGAGAACGGTTTAAATTGTAAGACATGACAAACTCATTTCTTATCATCTGGCCAACTTCACCTTCTATAACCTTGATCGTACTTCGTAGATCCTCTTTTTGGTCATGAAGACTAGAGGTTGTGGTGCCTTTTTGGTTTTGTTGCGCAATTTCTTGCCTTCTATTACTTATGCAGCGTGAGTAGTCAACTGCATCTGGAGACATTGGATATAAACCACAAACTCTAAATGAATTTTTTATCGTAGTTGGCTTAATGCTTCTGTCGTAAGCTATTTTAAACAACGCAGCAAAATTTTGTTTTGTTATAGGTACAGTGGATGCCTGTTTATGCTTTCTCACTACCCTTTTCCAATTTTTCTTCAACGGTCCAAATATTCCTACATCACAGGGCTGCAAAATATGAGTTGAGTTGGGATATAAACAGAAAATCATTATTCCTTTTTCACGACAGAAATCAAACATGTCACGATTGATATGGGACTTGTGGCCATCCAGAAATAGCAATACAGGCAACCGGATTTCATTTTTTACCAACCATTCATAAAATAACTTAATGTAGGTAAAAAATACAACTGATACCATCCACCCGCTGTCGGAACGGCCAATATACCAAGTATCTGGGAAATTTTGAATTACGGCTGGTGGCATTCTTTTATATGGATACAAAACAAACGGTGGTACATCAGTACCATCAGCAGAGAATGTACATAGGACTGTGATTGATTCTTTTTCTTTCCCACTTGCGATTTCGTATGTATTTTTATAATTTTTGGGCCCCAAAATCAGCCCCGTTTTAAGACAAGTCATGACGCCAGTTTCATCTGAATTGAAAATACGAGTCGGGTCATCTTTAATGTCTAAGGCATTTTCTTCCTCTAAAAACTTGTTCAATTCAGTAAACCAATTTCTGATGGCCTCTTCTGTAACCGCTGCCCTAGCTTTTGATATTATTTCAGCGTTTCTTTTAGTTACTTCGGGATGTCTTCGCAAAAACAAAGTAAGCCATTTTTTCCCCGGTCGGCCTTTTGTAAATTTATTCTCCCTCTCATTTTGTTTCAAGAATATTTCCACAGTATCATAAACTTCTTCCGGGTGCATTGGAAACCCAAGTTTAGCTTTTGTTAAAATCCAGTCTGCTAGCTTGTTTTCTTCGTCGAAAGTTAGTTGTGTTAATGGACCCATTTTTCGTTGCCATGGTACTTTATTATTTAATTTATTACTTAACGTTGATTTGGGTATGTCGTATATTTTGCTGGCTTTATTAATAGACAAATCGTTATTTGTTATACGGGTAAGAGCCTCCTCTAACTGTTGTTGAGTATAACGGAATCTTGCGTATTTCTTTTTAGTAGATTCCATTATTTTTGAACTAAAAAAAAAAGAGAAATTGAAGTTAAAGCGTCTGAATATTTTTTGTAACTAATTACTGAGATAAAACTAAATATCACTGCTTGAAATATAACAAAACATTAATAGTTTATTTATTCATTCATTGGATTTTAAAAACCAGTAAATGAACGTAGCAATAATACTATAGTTCATTCATTGGTTTTTGAAAACCAGTAAATGAACGTAGCAACAATACTATAGTTCATTCATTAGATTTAAAAACTAGTAAATGAACACTAGGGTGTTCGAATACTGGCCTAAAGGTAGACAATCAATAATTAAACCTTTCTACAAAAAATAAACCAATTCTGAGAACAGAAACATGCAAAATTAGCCAAAAGTAACAAAACAGACCAGAACCAGTGAATGAACACTCGTTCATTTACTAGAACTTTCTCACTTTCATGATCTAGTAATCGAACACCCCTTTATTTTTATTAAACACATGAAATTATAAACAAGTTGTTTTCTAATGAATAAAATAATCATTGTTCTATCTTATTATGCAGTTTTCTTCACACTGTCACTCATATAACGTGAACAACGCTAATACCAAAATGCGCTGTCTTACCTGAGTCCTAAATTCTCGCTCATACAATCACGAAACACAACACAACACGTCCACTTTAAGCAGTCGCCATTTTGTAACTACGGGTCGCTGGCAAATGTTTGTGTGACCAGTTTACGTAAAAAAAATTAGACCACTCGAAAAAAAAATACAGTGTTTGGTAGAAATGTTTACTTTTCTTATTATATTGAAAAAACTCACTTTTGTTCATTCACTGGGGGGTGTTCATTCATTGGTGCACTTACCCTAGATAACAATTGGCATACACAATTTACACACATAGACGCAGCACTCGGCGCGGGCTTATCGACGCGGGCGCGGGGAAGGAGGGTGGGAAGGCTACAGAAGTGAGCGAGCCAAACGCGTACGCCGGCCATTCGCCAGTCAAGAAAAAGAACATATACGAGTTACTTGATTATAAACCGATTCCGATTCTTTTTCATTTTACACCGTCTTTCTTACTGTAATTTCTTATGTTTATTATTAAAGCTACATTTTCGTAAAAGGTTGCTAGATATTGTCACAGCATATTGTCGTATTAATATTCGTCTATAAGTAGGTTTAATTAAGTATTGTTATTTTGTTGCATTAAGGTTGTTAGAAAGGTATTGTCACAGCATATTGTCGTATTGAAGTTAATTTGGAAATAGGTTAATTATATATTGGTATTTTATTGTATTAAGGTTAACAGATAAGTATTGTCACAGCATTTTGTCATATTAATGTTCATTTATAAATAGGTTTAATTAGGTATTGGTATTTTGTTTTTTGTAATAAGGTTATTAGGAACTATCAAAGCATATTTAACCTTTTGAGCGCCAAAGTCGTCTATACGTGACCAGCACCCGCGTGCCCTGAGCGCCAACGACGTCTATAGATGACAAAAAAACCCGGCCCACAAAAATATGAAATATAGACATTGGAAAATTATTACTGGTATTTTAATTCTACACCCCTCAAAAAAGAATAACCCAGCAACATGTGAGTATAAAAAACAAGTCTTCTAGAGCCACAAGTACTAACAAACATTGAACTAAAAAAAATGGATTTTTATCTAAGCAAATACTATGTCCAGCACGCCAAAGTCGTCTATGTTAGACCGCTAGTGTTGTAATGCGTTAGCCATAAATTTATTGAAAACTATTCAAAATTAAGCTCAAACGTGTTATTTTTTTCTATTATTATTGATATTTAAATAAAACAAAAGGTTAGAAATATAAAACTATAATTAGCTACATGAATTAAAAAAAAAAATTAACAAATTATCTTCGCATAATAAATCTAATATCTCAACTCTGGCGCATCCTTAGCGCGACATCGAAAATCAGTTCACTGGGCGCCGTGGTCAAGTATAGACGACACACTGATGACGTCATAAGCGATTAGCGGGAAAATTAGTGCAGTGCAACATGAACGATTCCTGAGAACTCATTCGGATTTTGGAAAGCGTCGACGATGATGAATTTTCGGAAATTTAAAATTAACGTGAAACCAAAGTTTTTCGTTTTCGATTAACTCTACCTCAATGAGGTAGGAATACACTTTATAGTCTTTTTACGGTTAATTTCTTTTTTATAGCATAGGGTAATAAACGAGCACACAGTCCACCTGATGGTAAGTGGTTGCTGTGGCCCATAGACATTTACATCTATCCTCGATTACGAATCAAAATGCAGATGCGCTCTCACCCGTGAGGACTTAGATGGAATGCCTCGTTTCCAGTAAAGAGGGTCTCCGGTTCTCTACACTTACCATACGAAACACAGCAGCATTAAGCTACTATTTGATGCCGATATTCCGTGAGAGCGTGGTTCTTCCCCGGTTGAGCCGACCCATTCGTGCTATAACTACTAACTCCCGTAATATAACTGCAGCATGGCTCTACCACGTTAGAAAATTTGCTTTGGCCAGCTAAACATTTATGTTTTATTATTCCATAAGATTTTTATTATTTTAAGACTAATATTACCTATAATTTATTAATTATTTTTAATTGTTGTTTTCTATATTAAGTACTGATTGAGTTAAAGACCAAGATTTTAATATTTTATGACTAGACCTAGTGCAAATAATTATTTACAATTGTTGAATAATTATGTACCCTTTGTTGATTTCTGTAATAAGTACTGATTATTTTATTCCATGACCAAAATTTTAATATTATAAGACTGATTTTTCTAGTGCGAACAATTACCTATATACAGTTGTTGATTAGTGAATAATTACGTACCTTTTTCTGTTTTAATAATATAAAATTACAAATAATAAATGTGTTTTCTTTACTTAAGGTATGAAGAGCAATTTTCATTTTGTGTTGTGCGATTTTCTTTCTCAATCTCAAAATCATTTAGCGACATCAGTATCATATGAAACCCCCCTTTATCATAAGAGCGTAAGACTTTTCTTCTGTGATTCACTTGGCCTACGCCTTGCCATAAAATATTTTGAATAGATGTCTGTATATTTTGGTTACATCGATTTTGAAATCGATACACAACTAGCGACACGGCTACATCTCTAAGAAAGTTTCAAAAAGAAAGGTCAGCTACGCCGTTGTCGTCCAGTCGTGACAGTGACGTCATCACGACGGAGAGTAGTGTTGTGGTTTACTACTATTTTATTGTTATTGTTTGTTTTTTATTTATGTACAAAGTACATATATAAAAAGAGTGGAAGACAGCACAAGATTAAATAAAACATACCCGATTATAAAGACTCATTTATTGTATAAAAAACCAACAAAAACAAGTTATTTTGTGTTATCGACATATCAACTCTTGGCAGCACTGTTTTTTTCGTAGGTATTTTTGTTTACTTGTCGCTTTGGCGTACAGGACACGGTAGTGAGTTTTTGGCGTGGCGCTCAAAAGGTTACGTTCATTTATGAATAGGTTTAATTAGGTATTGGTGTTTTGTTGCATTAAGGTTGTTAGATAGGTAATGTCATTGGTACCTATTTTGTTACATTAGGGTTGTTAGATAGGTATTGTCACAGAATATTATTGTATTAAAATTAATTTGGAAATAGGTTAATTATTTTTGGTATTTCGTTGTATTAAGGTTGTTACTTAGGTATTGTCACATCACATTGTATTTAAGTTAATTTGTAAATAGGATTAATTAGGTTATTGGTATTTTGTTTATTGTATTAATGTTGTTACATAGGTATTGTCACACCATATTTTCGTATTAAAGCGTATTTCCAGGAATTCTCGTATTATTATTGCTAGGTACATTGTCGTATTTCCTTGGCTGACACCGACTCCAAAAATGACAATAATTGTAGATTATATTATCCTAATAATTTGATTGTCTTTTAAGCAGTCTACACATATATTTGAAAATTTTTGCTTAGTTGAACTCTAAAAAATATTTTGATAATTGTTTGTGAATCATAGATATGTGTTGAGTTAGATGTGAAGTTTAAGTCGGTACCTACCTTCTTGCGTGGTAAACGCATAGATCGTACATTGAGTAGAAAAAAATAAGTTGATTGTAAGTTGTAGATACAAGAATACGCAATTATTTTTAAAATTTTTAGTGCATTTATTGTTTTAAAATATTTTGTTTTGAAGTCGGTATTCTATTTTGTTAAAATTTTTGTTTATTTTTCTATTTTTAGTGATTCTGAAGTTCGATAACTGATTTTATTTGTTTGAAAATGGGTAGACCTAGCAAACGCGCTGCTCATATGAGACAGCACCGTTTAAATGAGACAAACGAAGAAAGGGAGAAACGTCTATCTCAAAAGAGGAAATCTACCTCAATTGACATTTCAAAAGAGACTTGTGAAGAGCGCAAAAATAGGCTTTCAATAATGCGGGCTTACATGAAAAAAGTTTTGTACAGGGAAAATATCGAAAAACGTACTCTCCGTCTCGGCCTGATCCACGATCGCCTATCGAATGAGACGGAAGAACAACGTGCCCACCGCCTCGGCGTGATCCACAATCGTCTATTGAATGAGACGCAAGAGCAATGTGCCCACCGCCTTGGCATGATCCACGATCGTCTATCAAATCAGACGCAAGAGCAACGTGCTCACCGCCTTAGCATGATCCACGATCGTCTATCGAACGAGACGCAAGAGCAACGTGCCCACCGCCTTGGCATGATCCACGATCGTCTATCGAATGAGACGCAAGAGCAACGTGCTCACCGCCTTAGCATGATCCACGATCGTCTATCGAACGAGACGCAAGAGCAACGTGCCCACCGCCTTGGCATGATCCACGATCGTCTATCGAATGAGACGCAAGAGCAACGTGCTCACCGCCTTAGCATGATCCACGATCGTCTATCGAACGAGACGGAAGAGCAACGTGCTCACCGCCTCGGTGTGATCCACGATCGTCTATCGAACGAGACGGAAGAGCAACGTGCTCACCGCCTCGGTGTGATCCACGATCGTCTGTCGAACGAGACGGAAGAGCAACGTGCTCACCGCCTCGGTGTGATCCACGATCGTCTATCGAATGAGACGGAAGCGCAACGTGCCCACCGCCTCGGCGTCATCCACGATCGTCTATCGAACGAGACAGAAGAGCAACGTGCTCACCGCCTCGGTGTGATCCACGATCGTCTATCGAATGAGACGGAAGAGCAACGTGCCCACCGACTCGGATTGATTCGCGATCGCTTATTAAACGAAACACCTGAAACTCGTTCAGATCGACTTAGTAGAATGCAACAAGCTAATCAAGCTTGTAGGGACATCACAAATCAACAATCTTTTGAAGCGGCTATTAATATTTTTGCTGATGTACCATGCGCCGTTTGTAAAAGAAGCCTTTATCCTAAACAGCGTTCCAATTTACGAGCAAATATGTATAGTATACTATTACCTGAAGAACTGGTTGCTTTAGGTACAATAACTACGTGCTCTCGATGTAGCAATAATATTAGGAAAAGAAAAATTCCAACAACTGCATATTGGAATAAAATGATGCCCGCAGAAGTACCGCCTGAATTAGTCAATTTGACGAGCGTTGAAGAACGATTTTTAAGCCGCATCGTACCGTTTTTAAAGATTGTAAAACTTAATAACCGGTTCAGTCAAAATTGGTGTAAAGGGCAGGTCATTCTATTTGCAAAGGATGTTGTGGAAATTGCTGAACAGTTACCACTGACACCAAATCAAGCTGGTTTAGTTTTGGTAGTGGAAAGTCTCGAGAACCTTTCATGTTCTAAAGAATTCGTCGTGGATATGCAAAGACTGAATCGAGCATTTACTTGGTTAATTTCCAATAACCATCTTTACAGCGATGTTCAGGTACATTTTGAAACTACTTTAAATATTCCTCATATATTACAAATAGCTGAAAATTCTATTCCTGAACAGGATGGCGTTGCTTCTGAAACTTTATCACAACATTATATCACTTTAAATGACAACAAGGCAATATTACGCGGATCATTTAATCAAGGTGATTTACGATTTAATTTATCTCGGGGTAAGCAATGTACTGGGATAGCGGCTGTTGCTTGTGCAGCATTTAGTGTATTAGATCCAAACAAGTGGGCCAAAAGTGATATTGATTACATTGTAATTATTGGCGATAAATACTATAATGACTGCATCGCTGCTAGAGATAATCCTGCGCCCGGCGAAGTAAATCCTGAGTACCTTGCTGTTTCAGATCTTAGTCCAAGACTTATATATAATAGACAAAATTTAGTGATCACAGTACTTGAGGAAACCAATCATAATGGCCACATAGACAATGATAATACTTCCGATGGATTTCCTAATTTAAAAAATGCATTATTAAGTTTTTTCAGAGAACACTCCAATGGGATACTTACAGCAAACGCCATATCGATAGCAGTGCATTGCAGAACTTTAGGTGACAATCAAACTTACTTTTTGTTTGATTCCCATGCAAGGGGTCCCAAGGGGGCTTCCGCTCCCATAAATGGTACCGCTTGTTGCATGCGATTTAGTGAACTGGATGATTTGCATGCTATTATACGCCAATATTGGAACAATCGTCAAGGTTAGAGAGTCCAACATTTACACCAAACGATTCCCTCCAACCGATAATACAAACAGCTCGAGACTCCCAAATACAAACGATTACGCCAATATTGGAACATTCGTCAAGGTTAGAGAGTCCAACATTTACACCAAACTATTCCCTCCAACCAATAATACAAACAAGTAATACCCTCCAAACAACAACACAAGTCATTCAGTCTATCCAAAAAACAGTTCCGGTAAAATCAACCCATTTTCAGTTGCCATTACCAGTCCATAACTCCTTAAGCACCATTTATATCGAATCAACAGGTATGCTCCAAAATATAGACGATAACGTACCTAATTTAGAAAATGTTGTTAATATGAATAGCTCTTCAACCGATGATACAATGAGATTGGCCGCAATCACAAGGAAAACTGCACCTCCCTTGAATTTGGAACGTGAACGCCGTATGGAGGAATTATGTTGGTATTTTCTTTTTCCAAATGGCAGGAATGGCTTTGGCGAGGAAAGAGAAAATGCGTGTACCCCCCTTGATTACTTTCAAAACCGGGTAATGAGTATTGACAAGAGGTTCAACAGAAATGATTATTTATTTTATGCTCTATCCATTGTTGAATATTTTCGTGCAAAATCAAGCGTATCTGTGTCATGTAGGATGCGACAAGGTCATGGAGAGCAAACACCACAGGGACTTGTAGATAATATGCATCTCACTATGAGAAATATTCGAGGATCGGCATCATATTGGCAGAAATGTTGCTCTGAATTGATTGCCATGGTTAGAACTTTAGGGCCTCCCACATGGTTTTTAACATTTTCCTGCAATGATTTAAATTGGCCAGACATGATAAAAGCCTTGCTTATCGCTGATGGACGTGATATCGATGACGTCGATCGCCTGTCATTCCCGGAGCGCTTGAACCTAGTGCAAAAACATCCGGTAGTGTTAGCACGACAGTTCACAGTACGTGTTAACGCTCTCATGCGATTCTTAAAGAGAAATAAAGATTGCTTGGGTGGTCTTATTGAAGATTTTTGGTACCGAGTGGAGTTTCAAAACCGCGGTAGCCCACATCTGCATATGTTAGTCTGGTGTAGTAATGTTCCGAATTTCACCACTCCAGAAGGAGTTGCTGTAATTAAAAGGGTGGTTTCATGTTCATTAACTCCTAATGACCTTGTGTTGCGCAAATTAGTTGAGGATTTACAGATTCATAAACACACTGCGACATGCAAAAAAAATCGCCAAACTGATGGTTGTCGATTTGATTTTCCAAAGCCAGCAAGTGTTAACACCGTTTGTCTTGGACCAGATGAAGCACTTGCTAACAATGGACGATTTTGTATATTGAAACGAACCTCAAATGAAACCATGGTAAACAATTACAATGCAGTTCTTTTAAATCTATGGAAGGGAAATATTGACGTGCAACCGTGTGGTAATGTCACCGCTATGGCCTACTACGTCGCAAAATATGCCAGTAAATGCGAACCACATGACACAGGTGATGTAATTCGAGAAGCTATTTCGAATGCTAAGAGACAAGGTGGTGATGTTTGGAAACAATTGTTTTCAATATCAATGACTATTTTAAATAAACGCTTGGTGAGTGCGCCCGAATGCGCTTACAGATTATGCCATTTGCCATTGAAAATGTCGTCGCGAAAGACTGTTTTTGTGAATAGTTGCAGGCCGGAGGAACGTTACAGACTCCTGAGATTTGATAGTGATGAAACCAGTATTTACAATAATATTTTTGATCGTTATGTATTACGCCCAAACGAGCTGGAGAATTTAAGCCTTGCGGCCGTCCGTTTTGAAACCGTCTCTAACACGACATGGTCAGAGGACAATGGGGATGCGGAACTGAGAGACGAAGATATTACGCCAGAGAGGTATATCAGATTGCAGGACAATACGAGATTGCGTGTAAGAAATAGACCGGCAGTGTTACGTACCCGCTATTATACAATTAATAGTGACAAAGAAGCCTATTATTACGGTTTATTAGTATGCCATATACCATTTCGTAATGAAGGCGAATTACTTTTCGAAAATGAAACCGCTGAAGACTGTTTTATAAGACGAAAAGGGGATCTTCGCCCGTTGCAGGGTGACATCAGTTCAGAACAAATTGGTCATGCCGAATTAATTATTCAACAAGCTGTTGCGCAAGCTACCGCGCTTAATGCTGCGCGTGAAACCGATATAGGCAATGCTTCCATGTTATGTGTTGGTGAAAAAATTTTACATGACGATGATAACTTTTGTGAAGACATGGAAGAACGAGCCGTCATATCAGATGAATTGTTCCTAGGAAGCATTCGAGGATTAAATATCCAACAGAAGGAATTATTTCAGAAAGTTTCAACGGCAATCGAAAACGATTTGCATGGACAAGAAAGCCAGCTGTTACTTTTTATCACGGGCGGTGCAGGCAGTGGTAAATCATTTCTGCTGAAATTAATCGTGGAGCACATTAAGCGTTGTTACGCACCAACAGTAGATATACTGCTGAAGCCTAAATTTGTGAAAGTTGGGTCGTTAACCGGGGTTGCCGCTCGTCAAATTTTTTGTGAATTTGCGGATGGAGTCGCCGTTCGTATCTTTCCCACGGTCAGGCAAGTCGACGATTACAACGACAAAATAACCAAGGAAAATGCAAAGCTGCACCGAACTTATTTAATCAACGCAGTGGATGAGTCGCGTGGAGTAGCGACATATGGTAGAAAACCACCAGAGAACGTGATTCCCAAAGACGTCAATAACTGTGGTGGTCTTCTGCCATCGATAAGAATTAGCGTCGAATCTCGAGTGATGTTGAGACGCAATATCTCCGTCTCTGAAGGGCTAGTAAATGGAGCTATGGGTATAATAAAAAAAATCAAATGGCCGGCCTTGAGGAGAGATCAACTGGAGGATGGAGAGCTACCAGAAGCCGTGTACGTTAAATTTGATGACGAAACTATCGGTCGCAGGCTAAAAGATAGTAATGGTTGCGTACCCATACCTCCATCAAGTACTACATTTCAGGCAGTAAGCGGTTACGGAGATGTGGAGCGCCGTATGCTGCCTCTAATATTAAGCTGGGCAGTTACAGTTCACAAACTACAGGGTACGACCCTCGAAAGAGCTGTGATTGACCTTGGAAAGAAAAACTTCGCAAAAGGGCAAATATATGTGGCACTAAGTCGTGTTAAAAGTTTGGAAGGCATAGCTTTATCAGATTTGGACGCCAACAAATTATTAAATAAACCACACGACGACAAGTCGTTGAAAGAAATGACGAGGTTACGAAATCTGTCTTCCGACAATGAAGACCACGCATAATACTCGTACACCTCAAGTAGCGCAATTAGAATGAAAGATATACCGTTAAAATCATCAATCATTATCAATGGCTAGGATGCTATGTTTTATTCCGGAGTTCCGGAGCCTAATAACTTCATTGTCAGATCAAAAGTTGTATCATAGAAATAATTTTGTTTTTAGCTTTTTAGTGTGTACCCTTTCGAGTGTTATAGTTCCGTTTTATTTCGCCGAAGATCTTAATTCGGACATCACCAAATTATAATAAAAATGGGACCACCTCGAAATACTATGAATCGAAATACGATGCTCTTCTCAACCACCCTTTACCGTTTTTCCGTTTACCGTTCGACAAGTAATAAATATAAGTATAAAATAAAAAAATCGGCAGATGAGAACATCGTCAATGCAATCGAAGTCAATTATATATGCATTACTAAGGATAACTCAAAAAGTACTGGGAAAACTTGGATCAAATTTATACGGGACCACACGAGAAGTACCAGCTTTCAAATAAAAAAAGAATCATCGAAATCGGTTCACCAAGAAAAAAAAATCGGCAGATGAGAATACCGTCAATGCAATCGAAGTCAATTATATATGCATTATTAAGGATAACTGAAAAACTGCTGGTCAAACTTGAATCAAATTTATATGGGACCACACGAGAAGTACCAGCTTTCAAATAAAAAAAGAATCATCGAAATCGGTTCACCCAGAAAAAAGTTCTGAGGTAACACACATTAAAAAAAAAACTAAAAAAAAACATACAGTCGAATTGAGTACCGGCTCCTTTTTGAAGTCGGTAGAAAATACAAAATCTTATTACTTATTATCTATAAAATAGGAGCGAAACATCTCATCCACTAACATATCGTTGTACAATGTGTTCTCTGTAAATATACTCGTAAAACTATGCATTGAACATCTCTGAAACTTATATAGCAAATACATTAAGCAATATTCGCCACAAACTGAAGTCCTATCAACATTCCAGTTCCATCTTTTAAACACATTACCTAATTTTGTTAAAATTTTTATTTATAAAATACAAAATCTTATTACATATTATCTATAAAATAGGAGCGAAACATCTCATCCACTAAAATATCGTTGTACAGTGTGTTCTCTGTAAATATACTCGTAAAACTATGCATTGAACATCCCTGAAACTTATATAGCAAATACATTAAGCAATATTCGCCACAAACTGAAGTCCTATCAACATTCCAGTTCCATCTTTTAAACACATTACCTAATTTTGTTAAAATTTTTATTTATAAAATACAAAATCTTATTACTTATTATCTATAAAATAGGAGCGAAACATCTCATCCACTAACATATCGTTGTACAATGTGTTCTCAGTAAATATACTCGTAAAACTATGCATTGAACATCCCTGAAACTTATATAGCAAATACATTAAGCAATATTCGCCACAAACTGAAGTCCTATCAACATTCCAGTTCCATCTTTTACAATTTCGTACAGGTGCCCGTCCATATGAATCAAAATATTCACCGACGTCATTCGTATCGATATATAAAGCTACCCAATGTGACCCTGGTTTATCATCTGTACCCAAATTGCATATTACCTAGTCAGGTCATAAATTCTATCACATGTTTAATGTAAAATAATTGAAACAAGTTTATTCATTATGTAACCATTTATATACCAAAATGAACTTAACAAAACATAGATTCTTATGACACTATAGTTTATTCAAAATGACCTCCGTAATTTTGAATACAGGCCTTCAATCTGCGCGGCCAGTCGTCTATCTCACCACGAACGAGGTCCATGTCATATCGGCGGCTGCCTTAATTAAAGATGTCTTGAGTGACTCGAAATTGGGATGAGGCTTTGAGCACGCCTTTTCCTCCAAGTGTTCCATATCTTGTAATCTAACGGATTCAAATCTGGACTGGTCTTTGTGTCGGATGAAGTCGATTTCACGCGCCGCCAGCCAGTCTTTTTTTTTTTGTTTTTAAAGAACGTTACCTCCACACTAGGTTTTTCTCCTGTATCGTGGGGGCAGTTTACAAACACAAATTTCACAAGGACAAACATCCAAACTCGGAACAATTACTTGTAGGTCGTACAAATACTTGTTCCGTGCGGGATTCGAACCCGCGACCCCCAAGCGCAGCCACTCATTGCTAAGCCACTACGCCACGGAGCTGTCAAAAGTCTTGTGTGCTCTTCGCTCTATGAGCTGACACCGAATCTTGTTGGAATACCCAGTGCCTGTTATTGAACATGGTATGAGAAACAGGTTACACAAGGTTCGTCAGGACTGTATTTTGATACACAACTGCATTCGTTTTTAACCTTTCTCACAAAAATGTACCTCTGTTAAGCCCCAATAAGAAACTCCCAACCATACCATGAGCGAGGATGGAAAATGACCTCGTTGGACACGCGGAATACGGTTGCTCGCTTCTTCACTACTGTGTGCGTACACCTTATCATTTTGTTTATTGTAGCTCTCTTCTACGGTAAAAAATTTTTTATCCGAAAAAAGAATTTCCCGATATTTTTTCCCGCGTACCGCTTCACCAAAGCGCGGCATCTCTTCAGTCTCAGATCCATTAGACGAGCATTCAAACGATGTCCTGTTTTTCTTCGATATGCCCGAAGCCCTAAGTCTTCATTTAACGCCGTGGTTCTGCTTAACCCCATCTGAAGGGCCAACAGTTTCTGCTTACGTTTGGGATTTCTTTGAATTCGCACCTTTACAGCTTTTATCACTGCTGGAGTCCTAACAAATCGAGGGCGACCACTTCTTGACCTGTCATCTACACTAGAGTCTTCATTGTATCGTTTCATGGTACGATAAACGAATCTTTTGGTTATATTCAAATTTTCCAGTATATCAAAAAATTTAATTGGCGCGTAATCGCAACTGCAACACGGTTTTTTTTAAGCGACGACTCCATATGTAAAAATGAGTAAAATTCTAAAAAGTATACAGTTTTATTTTCATGAACAATTCGAATTCAATAAACTTTTTTTGTGGCCAGCATTCTAAAAGAAAAGTTTTTACTGTGTGACAATACTTATGACCTGACTAGGTATATACGTTGGTACGTGGGTGTGCATGGGCAGTCTGTTAGCAGCATAAACATTATTTTCTAGACTGGTGTGAATCTTTTTCAGATGTTGTTGTACATCTAGTGTATCCATGATATTACTGCTATTAGTAGATTACTACAGTACAATCTACTCAATGACTAACATAGGAATGATCAATTATGTGATTTCTAAATATTAAATTGCATTTTTTCTGTTATACAAAACGTATTTGAGTCATCAATACACTGAATAAGACGCAACACGAAGAATGTGAGATAAGGTTGTTGACGCATAAAGTTATTATCAATTCTACTGTAGAAATTCTTTAGATTAGAATTATTACTTACTGGTACTATATGAGACCAAGCAACTGCAGTCATGGAGTTAGTGTATGGTCGTTTGACCGCAGTGTATCTATCAATAATACATTTGCGTTACTTCAACGCATCAAAGGCCATAGATGTAAGTGTTTAATCTATTGACAAACTTACTTTTCTTTCTGTTATTTCTTACGTGTGTATGATTTGAACGACAGGCCTGTTGGTCTAGTGGTTAGTGACCCTGACTGTTATGCCGGAGGTCGTGGGTTCGATTCCCACCCAGGACAAATGTTTGTGTGATGAGCACGATCATTTGTTCTGTGTCTGGGTGTAATTTATCTATAATATTTATGTATTTAGAAATATATAAGTATGTTTATCAGTTGTCCAGTACCCATAACACAAGCTCTGCTTAGCTTGGGACTAGATGGCGTTGTGTGATAGTTGTGGAATATTATTATTATTATTATTATTATTTAGTGTTAACAAATTATATTTAAATATTTTGTGTGTGTATATGATTAAGCCGTGGTAGCTCAGATGGTTAGCGCAAGCTGTAAATTTTACAGTACGTAACGCGGGTTCGATCCCCGCCGACACCAATTAAATTGTTAATTGCAATTTTAAGTGTTTATTCTATTGACACACTTACTTTTCTTTCTGTTATTTTCTTACGTGTGTATGATTTAGTGTTAACAAATTATATTTAAATATTGTGTGTGTATATGATTAAGCCGTGGTAGCTCAGATGGTTAGCGCAAGCTGTAAATTTTACAGTACGTAACGCGGGTTCGATCCCCGCCGACACCAATTAAATTGTTAATTGCAATTTTAAGTGTTTATTCTATTGACACACTTACTTTTCTTTCTGTTATTTTCTTACGTGTGTATGATTTAGTGTTAACAAATTATATTTAAATATTGTGTGTGTGTATATGATTAAGCCGTGGTAGCTCAGATGGTTAGCGCAAGCTGTAAATTTTACAGTATGTAACGCGGGTTCGATCCCCGCCGACACCACTTAAATTGTTAATTGCAATTTTAAGTGCTGATTTACCACGTGCTCGGCGGTGAAGGAAAACATCGTGAGGAAACCTGCATGTCTGAGAAAATTTCGAAGGCATGTGAAGTTCGCCAACACGCATTGAGACCGCGCCGTGGACATTTCCTAGCCATAAATACAAAGACAATAGCAGAAAGTAAAAAGTTAAAAAATACTTTTTTAACAATGACAGTCATTAGTTGATCATTAGTAAATGTGATTCAGTTTTCTTAAATTACAGGAAGAAAAGAGCAGAAGGAAGAAATGGGGTGATGGGAAGTAATGAAGAATGAATTGTTATGTGAAGTTTGTTGGAACAAACATATTTTAGTCACGTGTAAATACTTTTAACATTTTGGTTCAAAATGACACAAAATCTAAAAAAATGTTAGATACATCATCGACATGGACGGATTTTACATTACATATCCCCATAAACATTTTCAATGTAGAGAAATGGCTATTCTAGACGTAAAACTATCTAATAAAAATGATTCGTTTATCGATCATTATTTGTTTCAGCCAAGTTATCCTTTCAATTATTTGTCGCCAAAAGACAAAAAAACTGTTCGTTATTGTGAAATACACGTGCACGGCATTCCATATTTTGATGTGACCGAAGAATTAAAATATGCCTACAAACAAGAGAACATCATTCCCATATTAAATTGGTATATTAGAAATTTGTGCAAAGACGAAGTGATCGCATACAAAGGTGGTTCAACAGAAAAACAATTTTTAAAAATGTTGACGACGAATGATAGAATTTTTAATATTGAAGAATACAAATGTCCAAAATACAATGATTTGGTAAATGTCATAAATTTAAACAAACGTTATGTGTGTAATAATCATATATTTGCAAAAAAATAATCACAAAATTTTACATTGTTCTTGTGACGAAGTGTGGGTTTTTTACAAGTGGTTATTACTTGAAAATAAAATTTTAAATTAATCATAAATTTTGTTTGATTTCCAAAAAACATTAGTTATAGTATACTATATAATACAAAATTGGTTCAACAGAAAAACAATTTTTAAAAATGTTGACGACGAATGATAGAATTTTTAATATTGAAGAATACAAATGTCCAAAATACAATGATTTGGTAAATGTCATAAATTGAAACAAACGTTATGTGTGTAATAATCATATATTTGCAAAAAATAATCACAAAATGTATTCTTCAATATTAAAAATTCTATCATTCGTCGTCAACATTTTTAAAAATTGTTTTTCTGTTGAACCAATTTTGTATTATATAGTATACTATAACTAATGTTTTTGGGAAATCAAACAAAATTTATGATTAATTTAAAATTTTATTTTCAAGCAATAACCACTTGTAAAAAACCCACACTTCGTCACAAGAACAATGTAAAATTTTGTGATTATTTTTTGCAAATACATATATGATTATTACACACATAACGTTTGTTTAAATTTATGACATTTACCAAATCATTGTATTTTGGACATTTGTATTCTTCAATATTAAAAATTCTATCATTCGTCGTCAACATTTTTAAAAATTGTTTTTCTGTTGAACCAATTTTGTATTATATAGTATACTATAACTAATGTTTTTTGGAAATCAAACAATATGTGTGTAATAATCATATATTTGCAAAAAATAATCACAAAATGTATTCTTCAATATTAAAAATTCTATCATTCGTCGTCAACATTTTTAAAAATTGTTTTTCTGTTGAACCACCTTTGTATGCGATCACTTCGTCTTTGCACAAATTTCTAATATACCAATTTAATATGGGAATGATGTTCTCTTGTTTGTAGGCACATTTTAATTCTTAGGTCACATCAAAATATGGAATGCCGTGCACGTGTATTTCACAATAACGAACAGTTTTTTTGTCTTTTGGCGACAAATAATTGAAAGGATAACTTGGCTGAAACAAATAATGATCGATAAACGAATCATTTTTATTAGATAGTTTTACGTCTAGAATAGCCATTTCTCACCATTCCATCCATCCTGATTCCATCTGAGCTACCACGACTTAATCATATACACACACAAAATATTTAAATATAATTTGTTAACACTAAATCATACACACGTAAGAAAATAACAGAAAGAAAAGTAAGGGTGTGTCAATAGACATAAACACTTAAAATTGCAATTAACAATTTAATTGGTGTCAACGGGGATCGAACCCGTGTTACGTACTGTAAAATTTACAGCTTGCGCTAACCATCTGAGCTACCACGGCTTAATCATATACACACACACAATATTTAAATATAATTTGTTAACACTAAATCATACACACGTAAGAAAATAACAGAAAGAAAAGTAAGTGTGTCAATAGAATAAACACTTAAAATTGCAATTAACAATTTAATTGGTGTCGGCGGGGATCGAACCCGCGTTACGTACTGTAAAATTTACAGCTTGCGCTAACCATCTGAGCTACCACGGCTTAATCATATACACACACAAAATATTTAAATATAATTTGTTAACACTAAATAATAATAATAATAATAATAATATTCCACAACTATCACACAACGCCATCTAGTCCCAAGCTAAGCAGAGCTTGTGTTATGGGTACTAGACAACTGATAAACATACTTATATATTTCTAAATACATAAATATTATAGATAAATTACACCCAGACACAGAACAAATGATCGTGCTCATCACACAAACATTTGTCCTGGGTGGGAATCGAACCCACGACCTCCGGCATAACAGTCTGGGTCACTAACCACTAGACCAACAGGCCTGTCGTTCAAAATCATACACACGTAAAAAATAACAGAAAGAAAAGTAAGTTTGTCAATAGATTAAACACTTACATCTATGGCCTTTGATGCGTTGAAGTAACGCAAATGTATTATTGATAGATACACTGCGGTCAAACGACCATACACTAACTCCATGACTGCAGTTGCTTGGTCTTATATAGTACCAGTAAGTAATAATTCTAATCTAAAGAATTTCTACAGTAGAATTGATAATAACTTTATGCGTCAACAACCTTATCTCACATTCTTCGTGTTGCGTCTTATTCAGTCTATTGATGACTCAAATATGTTTTGTATAACAGAAAAAATGCAATTTAATATTTAGAAATCACATAATTGATCATTCCTATGTTAGTCATTGAGTAGATTGTACTGTAGTAATCTACTAATAGCAGTAATATCATGGATACACTAGATGTACAACAACATCTGAAAAAGATTCACCCCAGTCTAGAAAATAATGTTTATGCTGCTAACAGACTGCCCATGTACACCCACGTACCAACGTATATACCTAGTCAGGCCATAAGTATTGTCACACAGTAAAAACTTTTCTTTTAGAATGCTGGCCACAAAAAAGTTTATTGAATTCGAATTGTTCATGAAAATAAAACTGTATACTTTTTAGAATTTTACTCATTTTTACATATGGAGTGGACGCTTAAAAAAGACCGTGTTGCAGTTGCGATTACGCGCCAATTAAATTTTTTGATATACTGAAAAATTTGAATATAACCAAAAGATTCGTTTATCGTACCATCAAACGATACAATGAAGACTCTAGTGTAGATGACAGGTCAAGAAGTGGTCGCCCTCGATTTGTTAGGACTCCAGCAGTGATAAAAGCTGTAAAGGTGCGAATTCAAAGAAATCCCAAACGTAAGCAGAAACTGTTGGCCCTTCAGATGGGGTTACTGGCTGGCGGCGCGTGAAATCGACTTCATCCGATACAAAGACCAGTCCAGATTTGAATCCGTTAGATTACAAGATATGGTAACACTTGGAGGAAAAGGCGTGCTCAAAGCCTCATCCCAATTTCGAGTCACTCAAGACATCTTTAATTAAGGCAGCCGCCGATATGACATGGACCTCGTTCGTGGTGAGATAGACGACTGGCCGCGCAGATTGAAGGCCTGTATTCAAAATTACGGAGGTCATTTTGAATAAACTATAGTGTCATAAGAATCTATGTTTTGTTAAGTTCATTTTGGTATATAAATGGTTACATAATGAATAAACTTGTTTCAATTATTTTACATTAAACATGTGATAGAATTTATGACCTGACTAGGTAATATGCAATTTGGGTACAGATGATAAACCAGGGTCACATTGGGTAGCTTTATATATCGATACGAATGACGTCGGTGAATATTTTGATTCATATGGACGGGCACCTGTACGAAATTGTAAAAGATGGAACTGGAATGTTGATAGGACTTCAGTTTGTGGCGAATATTGCTTAATGTATTTGCTATATAAGCTTCAGGGATGTTCAATGCATAGTTTTACGAGTATATTTACAGAGAACACATTGTACAACGATATGTTAGTGGATGAGATGTTTCGCTCCTATTTTATAGATAATAAGTAATAAGATTTTGTATTTTATAAATAAAAATTTTAACAAAATTAGGTAATGTGTTTAAAAGATGGAACTGGAATGTTGATAGGACTTCAGTTTGTGGCGAATATTGCTTAATGTATTTGCTATATAAGTTTCAGGGATGTTCAATGCATAGTTTTACGAGTATATTTACAGAGAACACATTGTACAACGATATTTTAGTGGATGAGATGTTTCGCTCCTATTTTATAGATAATAAGTAATAAGATTTTGTATTTTATAAATAAAAATTTTAACAAAATTAGGTAATGTGTTTAAAAGATGGAACTGGAATGTTGATAGGACTTCAGTTTGTGGCGAATATTGCTTAATGTATTTGCTATATAAGTTTCAGGGATATTCAATGTGTAGTTTTACGAGTATATTTATAGAGAACACATTGTACAACGATATGTTAGTGGATGAGATGTTTCACTCCTATTTTATAGATAATAAGTAATAAGATTTTGTATTTTATAAATAAAAATTTTAACAAAATTAGGTAATGTGTTTTATTGATTATTCAGATTAGTGTTGTAGATAGGAACAAAGGAGTATAATACAATAGCATAAGCCGACCCACGCGCTGACGAATAATAGATAATGACGGTAGTCAATCAACAATAGATAAGTAGATAAGGACAATGGAGCGCTAATGACGGTTGAGGCTCGCAGCGGATATCAATTAGATAAGAGTTAATTGATCTGCACATCTCCGGAACCGTGCATCCTACGCAAAAATGGACCGCAGATTCGTGATCAGAGCATGCCAAAACCTTTTTTCTGTTTTTTTTTTTTAGGATTTTGAGTCGACGAACGTCGTGCGCCAGAACTGGTACAACCTTTCTACAAGTGCGCCAGAACTGGTACAACCTAACTACTCCCACTGCAGGGCTAATAAAGCTACTTACTATTAAGAAGTATGTGTAACGGAGCAGATAATATTTATTAGTATTCCCTAATCTACATAATTTTTTTTTAATAGGATAGGGTGACAAACGAGCACACAGTCCACCTGATGGTAAGTGGTTGCTGCGGCCCATAGACATCAACATCTATCTTCCATTACAAATCAAAATGCAGATGCGTTGTCACCCGTGAGGACTGAGATGGAATGCCTCATTTCCAGTAAAAAGGGTCTCCGGTTCTCTACACTCACCATACGAAATACAGCAGCATTAAGCTACTATTTCACGCTGGTATTCTGTGAGAGCGTGGTCCTTCCCCGGTCGAGCCGACCCATTCGTGCTACAACTATACTACTAATATAATTGCAGCATGGCTCTACCACGTATATATATAATATATAAATGAGGATGCCCTGAGTGAGTGACTCATTTACCAACGCACAGTTCAAACGCTATACGTAGAAATCTGAAAATTGGACAGAAGCTGCCTTTTATAACGTATGTCTACGTTATAAAAGACAGCTTCTGTCCGCTAAGAAAGATTAAGGAAAATTCAACCTTTAAGGGGATGAAATAGGGTGTTACAGTTTGTATGAAACTTTTTATTTCACGAGGAGATTTACTTACTAAAACTTACTGAAGGTACTCTATAAATGAATTCGGATTTAGCGTTTTTTGAAAACGACCCATTGCGGCCCGGGACAGAGAAAAATTAATCAATGCGTTTTTAAATTTGAAAATTATTGCATACACTTGAATTAAAAATAATAAAATTGACCTTTTTTGTTTCTTCAAAAATCTCCTTTTAGGGTCTTAAAATGGGGTGCAGAGTTTTTTATGTCAAATATTATATTAAAAAGTTTCTTCGTATTTTATTTGTGAATTGAACAAAAATCTGTTTGATTGTTTTTATCTGACCGGTTTTACTTGGGTGAGTAGATAAAATGTAACTTTGCCCTATAACGTATGTATGTCGATATATAAAATCACCCTATTAATTTTGCCAATTCTTTAGGTAATATAACTGAACCAACCTCGCTCATAGAAAAGTTCACTGCCTCTCGGTTCCTAGAGCGGTTCAGGCGGCTAGAGTTCACGCGTCGCGTCGTTCGCGCGCCAAGCCGTGTTGAATTATGTAAATTTTTCATTATCTCTTAAACTATGCGTCCAAATAACACGAGTTAATTTTATCTTCATAAAATTATCTTGAAGATGAACTATCGTTATAAATAGGCATATGGTATCGCGTAATTTTCTTAAAATGTAGTAAAGACCTATATTTTAGTAAAACATTGTATTCAAGTATCACTAAGTATTAGGCCAGCGCAAGCGCATAAACCATTTCGGGGGCGCTATTTCTTCTGCTTAACAAAAATAAATATTTTAGGCTAGCTGAGAAATGTGGCCTAATGCTAGATAGCTATCTACCTCCTGAATCTAGCTATAATATACCAAAATAATTTTTCAAATCGGCATGGTACTTCCAGAGATTAGCGTGTTTCAGCAAACAAACAAAAAAAACACTTTTCCGCTTTATTATAATAAACCGGAAAAGTGTTGATGTTTATATTCTAGAAGTGGAAGAAATGTTTGTGATTTCAGTTCGAGCCGTTCAAGGTTTGTTGGTCAGGATCCAAAAATTAAAAGTCAAAAGTTATTTATTCAACTAGGATATTATATAATTTTTGAACGTCGTTCATGGAGGCCGAGGGGTCCTTTGAGCTTGGGGGCCCCGGGGCAACTGCCCCGCCTAGCCCCAAGGTAGCTACGCCACTGAGTCTGTGGCCGGGTATTGCCATTAAGAAACAGTAGCGAAGAGCATTTCAGCAGTCTGGGTTGTCGAGTGCTCATCAACTACCATATTTGCAATTTTTTACAATACGGCCAACAATCACTGTGGCACCAGATAACAAGAAGCTATAGTAAATAACACCATCAGTAAAATACCAAACCGACGCCATAAACTACTATAAGCATTTTTTTTGTTTCGGTACTGTTTGAGTTGAGCACCTGGATCTAACAATTCTGATGAACACTTGTGATTGTAGTATTGGATCCACTTCTCATCGCAGGCGATTCCCTCCTTTCTATACCGATTCAGCAATATGACGCAAGCTTGAACTCGGGCCTCTCGTTGTGTTTGTGAGATAATTCGTGATTTTTTAATTGTTTAAATATTTTAGAAAGCAGGCTACTTTAGATTGCTACCGATACCTTCATACTCGTACATCTACGAGTGCGCCAGCGACAACTGACTTGACGACAAGTGTACATTACTCAATACAGGCAAATTTTCTCTTACTTTCACGACGTTTACTGTACAAGTTTAGCAAACTAATATAATTCGGTTTTATTAAAAGTAAAGTAAAGAAAGTTACAGCCTATATACGTCCCACTGCTGGGCACAGGCCTCCTCTCATTTCTGAGAGGGTTTTAGGGCAAGAAAGTATCCGCCGCGCTGCCCCAATGCGTGTTGGCGAACTTCACATGTCTTCGAAATATTTTTTTTTATTTCTTATTCTTCAAAGATGCAAGTTTTCCTCATCATGTTTTCCTTCACCGCCGAGCACGTGGTAAATCAGCACTTAAAATTGCAATTAACAATTTCATTGGTGCCGGCGGGGATCGAACCCGGGCTACTCGCGTTCTGTTATATTTACAGCGAGCGTTAACCATCTGAGCTACCACGGCTCGGGTTTATAGGGTGCTATCTTATTCTTATAGCGTTTGGAATTGTTCCTATCAAATACATGAAATAACTAGTTAGGTGCAAATTGTTTTAACAATATAATAATCATATTATATTTAATATACTATACAGTTCCAATAGCATAAAATACACTTATAAGGACTTAAACTACTTAAATTAAAATTTTGTATAAAGTCTTTTTATGTTTGTTTCTTTTTACGTAACACAAACAATAATGCTTAAAGAGAGATAAATGTTTATAAATTCATATTTTACACCATATTCTATTTATATAAATAGTGAACCTATTTTCAATATGCTACCGCAGAATCATAATCTGAATCAAAATTATTATTATTAGAATCCTTATACTTATTAGCGTCGTTGTGCACTTCCTCGTCGTTAAACATTTGATCAAACTCATCGGAATCTTCAGCAGAATAAACATTATCGTGACCCTGAGTATCATATAAAGTGTCTTGTCGATACATTTTAGCATCTTCATCCAAAGAGATTCCTTGATCGAATGTGTCACCTTCAAGGAAGTTATTATTATTACTATAAACATATTCGTTAGATTTCGCTTGTAATTTTTCTGCTCTGTATTGATTTTCCTTGTCGTCTTCGAAATTCTCATAACTTAGTTTATCCTCTATAGGATCTCGATCATTAGTACGTTTATCTTTGGAATCATCTACATTTTCATTATAATCAGTATGTATATTTTTTGTTTTATCAGAATTGTCGTTATTTTTATCTTCCACGTCATTGTCAACATCTTCTTCTTGTTCATTATCATCTTCTGCTTCTTCATTGTCATCTTCTGCTTGTACGTAATTGAAAACATTAGAACTAGATTGTGCGATTTCTTCATTACTGCCATTATTTATCGTTTTTTCCACACTGGTATCCATTTCTTCCGCACTGTTATTCAAATCACTTTCATTATCATCAGTCTGATATTTATCTGGTTTGTTTGTTCTTATGTTATATATTGAATTCTGATCGTTATTACCAGACTCCATATTACTCGCCACCGTTTGTAACGTTATGACCGCGTCATAGGGAATCCCCGTATTACCCGAAAATACTAGAAAAACGTATTTATAACCAGGACCACCGTCAATTATATTTGCTTTGAGTTCTGTGCCAAAGTCTATCCCACTCACTCTTACGTTAGTTATTGTTTCACCGTCACCAACTGCAGGGTAACGTAAAGCCAAGGAACCACCCGGGATTGAAACGCGGATCTGTTCCGTATTTGTTTTATCTAATTCTTCATTACCCACATCCAGTAAAAAAACAAATGGATACTTATGAAATGGATTGGCAACGCTTGCAACTACGAAATGGCAAACGACTAAAGCGAATAGCATTGTAACGTTTGAAGCACTAAACAGAAATGTAATGTCATGGTACAATAATCAGATACTTATATAACTCGATTTCATGGTTGATACAATCCAGTTTTTACTTGACCTTAACAGTGTAACATTTTCAATGTCGATTTTCTTTAATCTTTTATCGCTTGAGGAATGACCAGGAAGATTTAAGATTTTTCCTTATTATTGCTAGATGTGCCTTTAGGATTTGATTAATGTTTAAATCTATTTAATCTCGGCTACGGTGTAAAATAAAGCAATGAAACAACAGTAGGCTATGCTCTTATATTTATTTCATTCAAGAAAATTTTGAAATTAAAAATATGAGTAAATATATTTAGTATTTTACACAAACAGCCATCCATATCACAATATATGTTTCATCATTTCAATAATTAAATGATTAGTAATATTCATAAATGGAAGGTCAAGCCGACATGGAAAAATGGTAAACACGCATTAAACACTTTTATATAGCGTCAAAGCCAATTCGTTGTAGAGTAACAACGGACGTGTTTTTTTTTAAGAAGTAGTATACATTCATTAATAATAAATATTGTCATTATGCCTACGACAAAAAATCACGATAGGTATTTAAATCTACTAAAGCACCAAACTTTTATTGAAATAGCTATTAAAATTTTTGATAATATCCTTGTAGTTTAAACATTTTGAGAGCATCAATTGATTATAAATATAACAGGTTTTAAAAACTTATGAAATTAAATTTAACATTTATAATCCTTTTTTTCACTAAGGTTTTCTTATGCTCTCAGTATAGGTATTTGATGGGAATTGTAAATTAAATTTAGTATCACGCATAAAGCACCAAACTTTTATTGAAATAGCTATTAAAAAATTTTGATAATATCCTTGTAGTTTAAACATTTTGAGAGCATCAATTGATTATAAATATAACAGGTTTTAATAACTTATGAAATTAAATTTAACATTTATAATCCTTTTTTTCACTAAGGTTTTCTTATGCTCTCAGTATATTTGTAGGGAATTGTAAGGTCATTATTTAATAATTATCGTAGAAAACCTCTCAATTGTTTGTTTTGATGTTGCAACGACGTTTCGGCTCTCTCCGCCTTCATAATCAAATCGTCTAACTTATTATTTTGAGACGTTACCTGTTTATCAATCTTAAGTATAGGAGTTTTTTCGACTTTCTGCATAGTTTCTAAATCACAAAGCGCTGAATTAATGTCGCCTCCATTTTGTTTAGGTTTACTCGTACGGGGAGTAAACTCAGTGTCGTTAGCTCCAAGGCCTGTGTTGATAGAACCTATTTCAGAATTTTTAGGAGGAACATAATCTTTGTCGTAATTCGTTTGACCGATATAACTTGGCTCACTAGAATAAGATAAATTGTCTTTTGATGTTAGCTTTATTCGAAAAAAATTTGTCAGACTACCGCAAACACCCTGTAAAAGAAAATGTCATTAAAACACATGAGAGTTAAAATATTACAAATTACAACTTGGGTTTACATACCGGATAACCTTTTTTACCGTCTGGAAAAAAAATAGGGTGTAACATGTGAATGGAGTGGAAGCACTGGTATTCTACAAAAAATAAAAGCAAAAATTTAGAATTAAACGTTTAAAAAAAAATTTTGAACAATTTCTTTGCCCTTTGCCCTTGAGCCTGTGACCCTGCGAAGTGACAAGGTCAAAGATGCCTACAAAATTTATTGTTTTATTGCCGTTCGTAAAGTGGAATGGATATGATTTGAATTTCGATAGATTTTAATTCAAAATGTTTGTTTTTATTTTTTTGTAAAATATCAGTGCCATAGGCTTCTACTCCATTCACATGTTATACTTACCCTATTTTTTCCAGACGGTAAAAAAGGTCATCCAGTATACTTTAACTTGCCTTTAAGCGATTAATTTTAGTTTGAGTCGAAGATAAAATTGTGTTCAACTCATTCAATCCACTGCTAGTTTGTTTCAAATCATCGTTTAACATTGCGGTATTCTGCAACAAAAGTATCAATTGTAGACAAACAGTATTTACAAGTTACGCAGAAATTTACTGTTTTCGTTATAATTAGGCTATGTTGTGGGAGAGTAGTGACTCAAA
The DNA here is from genome assembly GCA_907164705.1 of Parnassius apollo. NCBI lineage: Eukaryota > Metazoa > Arthropoda > Insecta > Lepidoptera > Papilionidae > Parnassius > Parnassius apollo. The sequence continues at coordinate 11,012,262 of CAJQZP010001449.1, read as the reverse complement.
TATCATTACAGCCTATAAAAGTTCACTGCTGAACATAAGCCTCCCCCACAGATTATCTCATAGGGGATATTTGCCATAGTTGGCAAGCGGATTGGCAACCGCATTTTTTCATTATTTTGAGTTGTTATTGCAAGAAAACGTCGCTGCCTATCTCCTGTTACGATAGCCTCGGGACGATATGGGATGGTGGATAGTCAAATACAGATTATTTTTATAGGATAAGGGTGACAAACGAGCACACAATCCACCTGATGGTAAGTGGTTGCTGTAGCCCAGAGACTACATCTATCCTCGATTACGAATAAAAATGCAGATGCGTTGTCACCCGTGAGGACTAAGAAGGAATGCCTCGTTTCCAGTAAAAACGAGTCTACGGTTCTCCACACTCACCATACGAAACACAGCAGCGTGAAACTGCTGTTTTACGCTAGTATTCCGTGAGAGTGCGGTCCTTCCCGGTCGAGCCAACTCATTCGTGCTACAACTAAACCACTAATATATAGCAGACTATACAAACAACGAAACTGTCCTAAAAGTTAAAGTGACAGCCTATATACGTCCCACTCCTGGGCATAGGCCTCCTCTCATTTCTGAGAGGGTTTTAGGGCAAGGAATAGTCCGCCGCGCTGCCCAAATGCGTGTTGGCAAACTTCACATGTCTTCGAAATATTTTTTTTCTTATTTCTCAGACATGTAGGTTTCCTCACGAAGTTTTCCTTCACCACCGAGCACGTGGTAAATCAGCACTTAAAATTGCAATTAACAATATCATTGGTGCCGGCGGGGATCGAACCAGGTTTGCTTGCGTATTGTGAAATTTACAGCGAGCGCTAACCATCTGAGCTACCACGGCTCTAAAAACAAAAAAAAACTGTCCTAATTTGTAATTATTCAAAAAGCCCGTAGTAGAAACGGCTGGACATCAGCCTTCCCGTTATTAGGAAGACACTGCTGCCCATCTCCTGATTTAATACCCTCTGTCGATGTCGCCTCTTACGACACCCACGGGATGATATGGGGTATTGGATATTCCTACATGGTCACTACACAGCACATCTCAAAATAACTAAGGGAAATCTCAGAAAAATTATATTCACTGCACTTCACAAAACCTACCCATTCTACGTTTAAAAAAAATAGAATACGGTACACGAGCACACTGTTAAGTAGATGCTGTGGCCTATAGACATCATGTCCTTGACTATAAATCAAAATGCAGATGCCTTGTTACCAATAAAAAATATATCCAGTTCACTACACTCATCATACGAAAGAGCATTATATATTCTAATGTTTCATGGTGGTATTAAGTGAAGAAGGTTTCTGAAGCCATAATATAGCCACAGCGTGACTGTCATGTAAAAACTATACAACACCAGTGGTAGTAGCAGCGCAATATAAGATAATTATGTTGGTCCTTTCTTTAGAATTTTTTTATAGCATAGTGGCCCATAGACATCCACATTTATCCTTAATTAAGAATCAAAATGCAAATGCGTGGTCACCCCTGAGGACTAAGATGGAATGCCTCGCTATTTTGCGCTGGTATTCTGTGAGAGCGTGGTCCTGCCTCGGTCGAGCCGACCCATTCTTGATACAACAAAAATAATATAGCTGCAGGCTCTACCACGTAAAACGCTTATTTTAAATCATTTATTTTTATTCTTTTATCCCCTACACTAGGATATTCTCATGTATCGTGAAGGCGGTTTGCACTTTACATACACATCTAGAGCCGGAGCAATTACACAAACACTTTTTCCGTGCGGGATTCATTACTACAGTTAGCAGCCCCGCAATCAAACCGCGCTATTGAGCAGTCGATAATCGAAATATTAATTTAGAGATTTTGATATTGTTGTTGTAGTATCCCATCACACCTTACAATAGATATACAGAAAATATGTAGTATAATTACTCAATTTACATTTTAATACCCAGCTCAGATATTGTGTGAGGTTATCCGGCAATGGTTGAGATAAAATATTTAAGCAACATACCAACACTATGACTGTGAATATTTAGGGTGCTGATAATTCTGTTTGTCGTAACGTAACTTTACATAAGCTAAATATCTTAAAAATCTATACCTTAAATAATAAATAAAACTTTCAACCTTTCCTTTTATATCGTGGTTAGGGAATGTAAGTGCAAGGATATTTTTTGTATTCGTTTTTCAAAACAGCGCAATGTATTTGAGAACAGTAATATGTTTTCCCTTCAGTTACGAATTACATAAAATAGGTAATAAATGTGTATAAATTCTAAAAATATATACAAGCTTTCATAAGTATGATTTGTTTAGAAAATTTTGACTTTTATTGCTTAAATACGAATGAATTATAGTAGATAATAACGCCATCTATTAGATACCTACATGAAAAATGATATGGTTTTTAAATTGATTTATAATCTAAAATTCATTCTCTTCTTTAAGGACCTCTGGGGTCCCAGAGTACATTATATATACCTGAAGCTGAGGTTTTTAGCGGGAACTTGACCGTTGACGGATTGATGCTCGTGTTTTATCGTTTAAAATAATGGTTTGAATTTGAAGTGGATGTTGATATGTAAAAGGAACGATTTTGTGTATTAAGCGTTTGCTGCACACATGTGCACTATTCGTGGAAACGACGAAAATAAGTAGATACCTAGGTCTCAAGCGTTGGCGTAGGCGAACATAATAACTTAAGGCTTAAGTTAAGTAACTTAAGCCGTCGTCATCGACTGTCGGCTGGGTTGAGAAGTCGTCAAAATCTCCCAAAAACTTCGCAATGTGACACATCAGCATATTGTAAAGAAAAAATCTATAAAAACGAAGATCCCGAATAAAATGAAAACAACAAGGTGTAGTTACTAAATGTCGAAATCCGGTAAGTGCCACCACTACTGAAAATTAAACTATTAATGGCGCCAAATTTAAAATTAAAATCTTAATAAGTTCGTTTTTACCGAAATGAGGTAAGCCATTTAAAACTCTATGAAAATAACGGTCAATACCGACGATTTTTTTCATATCCCGGTAGGTACTTTGACAAGTGTTTATCAATATCAAGCACGTCCGCACCGGCCAATCAGAGTAGAGTACAGCGCAAAGATGGCTGCTATTCGCATGAGTTATCGGAAGCAAAACACTTTGCCCTCGTAGTTTTTATTTAATTATTTTTAACAAAATGAGTGAAAACAGTTTTGGTCTAAATTTGGTGGAATCAGATAAGGCAAGGAATAAGACTGTGTCAATATCTAGACAGAAACAGGCCCCGGAAAAAGCAAAAAGGTAAATGAAACACCAACACAGTACCTACATAAGTTTAACTGTATTGTAACCGACTTTGTACTACAGGCTTGTACTCAGCTTGAAAATTTATACTATCGTTTTATTGAGTAATGATAATTTAAAATTTTATAAATAATATAAAATAACCTTTATTTTAGCGTAACGGCGGAAAGGATTATGCAGTAAATACGTAAGTTCAAGGCTTAAAAACAGGGTGTGAATAATAATTGCTTAACCCATCTAATTAATTATTACCTAATCAGAAATCTGCTTCTTGTGGTTTTCTTACTTACATATACCTAAACCTAAATAGAATTTCATTGAAAATGTTAATTTTTCTTCTGTTTTCTATCTGGTGTTGACCCTGCACTTGAAATCCACTTATACATTTAACACAAGATGTACACGTTTACTTGTATCTGTAGTAGAGATGGGCCGAATATTCGTTTTATATTCGGTTTTCGGCATATTCGGCAGCTTTACCGAATATTCGGCTAAATCACCGAATATTTGTTTTAAGTGTCCAATATATTGAAATGTACGAATGGAGTAATGCGATGTCTTTTACTGTTGAAAGTACATTTTATTTATGGGTTTACTCTAGTGTCTCAAATGCATAAATCTATACATTTATGTTTTTGAGGCACTGTAGATTTATTTCAGATTATAGCAAATAGAAACTTGATAAAATGTTTTTGGACTCAAACAAATAAACATTATATCAAATTAGTAATTTCACTTTACTTTGATCGTCAGTTTGTCTAAAATAAGTCCAAATAGTAAATCTCCTGCCGCTCATTTTTATCATATAATTATAAATTTTCACTAAGAATAAAACAACGAAATACTTTTTTTCACAAGAACAGTCAAAACATAAGCATGTGCCGGCAATTTGCTCAATACTAGATGATGCAATAACTCTCAGGTGTGGCGTTGAGCGAGAGGCAGGGTCTGGCGCTAATCCCGCGTGGTTTACGGTAACAAGTTTCGACATATTAAATTGGTTAGGTCCCGAAGTTATCCTGCCGAATAATGTTCGGCCGAATATTCGGTTCGGTAAAATTTTTACCGAATATTCGTATTCGGTGAAATCCATATTCGGCCCATCCCTAATCTATAGTAATGCCATTATGGACTTCAATGGGATCAGATACCCGCCCGAAATTCAATTTTATAAAAATATTTTACAAAACAATGTCGACCTAACTGAAGAGAGAGGAGACGAAATAATAAATAATTCGCAAGATTATGAAATGGAAGAGGTTTTAGAATTTATTTAAATAAATGGGTTATTTTGATTCACTTGAAATCATTGTTTCATTTATAAAATTAAATATACTGATCTATTTCTTAAAATACCACAAGTGAGCTGCTCTGAATACGTCCTATTACAATGATGTCAATAAAACTTAGATAAATCCAGTATGACTTTTTTCAAACACCGATATAATTAGCTCATACACATTAAAATGCGGTATGTCCAAACTTTAACCCGCTTTTTTAGCTTATCCTATCATTAATTTATTATTTTTTTAAATTATATTATATGCAAATTCCTCAGAAAATAGTCTGATTATACAAAACAGCAAAAAATATAAAATCTTACACCAAAACACATATAACATCAATTTCCCCATTTCACTTAGAGCGAACGTAACGGATTCTGATATTTAACGAGTATCCAAGCCAAAAATTTTAACAAATAAATAATTTAAGGGACGCTTAAATTTTTCACATAGCTGTAATAGATGTTAAAGGTGAAAGCGTTAATAGACTGAAAATACGTTTTATCACGAAACAGACAAGTTATGCTGTTAAAATTTACGGCTATAATTTGTCCTACTGCCAGACACAAGCGCCCTCTCATTTCTGAGTGTTTTGAATTACGAAGCACCGTACCAATGCGTTTTGATCGACTTCACAACATGTCTTCAAAATATTTTTAGGCCTAGGATATACTGAACTTCCGTTGAGTATGTCGTAGGAATCCTAATACGTTGTAATGCATATAAATAATTAATAGTGAGCACACTACGCGAGTAATCGATCGATCCGTCGGCGGACCCGTTATTAGTCATCTATATGCAATAAAATGTATTAGCGTTCGCCGCGGATTGAAACGCGACGGAATTTACCGTTCAGTGTGACGTAGTCCTTAGTCTTCAGACCAGCAGTTCTCCTCACTGTGCTTTTATTCAAGTTGTCGAACATGTGGTAAATCAACACTTTAAAGAAGACTACTACTAGTACTACTAGTAACGCTAAATTAACATTATTAATACTTTCGGTAACCACTGCACGTAAGCTTATAAACTTATATTGCTTGTGTTAAGAATGGTTTACGACAATAGCCAAATGTTGGATTTGATTGATTTGAACCTACAACTTTCCAAATTAGTAGACCGTTCTTTAAACCATTAGACTACTGTCGCTTTAAATTACACTTAAAATTGCAAGTAACAATTACATTTTTGCCAGTGGGTAGGTATCAGATCCAAGTTACTCGTACTCTGATACCATGGCGATCCTTTAGGCCCTGAGCCTGAGCTACCACGGCAACTATATCAAGATATGTTCTTCAAAAAATGAAGAAAATCATATGCAATCGAAAGCCTAGCCTGAATTTGCGAATATAAATGGTTTGGTATTGTTCTGGGGGCACGGCAGTGTCCCCGCCAAGTCGGTCGGTTTCTATGGGTACGTTGTTGATATTCAAGAAGTAGAAGGTGAAGAAAAATGAGACGAAATCTAAACATACTTGTAAAAAAACCAAGTCTCGCAACTCAGTTCTTCTACAGTAAAAAGTTGTGAGATCCATGTACAAAGTCGGTTAATTTATTCAGTCCCTACTTAAGGGTCCTTCTGTTTTAAGTTATTACGTAATTAGCTAACTGTTAGGTTAGCTAATTACGTATATATATAAAATAATTGTTCCGGGTCGGGATATTTCTACTTGTGCAATTTATATTTTATAAACTGCCTCGACGATACAGGAGAAAAAGCTGGTGTGGGCGTAATGTTTTTATTGGTAATAAATAATATAGTCCCCAGGTGTTTGTTTGTGTTTAAACTCCACCTATCATTCGCCGCGGTTAATCTTTTCGTACAAGCAAAAGTGATCGTGCAGCGAGGCTGTACTATGTACGCATCGTGACAAGCGGTTGCTCATGGTTTTGAATACTCTTATATTTTATAATGTAAAGACTTCACTACTATATATATATAATATTAATAAGCCTTTTATTTCATGCTAAGAATGACATACATACATAGTTTAGAGAAAAGTTGAATAAAAAAAAAGTTTAAATCTGGATAATAATATATAAGTTTGTTAGCATGAACCCCTCCTCAAGTGAAGGTGTAGGCCTCCTCTACAGAATTCCATGTGTCTCTATCTTGAGCTATTTGCGGCCAGCAGGTACCAGCTATTTTTATCAATTCGTCTGCCCATCTCGTGTAGGGTCTGCCTTTGAGACGTTTGCCGATTGGTCCCTACCACGTTGTTACCCTGGTGGTCCATCTCTCGTTAAGTCGTCTCTTCGTTTTTTAGCGTAGGTTAGAGCATCCGTCGCTATGGTGGTGTCTCTAATTTTTGTGTGACGAATTTTTTGCATCTTTTTAATGTTGAGCATACTTCGTTCTATTCCGCGTTGGCAGGTAGTGATTTTGCTTTTTAATTTGGATGTAAATTTCCAAGTTTGACATGCGTAAGTTAAACAAGGTAGGAGGCATGACATCATGACTTTTATTTTGATATTTGTAGGCATGTAACTTTTAAATATCTCTTTTAAGGACCAGTACTTGTTGCGAGTATTTTGTACTCTTCGTTCTACTTCTAGTTCATTTTGTTTTCTGTTGAAGCTAATTTTTTTCCAAGGTATATATATTTCTCTGTATATTTGAGAGTTTCATTGTCCTCTGATATTCTTCTCTGTATACTATTTGTCATGACCATTGTTTTCGAAAGATTCATTTCTAGTCCTACCTGCTTACTAGCTGTGTTTAGTGAATCGATCATATTTTGTAATTGTGTGCTAGATTCTGATAGCAGAACTAAGTCATCTGCGAAACGTAAGTGGGATAAATACTTGCCATTGATGTTTAATCCTGTCTTTTCCCAGTTGAATCTTTTTATTATTGACTCTAGGATAGATATAAATAATTTAGGAGACGCCTTGTTTCACGCCTCTTCCGATGGATAACGTAGGACCAGTGGATTCTAGTTTTATTTTTGGTGTGCTACCTTTGTAAATGTTTTTGATTATATCTACATACTCTTGTTCGACTTTTTGGCTTGCAGGGCGGTCCATATGCTTGAATGTGACACGGTATCAAAAGCTTTTTTTATAATCGATATATACGATGTAGAGCGTTCTTTGCTTCTCGTGGTATTTTTCTATTATTTGTTCTATAGTATGTATATGGTCGATTGTTGAAAAGCTCTTGCGAAAACCTGCTTGTTCTATTGGTTGGTTTGCTTCTATTGTGACACTAATTCTTTTGTTAATTATAGAGGAAAACAGTTTGTAGATACACGGAAGTAAGCTTATAGGCCTGTAGTTTGTGATAACTTTTGAGCCACGTTTTTTATAAATTAAAATTATTTCTGACTCTACCCACTGCGATAGTATTTCAGCAGTTTTTAATATAAGGTTAAATAAGTGTGTTAATGGGAGAGTCAGTAGTGGCGAAGCAGCCCTTATAGCTTCATTTGTAATGCCGTCTGGTCCTGGGCTCTTATCTAGCTTTAGCCTTTTTATATCTTGTGTGACTTTTCAGTTATTGGTGTTATGTTTCCGCTTTTGTTTGTAGAGTTAACATCGTTTGCGTTGATATGGCTGGTACACTCGTTTCCTTGTGCTTTGTATAGTGTTTGTGTATATATATAATTTACTTGTTAATGTTAATAAGAATTAAGAGTTCAAGAGTAAATTGTCACTGACTTTAGATGTTACCAGTATACAAATAGTAGTAGCACTAGTAGAAAAAAGATCAGCCTTATCAGTTATCACAGTCGTTAGAAAATGTGTTAAATGAGTGACATGCTCTTAAGAAGAATGAGTTAAATGAGTGACATGCTCTTAAAAAGAATGAGTTAAATGAGTGACATGCTCTTAAGATGAATGAGTTTTGCTTGTAATTTGATTTACATTAAGTATTCATGTAAAGGATTGTAATAACGCAGTGAACGAGAAGGAACTGAGATATGTAATCCTTTTAATAAGTCAGGGCAGTCTAAACGATCTTGAGCAATTTTACTTAGTAAGAACAGGTCAGCTGTATAGCGCCTAATTGCAGCTGGAGGAGATGAAGATGAGAACACTGCTGCAATTGATAGTTTTCTTCAGGTATATGAAATAACTGACGGAATTTGCAACAAGACCTTATAATAACACGCAGAGCCTTATATGCTTTATTAAAGATATCTTCCATATACTGGTCAAACAAAAGCTTAGTATCAATAGTAATGCCGAGATCCATTATTTTATTACATCTTTTTCTGTCAAACCTTTAAGTCTAAGAAAAATAAGTATGTCACGCTTCCGCCCAAAAGATATAGTATTACACTTTGAAACATTCAAGTGTAATTTGTTATGGATACAATAATTATCTAAGTTAATAAGATCGTCTTGTAGGAGATTAGAATCATAAGAATTGTTGACCACTCTAAAAACTTTCATGTCATCGGCAAAGAGCAAAAAATCGGAGTTCTGGAAGCATTCAGCAATATCACATTGATTTTACTTATTACTCGTAAGTGATGGACCTTCATGCAAACTTCTGTTCTATCCACGATATGGATAGAACTTCCAAAATTATTTTTATAGTGGATGTTTATGTCACAAAAGGAACCTGTTCTGTGTTGATGTGCAGTCAGTTAGGACAAGTAGTTATATATGAATAGATTATGTTCAATTTTCTTTTTAGTGCAGATATACCTGCACTGAGCCCGCGTGATAGTTACAGTCCACTGCATTTCACAGAGAGGAGGCGTGTGTTCCTGTGGGAACATTATAGGCTGATTATTATGCTTTATTTATTATTTTACAACTTGTTTTATAAATGGACGATAGTGTAGCTACATTGTCAGATCGGTCTGCCTTCAACCAAAATTATAAGTGTCTCTCTTCCTAACCATTTCTTTATTTATTTAATAATACATATTTAATAATATGATACGTGTCTATGTGTAAACTTGTGTTTGACCTTGTCTAGATTATGATTCATTTGTGTCAAGAACATTTATTTATATGTATAAAATTAGTCATAGTTGCCCAAATGAAAATCCGATAAATTATAATTAATATTATGCTAAATAAAAAAGTCAAATACTAATGTTTGTTTTATTGGACTGTTTCTTTAAATACTGCTTTCAGCATTTTATGCATATGTACACTGTGTTTTTCGATAATGATTTTGTTCAGATATCAATTATTGCTTAGCAACAATTGACCATATTGAAGGAAAATATCGAGAAACGCATTGTAGTTGTGCATACAATGCAATGCAACGTATATGTAAAATGCACTGTGCTTGGAATTTCCCGCCCTAACTTCTACTGTTTAGTTTTCGTGGGCGGTACACAGATGGCGCCGGTCGGTAAAAAAAATTTCCTCCTAAAATTTGTATGGAGTCGTTATTCTATCCCTTCAGGAGTACATATGTTCTGTGGTTTTTTTTTATAGAATAGGGTTACAAACGAGTACACAGTCCACCTGATGGTAAGTGGTTGCTGCGGCCCATAGACATCTACATGTATCCTCAATTAAAAGGAAAATGCAGATGCGTTGTCACCCGTGAGGACTAAGTTGGAATGCCTCATTTCCAGTAAAAAGGGTCTCCGGTTCTCTACACTCACCATACGAAATACAGCAGCGTTAAGCTACTATTTCACGCTGGTATTCTGTGAGAGCGTGGTCCTTCCCCGGTCGAGCCGACCCATTCGTGCTACAAGTATACTACTAATATAACTGCAGCATGGCTCTACCACGTATAAAATCTGTGGTGTTGTCACTCAGATTTTCGGTGATAGTTTTATTCTCTTACAAATGCCATAACCCGAAACTTTGACACTTAATAACTATTTGACTTTAGTGCATTAAATCACTTTTTGAATAAGGCTATAAGAAAAAAGTAGATTGCCACTGACTATAAAATAATGGCACACTTTCCCCTTTTCTTTTTTCCAATCGATATTGGACTTTTTAATGGCAATAAGTTTAAGAATATTTAGTCCATATACACTATACAGCTTTAAACTTAATTGTATCAAGGCCAGTTAGGTACCTTATTTCACGGGGGAGTGCGACTGCAGATACAGTTTGCTTAAATAAAGAACATGTATATCCAACAAAAGCTATCTGATTATTAAAAGAACACCTTAAAATATTTCATTCAATAGTCGAATAATAAATTAATTTCATTGTTATCTAATCCAACTTTGCGAAAACTGTGACGTGTTTTACCTCTTCGTTCGGAGTAATAATTATCTATAGAACTTTTATTTTCAACTTATAATAAAAAAAAAACGAAAACTTAAAAAATTACGAAAAACTTGCAAATTCAATTTAAATTGTTCATTACTTTATGGTGCATATAATACGCTGATGCAGTTGCGATAAATGGCTGAGATTAAATAATATCAAATGTAAATTGTGTACGTACCTCAGCTGTTCTTATATCCACTTCTTCGAACTCAACAACATCCAAATATCTGTGCTTTTCCAAAAATTCTTCTCTGTTTGGTAAAGGCTGACCAAACAATTCTGCTCTAATACAAGCATCTTGATATGCCTTTAATGACATTGTATTCTTTTTTTTTAACGCAATCAATTCAATTTATTGGTATTTTTAAATAAAAATTTACTATAAGGTAGAAGGTATATATGACATAATAACAGTAAACTACTTCATTTTATGAAGATTTTCATCTATACTTCTACAGGGTTACCCAATGGAAGCAAAGTTATAAGTATTGATTTTCTTTGATTGTCCAGCCAAACCAATCAGACTGTGTAGTTATAGTCCTATAATTAAACCTAACTACTCTAACTAAAGGGACTAAATTTAAGCGGTTAACTTATGGAAGAAACGTAAATAAATTAAAATTCAACTAATATATGAATTAATTGTGCTAAATTGCGTGTTACGTATAGTACTATTTTCTATCGCACAGTGCTAATTTAAAATTCGCGCTCAGATATGGCTCCATCCCACCCTTGCTATTTTCATGGTAGGTTGCCAGGTTAAAAATTGGCAAAATACTTTGAAGTATATGATATATATTTTTATAGTAAACAAAACTAAAAATATAATGTAGTTGTAGTACATAATACTTCAATGGCGAAGTATTTGACATAACAGAGTTAAAGTAAATAAATATTTATGTAATAAATAATTGAAAAATCAATTATCGTAATGGAAGGATGCGAACAGCTGAAAAAGTTCAACGACTATGTATACTGAAAATTTAACTAGTCATCATCTGTCAAAAAGTGAAATATGAAAAAAGTCGTAAGTCCAACAAATTCCAAACAAAATTGACTTTAACGCTTACGTTTAATTTTCTTTTTTTATGAGACCTCATTTTTTCTTTAAATCAGTGTAAGCCACTTTATAGTAACTATATTTAGGTTATTTTTAGTAGTACTTTAAGTTATTAAATGCTGTTGAGATCTATAGCACATAATTTATATAAGTATAAATCACCGATAAGAATATTTGCAGCTGCGATGTCGTCAAGTAAGTAATACATTTTATATTTCTATTGTTAATGAACCTTACTACTATAGTCAATTAAATCTACACCTTACTTTTAAAAACATATTTGCTGACGTACACATAACATTTTAAAAAGTTTGTTTACTACTGAAGTAAGTTGTCAATTTTATTTTTTAACAAATTGCCAAAATGTCTTTCGATACGAAGTTTCACGAATAAGTAAATGAATAAATTAATAAAACTAGCATTGTTTAATACATTTTGTATCAAACTCAATAAATACTTCATGGGCATTGAATTCTGTCACTCAAGTGAGTTAATTTCACATGATTAAACAATAATAAACTAATAAAAACTGGAGTCGTTTAATAATGGAGACCAAGGAAAGAGGCCCATGGGTGGTTGGTATATATTTGGTGTTAGTTATTTATTTACTGATTAAATATGCATCAACAGTACACAGTGATGCATTTATTCAAGCATGTATATTTTAATATATTATTTTCTAATATGTATTACCATTTCTTGTTTAGTGTGTGAAATATTTCTTTTCATAATATCTACTATGAAATTTAAATAAGAATACATTTGTATGAATTTACTAAAAACATTTTATATTTAATTTAAAATATATAATAACATGAGACTGTTTCTGTATCTTGTTGTGTGTACATAAATAAATAAACAAGAATAATTAATTTTTTAGATAATGCCTTCATCCACTTTTTAACCGTCAATAGGTCTCTAAGTTCACAGCCCAACATGGGTCTCCCATTGGAGGGATATTAGACCATAATTATCACCCCTAGTAAATTAGTTGATGATGGCAGTATGCCAGCATTCACATAACTTTGATGCTGCTGAAATATACTTATTCCATTAGAATAGAAGAATTCTTATTGAAAGTAATTTAAGCTTTACTACTGGTTTGTAAAAAAACTGTCCTGGGAAGAACCGGCAAGAAACCCAGTGAGACTAAATTAACATTTACGAAGTTCAGGGCAGAATTAATGTGCTATATTTATTTTTTTAGATAACTTAAAATTGCTTAGTCAACCAGGCCTTTAATTTTTTTCAAGGTGCAATATAACCTGGAATTTTATAGATGATTTAGTTAGTTTACGATGGGCTGTTTTCCACAACTCCATGTATAAGCACTTATTTTGCGTGTGGGCAGGAATAATGTAATTATTCGAGGCATAAAATCTCCCTGAACAAGTTCAACAGCCATTTGATGTTGCAAGCAACTTTGAGGAGTGATCCTGGCATGCTGAGATGTTAAACCCTGTATCAGCGACCTCCAGACTGTGGTTTCTTAGTCCCCCATACATGCCCTGCACAGGGGACTATCTGTAACATGTATGGTAAATAAATGTTTGTTAAAGGAGCCATGTCCTGGGATAGCACTTGTCACTATCCTGATCTGAGTTTTGTTCAGTCTCATTAGAACCTTGGTTAGACAACTGTTTATTTTAGCAAGGCCTCCCTAGCTTGTCTACAGTGTACAAATTTTTTTAGTCCCAAATTAACCACATTACAATTCAGAGCTTGTAGTACTGCCATACTGTCGGTCAAAATTTTGATGAACAAGTCTTTTACCTTCTTAGCATCGATTGCTATGGCCACTTTTAGTTCAGCCCTTACACCTTCATTTCTTTCAGAACCATCCGTGAAAACTCTAAGCTCTTTTGGGCTTAATCCCTCTGGCTGGCTGATTTCATTTAATTTTATCTTATACTTCATACTGAATACAAATTGCTTGGGGCAATTGCAAATTGTTTATAGATGATCAAACTTCACCGAATCATTTGTTCACTTTTCAGAACCTCTTAGCCTTGAAACACTGACAAAACTGCGGAAGAACTTCTATGCAGATCCTAAGAATGAGTTGGCCCAGAATGCTTGCACTCGCTTTGATCCGTTTGAAGTTGCAATTAGTAGAAAGAAGGCTGATAGTACATTGCATGTATATAACATAAAAGTAAGTACACCTAAACTTTTCCCGTAATGCAACAATGTATATACCACCACTAGGTACCAAAAGCATAAGCTTGAAAATCCTTACAATCTATGGAAGAATTCTATCTTTAGAAGTGGACTTTAATGGGTTGTAATGATTATAATTATGGCATATCCTCTATATATTTTTTTGTATTTCTAAAACATACATAATTTCTGATAATTTTGTCCTTAATTGCTGAGCGTGATGTGCTAATCAGCTCATAAAATTGTTTACAAACTTCAAAATTTTAAAGTTAGTGCTCATTCTCAGAGTTACCAGGGCTGTGATAAGGCTATTATCAGTTTTTTTTTAATAGAACAATGGTGTTAAAAAAGCTCCTAGTGAAATGTATAGTGGTGGACTGCCAACCATCCAGATGGTATGGATGATATCGGGAGGTTTATCGCATAGTGAGTTCATGAAATTTGGCGGCAAACACTCCCCGTGGTATATGCGAAAGAAAATGCAAAAAGATACAACATCTCTTCACGGTGCCAGTGAATCGAGTCGATTGGGAAGCACTCGGTCGTCGACGATTCTAGCTGCTCTGAGCTGGAAGCGGTGAAGTAGAAGGGGCTGGAACTGCAGAGCTCCAGAACAGAGATGAGAACGGTATTCCATGTGCGGCCGAACCCACGCCTTGTAAAGTTGCAGGCGGTGTGCCGGCATGAAATACTGTCCCGCTCTGCTGAGCACGCCAAGCTTTTTACAGGCCAATTTGGCCTTCTCTACCAAGTGACCACGTAACTGCACGTCACTCGATATGTCGACGCTGAGGAATCCGATACTGGCAGATGCAACAAGGGCAGTGCCTTGAAACTGAGGAGATACGACAAAGGTGTTCTTTTTAGCGGTTAACGCGCAAACTTGTGTCTTCTGAAGGTTAAACTGGACTAGATTTAGTCGTCCCCAATCTGAGACTTTGTTCAGCAAAGCCTCGACCTCAGACACAAGTTTGTCCCGGTACTCGAAGACGTTTTCCCGAGAAATATTAGCACGGCCGGTGTACAGAGAATCACCAGTACTGTCATCTGCATAGCATTGAATGTTAACGGTTTGCAACATATCATTGATATGTAGAAGAAACAGCATTGGTGATAGCACACAGCCTTGCGGAATGCCAGCATTAATAGGCTTGTAATCGGAGCATGCACCGTCTACAACGACCTTGATGCTCCAATCTGTAAGAAAGCTGGCGATCCAATTGCACAATTTCTCGGGAAGCCCATAGGAATCATTCATCATCATCATTACAGCCCTTCACAAGTCCACTGCTGAACATATTATAACCGACCCATTCGTGCTACAACCATAATATAGCTATAAATGTTTACTAATTAAAGTAAATCAATACTTTAGGCTTATTATTACTTTTAAAGGCAGGTTATTGTAAAGAAACGAAATTAGAAATTGAATAAAGTCATCATCATCATCATCATTACAGCCCTTCACAAGTCCACTGCTGAACATAGGCCTCCCCCAAGTAATAACACAAAGCACGGTCCTGAGCCACCTGCATCCATCGACTTCCTGCATGTCTTACCAGGTCGTCACTTCATCTAGTGGGGGTCGCCCTACACTACGCCTACTGGTACGAGGCTGCCACTCGAGAACCTTACTTCAGACACCTGCGTCTCGGACAGAATGAGCAGAGCCGGCCTCGCTGTCTCGAGATGGTAGTAGACGGCGTTTAGGTTAGAGTGAAGTCCCCTGATATTACAGAAACTTACGGATAGCGTGGCAGGGGTCGCCATGGTCTTGTTGCTCCGCTTGCCCCGAGCAGTTGTTATCTGAGCGGAATTTCGCCCCCAAAATACGCGGGGCAGCATGGGCACCCACGCTCAGGAGTGGAGTAACTTGGTCGTGGATGTTCAGCGAGGGATTCTCTAGGGTTGCCGGTACCCTCCTGGGGTAGTCTAATATTTAATTCCACTAACATGTTGATGGGGTGAGGGGGGAATTGGGCCTCCGGCTACCTGTACTCACCAGACGAAACGCGGAAGATGAGCTTTCATTTCACGCCGGTATTCTGTAAGGTCGTGGTACCACACCAGCTTGAACCGGCCCATACGTGCAACAGCAAAGCTGCCGCGTGGCTCTACCACTAAAAATGTATACTCACCATATGAACTCATGCAGCTATTTCATGCTGGTATTTTGTGAGAGTGGTCATTCACTGGTAGAACTATAGTATAACTAGGGCATGACTCTGCCACATAATGTATGTTTAATGTAACACAATATATTGATTGCAATTAGGTTGAGTCTGAAGGTAAGCCAGTGACTAATCAAGAGAACACTGGTCGGTGTTGGCTTTTTGCCGCACTTAATGTGATGCGACTACCTTTCATGAAGAAATATGGTATTGAAGAGTTTGAGTTCTCTCAGAGGTAAGTATAATTTAGTCTACATTTATCTATAGATAAATTGTATGGCTCCTTCCATGATTGTGCCATGTAGTGGTACCATAGAGAAAATCATCACCCCATATTATCACCATATATTGTATGAGTTGACTAAAGAAAATGCCCAGGAGATCTTGTACCACCAACAGAAGGTAGCATAACTATCTTATGTATTTACTAGTATTTATTTTTGAGTATAACCAAAAATACAAGCCTACTGACACATACTTGAATAGGACTTTAGTAGAATAATTTTTATTCATATAGATTACAAAAATTCTTATTGAAAGTTGTTTATGATTTTTAAAGTTAATTTATTCATTTTACTTTTTTTAAGTTTTTTTTTTAACAATGTGTGATCCTTTATTTAAGTCCTCTATATTTATCAATACTGGCAACTGAGAGCAGTGTCAAAGATGAGAAATGTAGAGTAGTTACTGCGATAGACAAATCACCTGACTATTGGAGAGGTATTTATCCCATATTAGCCCAACTCCTGTCAATTATCATCATCATCTTTACAGCCCTTCACAAGTCCACAGCTGCACACAGGCCTCCCAAAGGAATGCCACAAAACATGGTGTCTCATATTGGACATAAATGCAAACACGAAATCTGATTAAGTATTTAATATGTTTGCAGGTTCACAATTTAGTTATAAAAATAGGTGAGAGCGATGTTGCTTGTAAGACGAATGAATGATTTGTGTTGAGGTGCGGGAACAAAAAATGACACTTGACGTAATGCCTTAAAAAGTAAATTATGTTGAATAGTGAGTCCGATGTATTGCTCAATAAAAGCGTTATCCGCAGACACATGGTCTTACGCCATCTGCATCCATGGACTTCCTGCGTATCTTAATAGGTATATACACCAACACCATCTAGCGGTAGGCCGCCTTACACTTCGCTTACCGGTACGAGGCTGCCACTCGAGAACCTTCTTCCAAATCCTATTATTGGTTGATAAAAAAAATTGTATAATTGTAAACATATCGGTATATGAAATGTTTATTTAATTCGCAATTGTTAATGTAAATAGCTATTTGTCCTAATTATATGCACATATGTTTCAAATTGTTAAGGTGACATTGTAATGCAAATTGTACTTTAGATTGTATCGTGTTACATAAGGACATATAGGTGAAATTGTAGTTTTTATTAATCAATATCCAATGCACTACAATTATTTAAATTGCACTAAGCATTGGAGAAGGGAAAAGCTACCGCTATACCCCAATAGCTGTAAGCAGACTTCACATGTCCCCAAATTTTTTGATTTTGTCATGAAGCCTTATATATCCTTCTGTTGCAACCGACTACTAAGCCCCAATTGCTGTAAGCGGACTTAATATGTTTCCGAGAATGTGTTCAGATATTTAGGTTCCGTCACGATGTTTTGCTCAACCGCCGAATACGTAATAACAATGTTATTGGTACCCGCAGAAATTGAACTCGATTTGCTACTGCAACATTTATTTATTTTTAACCTTTATTGTATTCCCTAATGGATAGGACAAATGATGGACTTAATGCCTAAAGGAAATTTCTTCCTAAACCTATACATATTTTGTTACAGTTACCTATTTTTCTGGGACAAGATTGAGCGTTCACACTACTGGCTAAATAACATAGTGGAGACCGCTAAGCAAGGAGAAGAATTGCAGGGGCGTCTTGTCAACTTCCTTTTGAAGGTATGTCCATGTACATAAATATTTAACAAATCAAAAAGACTAAGTGTTTTAACATCCTGGTAGCAGGAGAAGTTCGAAGAAGGATGTTTTGAATAGAGTAGAACAATATCTAGATTTTTGTGTCAATTTCGTAGCTTATGCCTCTACTTTACAAACCATTCAGGCAGATACTTCGGGAGTGGTCCCATAATAATTTGGATAAAAAAGAGAAAAGGGGAGGAATAACAGATACTTATCTTCACGCACAATCCCTAACGGGGTAGCCAGAGAGAACAGATTGCCAAGTGTCACGATCCTTACATACCTCTTTCGCTTCTTTCAGGTTCATTAACTTCTTCATACATGCACGTCTAGGTATCCGAGTACTCTTGACCCTCCCCTCTTCGAGCAATTTGCTCACATGGTCTTCGAAAGTTAGTCTCGGTCTACCTCGACACCTTTTAATATTTACTTTCGCTCTATATATTTTCTTCACCATTCGGTCTTCACTCATTCGTTCAACGTGCCCAAACCATTGGAGTACGCCCCTATCAATTTTTGTGATAAGGTCATCTTTCAATCCTGTCATATTGCGAATCTCTTCGTTTCGCTTTCGGTCGGCTATGGTAACGCCACACATTTTACGAAGAGATCGCATCTCCACTGCATTCAACTTGCTTTTATGCTTCTTCTGGCATACCCAGGTTTCGCTGCCATATAACAAAGTCGGTACCGACACTGCGTTATGTATTGCAAGGCGTACACTCTTCACCACGCCTTGCCTCTTTACTAATGCATTCAGGGCACCATTGACTTTGTTTCCGGCAGCGACACGCCTATCCACATCTAAATCACATCTTCCATCCCGGCTGAAAGCACTCCCCAAGTAAACAATTTCATTTACCTGTTCTAGACATTTAAGATAAAAAATTAATTAGAGATAAAAAATAAAAAACTGTTACCTATCAAAAGTCCACTTCTGAACGCGGCGGGTTGGTAACCGCAGTTCTTTATTTTTAATGTTTTAGGAAGACGCTGCTGCCCATCTCCGGTTTGTTTCTATCTGCCACCTCTTACGACACCCACGGAACGATACGAGGTTCTTACACCGCCACTACATGGTAATCAATAAAATATGTCGTACTTCTGGTCTACGAGGGCGGCACTGAAAATTTCGGGAATCAAGGAAGTGACACAACATTACTATTTAAAAATGTATTTATTGCTTTTCGAAGTATTCTCCGCGAAATTTGACACATTTTTCCATACGATGGAACCAATCATTGAAGCAAGCATTCCATTCGGAAGTTGGGGTCTCCAAAATGGCCGTTTTGTAGGCGTCCACAGCTTCTTCAGGTGATGAAAAGCTCTGTCCACGCAATTTATTCTTTATTTTAGGGAAAGTATAGAAATCATTAGGGCTTCGGTCGGGGCTGTACGGCGGATGGTCTAATAATTCTATGTTTTCTTGCTCTAAAAACTCTTTTGTTCTGTGTGCGGTGTGAGAACTCGCATTGTAGTGATGGAGGATGATGCGGCGGTTGCAGTTCTCTTTACGGAGTTCAGAAACGACCTGTGGCAAACAAATGCTAGCATACCATTCTGCCATTCTTTGTCCCTCAAGAGAAATAGTCGTAACATGGCCGGTTTTGAAGACAAACGTGGCCACCATTTTTTTTTGCAACACTCCGTGAATGAACAATTTTTGTTGGCTTTAACTTATTTTTGAACACCCAAACTCGTGACTGGTTTTTTGTTTCGGGTTCGTACTCGTATATCCAGGATTCGTCACCTGATACGATGTTGTATACAGCATTTCAGGATCCTGCGTGGAATCTTTCGAGAGTTCTGACGAACCAAGTAACGCGCCGCTTTTTGCTCTTCACAGAGCGAATGCGGTATCCATCGGGAAAACAACTTTTTTACACCTAATTGTTCATGCAAGATTATTTGTATTATTTTTTTGTATTTGACTCAATTTTATTTCAATTTTTCTCAAGTTGCCTGAATTTCGCGGTATGTCACATGTCGATCTTCCTCAATCAGCTTACGCACAGCATCAACGTTTTCTTGGGTGACTGCAGTTTTTGGACGACCTTGACGGTGATCATCACTGAGCTTGACACGTTCACGTTGAAATTCAGCAAACCAGCAATAAATTGTGGCTTTGGATGGGGGTTCAGCACCAAATGTAGAAATCATCCGGTCAACACACTGTTTTTGTGTTAAAACACTTCGAAAGTCATAATAAATCATCGCTCTTGAATTTTCTCGAATCAATTCCATTTTCTCAACGACTAAACAAGTTTGACAAAACCTTGTGACAAGACCGAGAATCTTTTTTTTAAATAAATAAATGGTATTCGATTTTTAAAACCAAGGAGTTTTCAATTAAAAAGATTTTAATATGACAGGAACAGTGGAAATATTCCATTACCGATACTTTTAGTGCAGCCTAGTACTGTAGACTACCCTCACTATCAACACAAACGGCATCGTCTATTTTAACTTCTGTTGTTTATTTGCTAACGCTCGCCGGTTTTCAAAATGCCGAAGGCAAATTGATGAAGATTCCAATCGTGCCTATTTTGAGAAGAGTCATACTATTTTGTGCCGATTTCGCTGAAATTACTTGATAAGTGATTTCGTTTTTTTTTTGATGAAGTTAACAGAACTTAATAAAATCTCGTAAATGTCTTTTATAACCTCTGTTCTATTTTAATAGTTTGAGTACATCGACGTTTAAAATAAGAATTCATCATACTATGTTGTTTTATATAGCAAGGGGTCTTGATTGGTTATATTATATTCGTACCATGGGAATTAAAGTCGCTGGTATTTCCTACTATTAATAAATAAAAAATATGTCTATAGCTTTATTATACAGTATTTGATATTCCATCTTAATTTTACATCCAGGATCCCATCAACGACGGTGGGCAATGGGACATGATCGTCAACTTAGTGAACAAATATGGCCTGGTACCCAAGAAGTGCTACCCCGAGTCCTTCAGCTCTCGTCGGAGTTTACATATGAACGCGCTTATCAAAACCAAGGTAATACTTTACAATTTTATTGCCATAAGATTTAAACCGCCCGCGAAACGTGGTATAGGAGGCCTTTTATCGGCAGTGAACTTTTCACAGGCTGTAATGAATTATTAAAAATTAAGATTTACATACTTCAAATAATAAAAAATTGTTAAAATATTTTGCAAAAAGAATATCTGTTAGACATTGAGCAAATGACCATAAATAGTAAACATAAAGCGTATGTCTATGACGCGACAAAAGGAAGACTCATGTTTTGTTATCTATGCTCATCTATGCCATATTTCCATTTTAATTATTTAATTTAATTACTCCCATTACGCAATGATGTATAAACTTATAGATACGTTGTCCGCACTCTAAAATGGCAACATGAAATGAAGCCAATTGGCCACATCGCGCTTAGTCACGCACCAACCTGTCGCGCGACGCTACGTTTGTTTTTAATTTATTATATCGTGTTTCGTGTGTGTAAACCTGTGCAAAACATAAAGAAACATGCCGTCGTGTGTTTTCAGACGATGTACAAATTATACCCCAAAAGTTAAAGACAAAAATGCGTCATTTCATGCGTAAGTTCACAAAAATACCTATTTTCATTTCATTATATTCGACGACGCCGTCTAATGGCGGCCGGCGCATGCAGCTAGTAGTCAAGCAACAGGCATCCCGCCGTACGGTGTCATATTTTCGTTCTCTTTCTTCACGCGTATAAGTAGTTCTAGTATTTTCGCCGTTTTTAAGCGCCGCGATGTTCGTTCATGACGTGTCTATATATAATACGTCATTGCCATTACGTACTAACCTTGTTTTTCATATTAATAAGAAAATTAAGTTTAAATAAATAATTAAGTGCCGTATTAAGTGTAATTATTATAAATATATTTCACATACACAATAATATCTATAAAAATATTAATTATTATCAAAAACAAAAATACAGTAGTAATCTATTAAAGATATTTAAATTAATTAGCTAAGGTTTCACATTAAATTTTTAACATTTTGATAAAGTTTTAAAATCTTGCCGTAAATAAGCAGCTGATTCTATTAATTAGGCAGTGATCTATTGTTAAAACTTAAGGTATAATATCATATAAAGATACAATTGCTTATAGTTTTTTCTTAAAGACGCAACGGGAGCTTTTATCAGTTTATGACCGCCATATTTGTTTTACGTTGACGTCATTAATATTAAACCTACGAGTAATGTCACCCGTGCTATTCGGTATGTAAAGAAAATATTGAGCCATGCTGATTTAAAAACCGTTGCGGGATTTTAGATTTATGTACCCTATTTTGCTATTTTGAGGTACTTAAAAATAAGGAATGTCATTTATTTTGTCAAAAATACGTCAAATTAGTTGACATACATTTCACCTCCAAATGACGTCCTAGAGTGCTAAATGAAGTAAGGCCAATATCTAGTAATATAAAAAAACGTATTTTCTTCTTTCTTGTCATGTAACAAAACTTAACTTCTCAGTATTGTTTATAAAATACGATTTCATTTTGTGATTTATGACTTTGTTCGGAGATTCTTAGCACCCCCTGCCCCGCCGTTACCATGGTCGCCACCGTAGCCAGGAATAGCGGGGCCGCCGGGGACTGGGGGCCGTCTATTTGTGTAATTCTTCATGGTTTTTGTGGTCTATTTGTGTAATTCAGTTGCGATGGAATATTATAGGATTATCCGAGGTACGAAGAGAGGGGGAGGACACGGTGATTCTCGAATCCGGCAACTTATTCTATCACCGGGAGGGCGACCATCTGTCTCAAGGAGGTGTTGGATTTATCGTCCACAAGTCTCTCGTTAACAATGTTTTAAAGATTGGGAGTGTATCGACGAGAGTTGCGTACCTTATACTCAGAATCACCAAACGGTATTCGCTGAAGGTCATACAGGTTTACGCCCCAACGTCGGAACATCCCGATGAGGAGGTGGAGGAAATGTATGAGGACATTTCTAGAGCCATGCATTCCTCCAAAGCTCACTATACGGTGTTAATTGGAGACTTCAACGCAAAACTGGGCACAAGAAAGAACGGTGAGCTGAAGGTAGGGAAATTTGGGATAGGGCAACGGAATCCAAGGGGCCAGCAGCTGGCCGACTTCATGGAGAAAGAGAGACTTTTTATGATGAACTCATTCTTCCAGAAGCGGCCCCACAGAAAGTGGACCTGGTCGAGCCCCGACGGTTCAATAAAAAACGAGATTGACTTTATTATGACGACCAGACTCCAACTGTTCAGTGATGTCTCATTGATCGCAAGGGTGAAAACTGGCAGCGATCACCGAATGGTTAGAGGCACACTGAACGTTAAGTTGGAGAGGTCTCGTCTAATGAAGTCAACGCTCCGTCCCCCTCGTGCTCTAATCCAGAATCCTGAAACCTTTCAGCTCGAGTTACGTAACCGCTTTCAGTGCCTAGAAGATTGCAATGCAGTGGACGATATGAATAACAAGCTCGTGGAAATTGTCCATGCGGTCGGAGCTAAGTTCTGCAAGACCCGCCGCAGAAGAACACAAAAACTTTCCGATCACACTCTTAATCTCATGGCTGTTAGACGGGATATGAGGCTGCAATCGTCAACAGATTTGACAGCATACAGGCAACTGAACAGACAGCTCTCCAAATGCATGCGGCGAGACTTACGCAACTTTAATACTGCTCGTATTAAAGAAGCGATCGAGCGGAACCAGGGCTCCAAAGTCTTTGCCAGAGATCTGTCTGCCAGAAAGAGCCAACTGTCAAAGCTGAAGACTGAGTGTGGCAACATCGTTTCCGGGACACCTGAGATTTTGAGTGAGATTGAGAGGTTCTATGGGCAGCTGTACACATCATCGTTGGAGCCACACGCAAGTGTGAGTAACGATCCAAGAGCAAGTCTTATCCGACACTATTCCGATGACATCCCGGACGTCAGTCCAGCAACTTAAAAACGGCAGGGCCCCAGGCGAGGATGGAATTACAGCGGAGCTTCTGAAAGCGGGTGGAACACCGGTGAAGTCCTTCAGAAGCTCTTCAATTCCGTCCTCCATGGTGGCACTACTCCGGAGGCGTGGAGCAGAAGTGTGGTGGTCTTGTTCTTTAAGAAAGGCGACAATGCTCTCTTGAAGAACTACAGACCGATCTCCCTGCTGAGCCGCGTCTACGTGCTGTTTTCGAGAGTCATTACGAGTCGTCTCGCACGCAGACTCGACGACTTCCAGCCTCCCGAACAAACCGGTTTCCGAAAGGCTTCAGTACCATAGACCACATACATACCCTGAAGCAGATTGTACAGAAGACCCAAGAGTACAATCTGCCACTTTGCCTGGCGTATGTGGACTATGAGAAAGCCTTTGATTCCGTCGAAATTTGGGCGGTGCTACAGTCCCTTCAGCGGTGCCGAGTTGACTGTTGGTATATTAAAGTGCTGAAGTGTTTGTACAGTAGGGCTACGATGGCTATCCGAGTACAGAACCAGAGCTCGAAACCTATCCAACTGCAGAGAGGTGTAAGACAGGGTGACCTTATTTCCCCGAAACTCTTCACCGCTGCATTGGAAGACGTTTTCTAGCTACTGGACTGAAAAGGATACGGTATTAACATCAATGGCGAGTACATCACTCACCTTCGATTTGCCGACGATATAGTCCTTATGGCAGAATCGCTGGAGGACCTAAGCACTATGCTCAATGACCTCAATGGTGTCCCTCAATGGATAGTTTAATGTCCATGTCACACCTATGGCGGTAGTTGTTGGGAGCACTATGCTCGAAGTTGTTGACGAGTACGTTTACCTGGGACTAATAGTCCGACTAGGTAAGTCCAACTTCGACCGAGAGGTCAATCGACGGATTCAACTCGGCTGGGCAGCGTTCGGGAAATTACGACACATCTTCTCGTCAGGTATACCTCAGTCTCTGAAAACTAGATTGTACAACCAGTGCGTGTTGCCAGTGATGACTTACGGATCTGAGACGTGGTCCTTCACTGCTGGCTGTATGAGGATGATCAAGGTCGCTCAGCGAGCTATGGAGAGGGCTATGCTCGGAGTTTCTCTGCGTGATAGACTCAGAAATGAGGTTTCCGCAGTAAAAGCAGAGTGACCGACATAGCCCAACGGATTAGTAAGCTGAAGTGGCAATGGACCGGCCATATAGTTCGAAGAACCGATAACCGATGGGGAAGAAAGGTTTTCGAGTGGCAGCCTCGTACCGGTAGGCGTAGTGTAGGGCGACCCCCCACTAGATGGAGTGACGACCTGGTAAGACATGCAGGAAGTCGATGGATGCAGGTGGCTCAGGACCGTGCTTTGTGGCATTACTTGAGGGAGGCCTATGTTCAGCAGTGGACTTGTGAAGGGCTGTAATGATGATGATGATGATGATGACTTTGTTCGATTTCTAATTTCGTTTCTTCACAATAACCTGCCTTTAAAAGTAATAATAAGCCTAAAGTATTGATTTAGTTTAATTAGTAAACATTTATAGCTATATTATGGTTGTAGCACGAATGGGTCGGTTATAAACGTTTTGCTAAAAGAAACATCCTGTAGAATAAAAAGTAGCAAAAAATTAAGATATTGCTGCATAGGAACGTCCACAAAAGGTTTTTACATAACCTTATCTTGTGATATACCCTCATTGTGTTTACAAAATGTGTAGCTGTCTTGTGATTGTTATTTAAGTATGGATGTATGAAGTTTGTAGCAAATATGTTATAAATAGTCTTAATCTTTATTTTTATTTTATTTTATTTTATTCTTATTGGAAAACTTACAGCTAACATTAACAGTAAATAAGTGAATAACAACTAGAAGGCCATTTAAAAGTTTTCACCACTAGACAATATGAGCTTAAAAATAATAATTCCAGTCGGTAAAAGATAAACATTTAACAAACGATTAAGACAAATACAGTAAATTAACTAAATTACATAGAAAACATTCAACAAAAGAATTTTTTCGCTAAAATATTTTTGATTCGAGAAACATTGGTACTAAACAGATCCAAGTCAACGCTATTGGAAATGTCATTAAAAGTTCTGCATGCACGTATTATAAAAGAATTTTGCCTGTATTTATTCCGGGTATGCGGCACGTGGAGTAAGCGAGGCTTTCTTAATAGGGTAGCTCTTGTTGTAAAGCCTAATTTACTCAGTAGCTCCGGACAGTCAATATGACCATTTGCCAATTTAAAAAGATAAATCATATCTGCTATGCGCCTACGTTCGTGCAAAGGCAAAATATGAAATTTTTTTACATCGCGAAATGTAGTTATTAGTGTAAAATTGCGTCTTAAATTGCAGAAAACGTAGAAAACGTTTTTGTACTTGCTCAATCCTATCTATATAAATGTTATAATTTGAATTCCACACTTGAGAGGCGTACTCTAAATGGCTGCGAACGAGAGCGCAATAAAGTATCTTATATGTTTTAATATTATAAAAATCAGTGGAAAATCTCAAAACGAATCCAAGTGTCAATATGTGCATCAAAAAGTAATTTAGAATCGAAAAATACACCAAGATCCTTTACTGACTGTAATCTCTCTATAGTAGTGTCTTGTAATTTGTAGTGAAAGACAGTGGGATTGGGTTTACGGGTAAAAGTAATGATAAAACACTTGGACACATTCAAGTCAAGTTTATTGCGTGAACAATATCGTTCAAGTTCATTGAGATCACGCTGCAGACCAAGGCAGTCAGAAGTATTTGTAATGGGACATAAAATTTTCATATCATCAGCATAAAGGATTATTTTGGAGTAAGTGAAGCAGGAACCTATATCATTTATGAAAATCGCAAATAGCAAAGGACCTAATAGAGATCCCTGCGGTATACCTGAAGGGTATACAAGAAATAATTTAATATTTGTCAAACTAAACGCTATCTTAACTAATATCACATATGGTTTAAGGTACAAATAAAAAATGCACTGAGCAGCTATTAAACCGAGCGACAACAGAACAACAACGTGTACCGTCAGTGATAAGATAAATAAATAGAATAGACTTAATGTACCAGTGTTTCTCAAACTTGTTTCACAAATTGATATAGAAATGAACAAATTTATATTCAAAAAATCTTCTTTAAATCTGCTTCCGTTTTTATTGCATATGTAGGAGATGTCGCATTCTTTTTCATTAGAATTGTACAGTTTTTTACCCATGTATAAGAAAAATTTTTTCTCCCTTGCAAGAGCTTTTGTCTTATTAAGTAGCTGTTTATTCTCAAACGTAAGGTGGTCATTAACGAAAATCCTGCTATCACTTCTCAATCCTAAATCCGCAGCAGTTAAAGTTTTACATTTTTAGCAGCAGCTATAAAATTATCTCTCAGGTAACGGGTGTGAAGTGACACAATGATGTTTTTGGTGTTTTTATTATTACGCTGAGGTACTCTTGCTACGTAGTTGATTTGCTCCTTAGGAACTTCGTAACCTATTTTACTACCAATATTGGAAATAATAGTAAAAAGATTTTCAGACGAGGTTACAGGAACGCCTTTGATCTCAATGTTGTTCAGGCGCGATCTTTGCTGATTTTCGCGTACAGCGGCCTCAAGCTTCTCCAATCGATGTTCAACACGTACAACATCATCCTTAGTTTTTTGAAGAGACTGAATTTCCCGATCGATCTCGGTCAATTTGTTAGTAAGTACCTCAACCGAAGTATGCACATGGTTCAAGGAGTTTTTAACGTCCATCATTTCACTCTTCATATCCTTAAGATCTGAGATGTCAGCCTGGATAGTCTTGACACTTGCAATTAACTGTGGTAATGACGATATTTGTTTGGTAATCTTACTAAGCTCAAGACGAATATTCTCCAGATCACCATAAGATGGTACCCTTCCTTGTACTGTTTTCTCGGAAGAAAGATTAGGACTCGCAGTTCCTGTCTTACAGGTATTGCATTTCCAAGTAGCCTTTCTGTCCCCAAGTTTGCGATATCCTGCCTCTGTTATTCCTGCACATGGGAAATCGAAACGGTTGAAGCACATCGTACACTGCACACCATCCCTGGCTTCACTATTACACCGGTGACACATAAACATGTTGGATAAGATAAAGTTTGAGAAACTCCGACTACAAAAACAATAGCGATCGACTGGCAACAGCGCAATACATACGTTTGTTTCGTTTACCGTCTACCGACTGACTGTGTTATTAATGTATAATGACGGCTTAGGGTGTACGGTAAAACTCAAAAAAGTTTATGTTTACACCTTATTAATTGTTATACTTCTGACTGTATGTGAAAACAAAAATAAATGAAATAAATGAAAAATGACCGGAGAAGGACCACGCTCTCACAGAATAACTACAAACACAGCATCCTTAAGCTGCCATTTGACAACTTAAGGATGCTGTGTTTCGTATGGGGAGTGTTGAGAACCAGAGACATTTTTTACTGGAAACGAAGCATTCCATCTTACTCCTCAGGGGTGACAATGCATCTGCATTTTGATTATTAATTGAGGATAAATGTAGATGTCTATGGACCACAGCATCCACTTACCATCAAGTGGACTGTGTGCTCGTTTCTCCCCCTTATTCTATAAATAAATAAAAACTAATTTATGCGAGCTTACTCCGTCAACCAATACAAAGTTATTTACGCTATGCACGAACAATTACGGTACAAAGATTTTTAATTTTAACAATTGTTCTCGTTCCTCTTCAGTACACGTGATGACGTCGTCATTAGTAAAAGTTTAAAAAAAAACTAGAAAAAAATTACTACTGCTTATGTAACGAAAATAATTAATTTTTTTATTTATTAATAACCTTAATAAAGCAAAAATATTAAAACGATATTTTAAG
This sequence comes from Parnassius apollo, assembly GCA_907164705.1. Classification (NCBI taxonomy): domain Eukaryota; kingdom Metazoa; phylum Arthropoda; class Insecta; order Lepidoptera; family Papilionidae; genus Parnassius; species Parnassius apollo. Next base: position 10,983,320 of record CAJQZP010001449.1, on the reverse strand, counting down.
AAAAGTTTAATACCGAATTATGACATATATATCAGATATTATATTTGTCAAAATTAATTGACTAGTTTAGAAATTACATCTGAATAAAGGAATTGACATACATACCGGCCCAAAAAAAATTTAAATCACACTATAAAAATCATTTATAATTACAAAAAGCTCAATTCCAGCATCGTTGAGCATTTATATGTTTGTTTTTAGTGTGTATTTACCAAGTTGTATATATATATATATATATATATATATATATATATATATGTGTGTGTGTGTGTGTGTATGTATTTTAATTTTTCATTTTTATATTGAATTTATGTGTATAATATGTCTTCTATGTATGTGTGTATATCTCTAATGTACTTATATATAGTACTAAGTATTGTTGCGCGCCTAAGTTGACGTCAGGTACCAATGGGACAGCTTGCTGATTCAGGATGGAGTCCTGTGCCGTAAATGGGACAATGGTCGAGGAGACCGCTGTCGTTCGCAAATGGTTGTCCCTAAAGCTAAAGTGCCGAATGTTCTACAGCCGTACCATAATGGTTGTTCAGGAGTCCATCTGGGAGTTAAACGAACTCTACTGAAGATCCGAGAACAGTTTTACTGGGTCCATTATCGTGACGATGTCGAGGATTGGTGTCGCACATGTACAAGTTGTGCGGCTGTGAAGGAACCTCAGATACGTAGTAGAGGAGCATCGAAATTGTACAATGTTGGTGCACCATGGGATAGGACAGCCCTTGACATTGCGGAGCCGTTTCAGAAAGGTGCAAGAAGGACTCCTAAGATCGTCCATGTGGATCGCCTGGCGCGTTATTATGGGGCCGATAATGCTCGGAACGAGAATGTCTTCGGAGGGGGCAGTGTTGCGCGCCTAAGTTGACGTCAGGTACCTGGCACTAGCGCCATCTAGTGTCGGGGACTAGAGCGAGGAAGGCTTCCTAAAAAATGTCAATCTTGATCTTTCGACCAACAGCGCCATCATCAGTATCGAACAGAAGAATTAAGCTCTCTAGAAGCCCCACACTCGTCTTTTTCTGCGTCTGGTCGGTCGGCGCCCGTATTTACTGGAATATTCTGGAATTTTCGGTGTAAAAAGTGTATTTAAAGCCGCTGCAACCCGCTATCAGGCCAGTATTGAATTTGGCGAGACAAGCGAAGCTTCGGAGCGAAATAAAGTGAATCAGTGTGATTAATTATTAGTATTTTAAGTTTTAATTGGTGTTCGGTAATAAAAGTGTAAATTTTGGTAATTCAATCGGCAGTTTTTATTGTCACGAACCTCAAGCTCGTAATAGTATATATAGGTATATTGATGAGCAACGTTTAGTTTTAATTTATAAAAAGTAGTTACGGAACCATATTTCATAAAATACACCCAGGCGGATCGTGCGTGTATCTGGGGTTATGACAGAATCATCAGCGCTGTAGGTTACTCTGCAGCATTACGCTGAGTCATAACCTTTTCACTGGCTCGATACACACCCCATCACTCGTAATATTAATCTACTAACTTTTAACTGTTTATAATTTTATTTTTGTGATGTGTACAGTTCCAGTGAATAAAGGTCTTTCTTTCTTTCTTTAAATATTACCCACCTTTTGGTCTCAGCCGCAGTCGTGTAAAAATTATTTACTTGTTTTCAGTTACGTGAGTTCGCGAAGGAGCTGAGAGACAAGGTCGCTGCCAAAGCCTCTGATGAAGAAATACAGAGCACAATAAACGCCCAAGTCGCTATCATATACCAAATTGTCGCCACTTGTCTAGGTATCAATCTTATTTTTAAATAGATTGATAAACTATTTCTTGCATATACAACAGGCTGCGATAATAATATAGGTATGTAATAAAGATATAAAATTGACGACTCGGCAGTGCAGTTGCAAAGGATTTCGGGACGCTATTTACATCACGCACAAAACAAATATTTGTAAGTCCTATATGATCCGAAAGTAATTGCGTTGGTCGTGGTGTGAAAAATTAGATAATATCAAAAAATAAGCAGAATCTCAATTCAAGTGTATTCTCTTTTTTTAATTTTGTTTTAAAATATTTTTTCCGCAAATAGTATTATAAATACGGCGATGTAAACTTAGGATTGCAAATAAAGTAAATTTTATTATTATTGCATCTAATAATTTCGTCATCGCACATCGCGACGAAACTCGAGACACCATCCATACCATCTGGATGATTGGAGGTCGACCACTGTGCGATTTACAAGAAGTTTTCTTTCTCGCACAACTTTCTTGTGTTATCGACTACCACCAGCGATTATTCTAGTCTGATTCAACTTAGGGACCTTCAAGAAATGAGCTTACTCTTTATAAAAGACCGGCAACACATTTGCAATTCCCCCGCTGTTACTATTGTTCATGGGCGGTGATAGTTATTTACCATCAGGTGAGCCGCATTCTCGTCTACGCTACTTCATATAAAAAAAAATCTATGTTACTTGATGCCTTCGTCATTGTAAACTGATTTTGATGATCCTTTTTTTATTGAAGGGGTGGTATCCTCCCTAAGGGTGGCAAAATGAAGTTTTTGATCAAACAATTTAGACGGCATTGAAATTTTGATATCCTGTAGTTCAACAAAAAGGGTAAAAACTATGTTATACGTAGTAGACTGTGGCTGCAGCTATATTATAGTTGTAACACGAATGGTTCAGCTCGACCAGTGTAGGACCACCTTCTTACAGAACACCAGAGTGATGTAGCAGCGTAAATGTTACTTTTCTTCGTTTGTTACTGGAAACGAGGCGTTCCATCTTAGTGTTAGAAGGTGACAACGCATCTTGATTCTTTATCGAGAATAGATGTAGAGATGTGTAGCACAGCATCCACTTAATATCAGGTGGACTGTGTGTTCGTGTGTCACCCTTAATTCATAAAAAACGACGCGGCTTCAAGTAGAGACTTAAAAGCGACGATGGCAATACTGTTATCTTTATATAAAACTAGCTTGCCAGGCAGACGTTGTTCTGCCCTTTTCGACGACCCTTTGTCATGTCCTATTAAAAATCCTTAAATTCGCAAAAAAAAATTGTGGGTCACTCACGGGCAAAAAAACTATCTTATCTCTCTCAAGTTGGACCAAATTGCACAGGATGTGAAAATTTGATTAAAATCGATAAAGTAGCTTATGAGTCCATCGCGGAGAAATAACGTGACACATAATTTATATATATTTATATAAAATATTCCACAGGTACTCCCCCAGAAAAGTTTACATTCGAGTTCTATAATAAAGAGAAGGCCTACAACAACTTCGGCCCTCTCACACCTCAAGAGTTCTACAACAAACATGTCCGTCCCTTATTCAACGTAGATGACAAGGTATTGTTAATTCAATTGTTGCAATATAAATTGATCTAAATACAAAATGAGCTTAAGACTGTCTACGTAGAAAGTATGAGGAAAGGGCTGAGTAATAAAGTAATGGGCTTTCATAAAAAAGTTCCAGTTTTTCTTTATAATCTATTCAAGGATTAACAATTGGTACATAGGTTTTTATAGTAGTCGGTTTTTTTTTTTATTGGTTTTACAAGTAATAGTAGAACTCCTAAAACTAACAAAAATACTGATTTCATTTTTTATTTTTAAAAATAAACTAAAACTGTTTACAGGTGTGCTTGGTGAGCGACCCGCGAGAGTCGAATCCATTCGGGAACCTTTACACGCTACAGTGCCTCGGCAACGTTGTTGGGGGTAGGCAGACTACATACAACAACCAACCCATCGATATCCTATTGAAGTTAGTAGATAATTAGGGTTCCACTCTCTAAAACAAGACTTAATTTGTCACTGAAATTGCAGTCTAATAACATAAAAATTTAAGAGTATACATATGCATTCAATATAGGTCTTAGCCTGAAAATGCGATGCAACATTGTATCGAAAATTTGGTAAAAAAATTCCACCCCTAAGGGAGGAGAAAAAGGGGATAAAGTTTTTATTATTATTATTTAGACAACGTTTCTGCGTTTGATATTTTTAGTTCACTCAAAAGGGTAAAAAATTAGACTTTAATGAAAAGTATGAGCCAACTTCAAAGAATTAAAAATAATATTTTATTACGTGTTAGAGTGCGTGATTGTAGCACGACTGGATCTTTCTACTGGAAACGAGGCATTCCATCTTAGACCTCAAGGATGACGACGCGTCTGCATTAGATTCTTAATCGAGAATAAATGTGGATGTGCACGTTTGTCACCCGCATTTTATAAAAAAATAAGAATAAAACAAATTCTGATAAATAACTTCAGAATTCGAGGCTTTAATACTTTTATACACTATGTCTTATCCTGAAACTATTATATGGAATTTAAATTGAATAAAAAGGATTTTTTTTTTTGGGTTTTTGTAAATTTTCTTTTTAGATATTTGAAGTGGGATTTTACTATTTATTAAAAGTCGAATTTGTTCCCTTATAGATAAACAGAAGAGGTTTAAACGACTGTATGATAACTATTGAGACCTTAAGTCTTGTTCACTTGCTTTTTAATCATTTATTTTAAGCAGACTTTGGTTCGCAATTCGACTTCTTTTTTTTTTGTATCACGCGTTATCCTCGCTTATTGTGAACAGATTTGAATGTTTTTTTTTCTAAGAAAATGGATTATACCTCAATGGTAGTGGAAATCACTGAACTCTGTAGTATACGTAAAGTCTATTATTAAAATCTGTAGATTTGTTTGCGGGCCGCATGATGATGCCAATACGATAGACATGACTGCCCTTACAGCTAGTACACACTAGGCGTTTCGAAGCGCGCGCTTTGGTAACGCGCGTTTTTAAGACTATCTAGTAGTCTAGTTAGGTACATTCGTACGCACCCCAACGCGCGTTCAACACCAACAATCACAATCTGAAAGCGCGCGTCATACACGCGCTGTCAGATTGTGGTTAGAACTAACTTTAAACGAACTAGATTTAAGATACATGGGCCGCCATTTTATTGTACATTTGATTGCATCTTAGAATCAAAATGCAGATGCGTTGTTACCCATGAGCACTAATATAATATGGAATACATACTAATATGGAATGCCTCGTTTCCAGTAAGAAAGGTCTTTGGTTCTCTACACTCACCATTTGAAGCACAGCAGCATTACTCAGGTATTCTGCGAGAGCGTGGTTCGATCCATTCGTACTATATAACCATAATATAGCTGCAGCGTGGCTCTACGACGTAAAAAAATTTACTAGAATCTGTAGATAAAAAAAACTTTATAATACAAGTTTTGTAAGAAACTCAGGCTTACTATGAAACTACCAATTTGTATAACATAAAACACATGCTTTTTGTTGTGTACTCAATATGTCACTTAATTTTCGAGAGAATTCGAACCAATACACATTAGGCGTTTTGAAACGCTCGCTTTTGGTGACCATCTAGTACGATACATCCATACATACCAACATGCGTTTCTATCCAAGCGCACATCAGACGTGCGCTCTCAGATTTTGGTTAAAACGATCGTTGCGCGGGCGTTAGCTTTTAGATATATGGGCTGCCATTTTCTTATACATTTGAACGCGCGCTTTCGTATAAAGTGGACGCATGTAGACAAAAATGGATTTCGGACATTTTGATACAGATTTCTTTATCGATGGAATCCAAAAGCGACCATCTATTAGGGACTCGCCCTGCTAACGCACGCGGTGTAATGTACGCTATCAACGCGCTCCTATCGCAACGCATAGCGCCCAATGTGTACTAGCTCTTAAATATTCGTAAACTGTCGTTTTGCTAAACTGTGGTTTAAATTATCTATTGTACTTCCACAGGGTGGTAAAAGATAGCATACAAGGGGGCGAAGCGGTCTGGTTTGGCTGCGAAGTCTCAAAGAGGTTTGAACGCAAGAATGGTCTTGAAGATTTAGACGCGTGAGTTTTACTAAATGTTTTATTTTTTTACCAACTGTACTATTTAGATTTTTTTTTTATGGAATAAAGGCCACAGACAACAAACATGCACACAGTCCACCTGATGTGATCTACTGTTTTGGCACTTAATGTATAATCGAAGTGTTTAGCTGGAAGTGATAAGACTGCTGGATTGACGATTGGTGAAACATCTTGAAATTGATAAATGCAGGTGGCTCAGTGTTTTGTGGCATTTTCCGAGGGAAGCTTAGTGTGCGCATATATAAACAAAAATTAAAACAAGTTAAATTAGTATTATTTATGAATAATTAATTTATACCAAAACATGTTCATAACAACGGATATTTCAACATAATTACTTTCTCAAGGGTACACTAGTCACTCATTCTTCCATACAAACGTAGTCTGGCGATTACTCCACTGTTTGATGGTGTACGTTCAAAATAAAAAATGATTTCAATTTGTCTCATCATTATCTAGCCCTGTATGGAAACATAAAAGTAAAAAAAGAATATATTTAAAAGTACTAATTTTAACACATTTTTGGGCGGAAATAAATACCATAAAAAGAAAGAAAATTGCAAAACAATTACCACACAGAGATAGATTAAGTGTTCAAAAGTGCAAATAATTTTATTTTGAACAGATACATTTAATAGATTTTTCATGATATCCAAATTCCCAAAGGTCTATTTATAAAATTTCATGCGCTCGTTTTGTTGTAAATCATCATGCCTTTCGCTTTCGCACGTGATGTCGGCTGAGATAGCACGCACTTTAACCCCGCCCACCACTTAGTTCGTGCCATCCACTAGGGCCACTTTAAGTCTAAACGTAAACTATAATTTAATGATTTCAATCGGTTCTGTGTAATGGCCGAAGCTAAGTGGATAGTGATTTGGATCAGATATTTGTTTGAAATACTTAAATGGTCAAAAATACTGGTGGGCAAATACTTTTGAGCGTAGTGTATATATAGATACAAACCATATCAATATTACATTTGTAAATGTTTTTTTATACGATAACGATGAGTGACGAGCACACAGTCCACGCATGTAGATGCTCTAATTATTGATTGATCACTTGGATTGTGACCCCAGAGGACCAAGAAGTTTAATTTTTACCAGTTAAAGGGTCTCCGATAAAGTAGCCATAAGTCCCATAGCGATAACTTTTATAATGAGAATATGAATAGGGGGACGCGGGAAAAAGATAATCCTCTGTAAAAATATCTAGCCTCATCTTAAATTTTTTATACATCACAAATCCTTAGTAACATTACAATATTTTCTCAATAATCACAGACAAGACTACAAGCTCGTGTTCAACACGGAAGTGCAGATCGGACTAAACAAAGCCGACAGGCTCCTATATGGTGATTCTTGTATGACGCACGCCATGGTGTTCACGGCTGTTGGGACAGACGTATGTTTATGATTTATTATTTACACGACATTTAATATGGTACGAAGGGTTCGAATCCCGCACGGATCAAGTATGTGTATGGTGTACAAAGAATTGTCAAGGTTCATATATTGCTAATGGGCATTACAAGTGCTCTGCCCTCATCAACCTGCTTGCTCAGTGGTGAGCATTACTCTTGGTGATGACATTCCAGTAATACTTTCCAGCTGACACATTCTTGGAAAAGCCACACAAAGAGGCTGTTGATTTAGTTTTTTTTTAATACAATAAGAGCGACAAACGCGCACACAGTCCACCTATTGGTAAGTGGATTCTGCGGCCCATAGATATCTATATCTATTAGGTGAACTAGTGGGTTGCCGGTTCAAATCCGGAGCGAATGGACCACAAATGGTTTATCTTATAGTTGCTAATTCAATTTCGGATTGAAGTATCAGTAATATGGTTGGGCCGCAGGGTCAGTTCGATTACGGGACTAATGACCACGTAATTATGGCTGCGCGAATGACGAAAGGTATTACGGGTTGAACCAAATGGTAGACTGTATCAGTGTTGCTCGTTATGAACCAAAACAAAATGGCGGACGTGGCACGTGGCGGTATTTGGACAAATATACTGCCTATAAATTAGATTTACTACATTATCCGGCACGACGGAACATCAAAATACCCCCCCTCCTTAGGCAGGCCCGGGCGAGAAGGGAACGGAAGTGAGAAGGGAGGTTATTTCTCGCTAATCTAACTAACTAATAATACAAATGCAAATGTGTGTGTTTCGGCGCAACCATCTATACCCGATAAAGAATCAAAATGCAGATACATTGTCACCTCTGAGGACTAGGATGGGATGCCTCGTATCCAGTAAAATGAGTCTCCGTTTCTCTACATTCAACATACGAATCACAGCTGCATTGAGCTGTTATTTTACGCTGGTATTCAGTGAGAACGTGGTCCTTCCCCGGTCGGTCGGTTGAGACGACACAAGCGTGCTACAACCATGAAATAGCTGCAGTCTGGCTGACGTCAAAAAGTGCATTTTATTATAGAATATTGTTTTGCCATAAGATGCAATTTATGGTAGTCACGTCGACTTGTATTTTGGGGAATGGATGATGCAATGAAAACTTCTTTATTGCTGCACTGCCTCTCCCGTTGAAGGGGAATTTTCCTTAATCGGCACACTTGTCAGATGGAAAGATCGCAGTTATGAACGTCTCGCACATTTGACGATGCCGGTTTTAGGTATTTGAAACCTGGCGTAATACATCAACCATTTTTATATCAGATGCATTATCGGCCCTTTAAAAAAGAGTAGGCTCTTTTCTTGAAGGTCCCTAAGTATTAGTTTTCCCATAAGTATTACATATAATCACTAGTTTGCCAGGCAGACGCTGTTCTGTCCTTCCGACGATCCTTTGTCCAAAAAATCTTTAAGTTTGCCATAAAAACATTGAAGGTCGCTTATCGCAACTAAAACTATCATATCTCTCAAGTTGGAGCAAGCAATACACATTTACAAATTTCATTAAAATCAGTTGAACGATTATGGAATTGGCGTAAACAAACATCGTGTTACGGGATATTTAATATTTATATATTATAATATTCAATTCTTTTTAACTGTGTATTTCTATTCTTATTTATCGAAATCCATGTGACTTTCTGGTAGTGTAGATGATAGTAAAAGTCGAATCCTAATCGCTTCCTGTGACTCCCACGGCAAGAAACGGGGAGATGTATTCTCTCATGCCGCCATACATAAAAAAATTAAACTTCCAACACCAAAAGTTATTCAATTACACTTGGTATTTTATTTTTATTTTTAAATTTTTATTTACAAAATTCTGTAATAGAAGTATTTTTATCGGAAAAATCATATATTTTTTGTGGTTTATTTTGTAGTAATTTTGTCATTTTACCGTGTAGTCGAATATCCACTACCTGATATTATCCCCTGGGCGTCGTAAGAGGCCACAGAGGGAAACAAATCAAATGGGTGGGTAGCATTGCCTAGTAACGACTAAAGATAAAAACTGCGGTTGCCAACACGCTTCTCAAGCGTGGCAACTATGGGGCATTTTGTGGAGGAGGCCTGTATTCAGCATTGCACTTTAATACAATAATTGTAACGGTCATTTTTCAATGACAATTGACACGTGTTAATCCCCCATTTTTTTATTTTCACCTAACAGCAACTAACTCCTTGATCTTAACATGCTGACCCTACCATCTTTATATATATTCGAAGCAGCTATGTTTGTAAGGAAACATTTTAGCATATTTGAAAACGCTAATAATAAATGACATAGGAACAAACTACGTACAAAACAACCCTGTGTTTAAAAAGTTTCCTGGGTATGGGCTCCTAAAATTTTTAATAAACTCCCAAAAAACATCAAAAAAAAATAATATAGACAAATATAAGAAATTGCTTTCGAGTTTTTTTAATAAATAAAGCATACTACTCTATCAACGAATATTTTGAAGATAAAATGAATGGTTTTTAGTACCTACAATAATTAACGTCCGATTTATTTATGTTTATGGTGTTAAGAATTATGTGATTTCTAAACATACGAATCATAATTCAAATTGTTATTTTATTAAAAATAAATTTTCATATTGCGAGGTGATAGTGATAAACAAATATTTGTATGCCTTTTAAGGCGAAACATAGTGTTACTTGTCATACCTTTTCCACCAAGTTTGTAACTTTTTACCTATGTTTTACAAATAAATTATTTGATTTGAATTGACTCAGTTTATATTTACAATTATGGTTAATGATCTCAGGAACAAGGCAACCCGCTAAAATTCCGAGTGGAGAACTCCTACAGTGACAAGGAATATGATAAAGGCTATCTCCTTCTCACAGCGCCATGGTTCAAGGAGTTTGTGTTTGAGGTAAGCAGTGCTCAATTAAATACTTATGTCAGTGACTTATAAGGTGGGGTAGCTCTTTTTGTACAAGCGGGTATGCAGGTCTAGAAAGACGAGTATCGCTGCGACCTGTAAGATATGTTGTGACCACTGCTATGGCTATAGTTATAGCATAGAGTAGAGTAATATATAAAGAAATAGAGCCATCTCCTAGGATTTTTTGTCACCCAATATGAATAGTGTCGCCACCTGGTATCATATCCCTTGAACTAATCTCAATATCATGTTGACTGTAGTTATGTATATACAGCTATCTATACTATAGGCGGTTATATTTATATTTTAAGGGATTAGGGTTCAATTAAAGACGTATTATAGATTTCAGTAACATTAACATTTATTTTTGTTATATATATTTAACGTACACGATGTAAAAGCGTCTATTCCGCAACACCAAACCAAATTAAGTATGTCCACCGGGTTACCGGAATGATAAATAAAAGCGTCTATTTCGCACAACACTACACAAACATACAATGTAATTCCAGCATGAAAATCTAAACAGACAACAAGAAACAGGGGGCTAATCCTAACTCAACCAAACTTATTGTAGCAACAACCGAAAATTACTTATAAACTATAATAAAACAACATCTTGCTCAGCGCCGGTAGCCATTATGTCATATAAAGTTGCTACTTGCCAGTTCGAGAATAACCAGAATTGGTGTAGTCGCCATCTAGCGCACCTTTTAGAATTTAATGTTCGAAAGTTTATGGGGATATAGTACAAGATGGCACTAGTGTCTTTGCAAATTATTGAACCCCAACCTAAAGTATGGAAGTGTACCCCCCCCCCTGAGTTATAGCTAAGCCTTGAAGCCTAGGTTATAGCTTATGATTGGAACCTAAAAACCCATAAATAATTGTCTTAAACTGCTATTGTTACTTGCACTTGGCACATTTTAAAAATTGTTCTCTCGATGTGTCCATCTCTTTAAATAAAAATCAATTGCTAGCGGTTATTATCATAGAATACTATAATACATAATAGAATGGCTGTCAAACTTATTTTGTACGAAATTCCGCGTCGCCGGGAGCACACATACAAGCAATTAATAACATCGTATTATAACTATTACAAACCCGATTCGCTGTTTTGATAGACTGAGTAAATTTACATGTTTAAGACTTTTGATTAATCTTTTGAGCGCCATAGTCGCCTATACTTGACAAGCACCTGCGAGCTATAAGCGCCAACGACGTCTATAGTTGAGAAAAAACCCGGCCCATAAAAATATGAAATATAGATATTGGGAAATAATTACTGGTATTTTAATTCTACACTCCTCAAAGAAGAATAACCTAGCAACATGCGAGTAAAAAAAACAAGTCTCCTAGAGCCACGAGTACTAAGAAACACTGAACTAAAAAAATGGATTTTTATCTAAGCAAATACTATGTCCAGCACGCCAAAGTCGTCTATGTTTGACCGCTAGTGTTGTAATGCGTTAGGCATAGATTTATTGAAAAATATTCAAAATTAAACGCAAGCGTGTTATTTTTTTAAAATTATTATTAATATTTGAATAAAACAAAAGGTAAGAAACATAAAACTATCATCAGCTACATAAATAAAAGAAAATTTCATCAAATCAAATTCGCATAATAAATCTAATATCTCAACTCTGGCGCATCCTTAGCGCGTCATCGATTATCAGTTCATTGGGCGCCGTGGTCAAGGATAGACGACACCCTGATGACGTCATAAACGAATAACGAAAAAAGTACTGCAGTGCAACATGAACGATTCCTCAGAACTCATTCGCATTTTGGAAAGCCTCGATGACGATGAATTTTTTTATTTTAATAATATAAAATGTATGACGAGCAATTTTGTGTTGTGTTATTTTCTTTCTCAGTATATAGGGTATTGACTGAAACCTCTATTATATTTGCTGATGACATTTCCATTATTATTCCGCATACAAAAGATCAGAATTTAAATAATAAATCGAATCAAGTATTGAACCAGGTTACAAATTGGCTGACACATCACAAGCTAGAGATTAATTTTAATAAAACCAAAATTATGCAATTCCCACCAGTTCAAAAATCACCACTAAATATCGCTTTTACTTACAATAATATACCTATAGGAACTGTTAACAACTTCAACTTGTTAGGCCTGGAAATCGACTGCCATATAAACTGGAAAGCCCATATAAATAAAGTAAATAATATCAAAATTCACTTACGTATTACGAGAAAGAAAGAAAACGACAGATGTCCCCAACGCTCTGTAAGCATATTACGCATACACATCTTCGTGGTTGTCATACGGTGTCATGTTGTGGGGAAATAGTAAATGCACAATGCACAGCAATTATTAATAATGCAAAAAAAAAATTATAAGAATCTTGGAAAACATAAAAATTCCAGAAAGTTGGAGGCCCCACTTCAAAAAGTTTAAAATTTTGACTTTGACGTCTATTTATATTTGGGAAACACGCGAATTTGTATAAAACCACCCAGATATTGACGTATTTGTTAACCAAATTAAGTGTAACAAATTATATACAAATACTCAATTAGACCAAATAAAAATAGGCTACTATTGCCGAAAACTACTCTTGCTTTGCGTAGATCTAGTCCCTACTGTATGGCAGTACATTTTTTTTAAAACCTTCCAAATGACATAAAAAAATTAACGAGTGCTACATTATTTTTATCCAAATTAAAGTTATATTTAATTGAAAAATGTTTCTATAATTTAAATGAATATTTTGGTACAAATATTATTTAATTTGTGTGGACAACTTCGGCCTGTGCCTATCTAATTTAATTTAATTTTTTTATTCAATTATTATTTTTTACTTAATTTTATTATTATTTATAATAATAATTATTATTTTTTTACTTGACATTGTGATTATTAATTTAATTAAATTTACAGTATTTTAAAATAATATAATCTAATAATGTAATTTATTAATGAAATCTTGCAGTTTAAAAATAATATTTAATATTTTTATAATTGCTACGACCAAACTGGGTTCAAATGCGGACTATTTTTTAAAAAAAATCACATCTATTATTACCATTTGATTGCAATAAAGATTATGATTATGATTATCTCAAAATCATCTAGTAGCATCAGCATCATATCAAACCCCCATTGTCATAAGAGCGTAAGACTTCTTCTGTTCTTCACTTTGCCTACGCCTCCTCCGACACATAAAATATTTGGAGTCGATCTCTGTGTATTTTGGTTAGATCGGTATTTCGAAATCGATACACAACGTGCCACACGGCTACATCTCTAAGAAAGTTTCAAAAAGGAAGGTCAGCTACGCCGTTGTCGTCCAGAACTGACAGTGACGTCATTACGATGAAGAGTAGTGTTGTGGTATATATTACTAGGATTACTATTTTATTGTTATTGTTTGTTTTTATTTATGTATAAAGTACATATATAAAAAGAGTGAAAGACAGCACAAGATTAAATAAAACATACCAGATTATAAAGAGTCATTTATTGCATAAAAAACCAACAAAATCAAGTTATTTTGTGTTATCGATATATCAACTCTTGGAAACACTATTTTTTTCGTAGGTATTTTTGTTTACTTTTCGCTTTGGCGTACAGGACACGGTAATGCGTTTTTGGCGTGGTGCTCAAAAGGTTAATGTTCAATATCATCATTAAAAAAAAGTCGTTTAAATTCTAATACATATTTATTTGTAAATAGCGTGCAATTTGGTATTTTCTAAATAATTTGCATGCAAAATTTGGAAACGATTGTAACGTCAAAACACATCTCGTGTTGACATTTATACGTGTGAATTGACGTGTTAGTGACATTTTAGTGGCTACACGGGCTCCGCCCACTCCCCCGTTCTATTATGTATGTATTATAGTATTCTATGGTTATTATAGTCTCGCTGAAAGTCAAACACGGCTCGACCGATTTTGACGAAATTTTTTGTGTCTGAATGGGTCCCTAGATGATTTAGAATCACATTTCGACCTGGTAAGTGGGAGCTGTTATTGATATCTAGACATCACTCGTGCGAAGCCGGTGCGTATCTCTAATTCGATATAAAATGTGGTAATCTACTCCGCATTTAAGTTTCTCTGTGTGATGGAATCTACGATTATCCCTAAAAGTTACCAACAACGCTTTGATCTGCTGAAGTATAATGCAGCTTCCAATACGGCAAGCTATCCGATACCTTCATACATTATTATTTCGATCGATCCATCTATACACAATTTAATTATTTGTAAATACAGTATAAAGATTATAAATTATTTTTTAACTTTGCAGGTCGTGGTTGATAAGAAATATGTACCCGAAGAAGTGATGCAAGTTTTTAAACAGAAAGCCAAAGTGTTGCCAGCCTGGGACCCTATGGGTACTTTAGCCTGTCCAGTGTGTTGTAAAGAATAGATAAAAAATTGTATTTTTTATTTTCAGAAGCCTTGAATCTTAAAATTAATTTGAATGTTTCGATATTCAAGGCAATTTTCATGCATATAGTAAATTCATAATATTTGAGTAAAATGACAATAAATATAATTTAATTAAAATGAACTGCGATGTTGCCATTTAAATATTTAAAATATCCTTTTTTAACTCTGGTCTCAATTTTTTCATAATGTACACCAGGACAACATTCAGGGCTTCTGAAAGCTAGATGTTTACAATCAGTTTAAAAACTAGTGAAATGTTTTTTTTTTAATAAGTAAAAATATGAACTGATAGGCAACGCCGTCTTAGACCATACCGGGGCCCTTGGGCACCCAAGAATTTGAGGCTCTGTTGGAAAATAAAAAAAGTGAATGACAAAAACATTTTTCTGCTATGATCTTATATTTATTATAGTTGATTGGTAAAACTCAAATAATAAGTCATTAACGCGCCACTTTACAATGAGGTAATATATTTGACAGATTTCATAGCGGGGTCCATGGAGGTTAGAGAACAGGAGAACGATCGCTGTAGAAAATAGTGTCCCAGAAATATGGACAAAATAAGTGAGGCGCTGTGATCGCTAAGTTGTCTCAATAAAAGCGGGCTATTGTGCGCTAGTTTGAAATGATTATAATATAATTCAAAGAAAAAAAAGAAAATAACGTAATGATTATTATTTATTATTGTTAGTATTTATTAATAAATAAATTATAAATTATGTTTTTATAATTTTAATTATTATAAATAATATAAATTATTATGGTATTTATTATTTTATTTATAATATTTTTCCATTTTTTAATGTTTCTTTTTGTCAAAAATTAAAAAATTACTTCGCAAATACCTCCAACTTACCGACGGCAGCGTCGCTATAAATTCTACAATTTTTAGGGAACAGGCGGGCTATGCTTTAGCACGTAGCGATCGTTCTCCTGTTCTCTAACCTCCATGGCGGGGTCGATAATTTCTTAGGAAAATATAAACTTTAATGTTTCTTTCCTAAATTTTCTTTCAAAAAAGAAAATATTCTATAACAACATCAATACGTGTATTCTTTTTATTTATTACATTAAACTTTAGGCTAAACTTATCTAAAAATAAGGATCGTAACAATTGTTTGCTATAAAGTCTAATATTTTTCGTTGAAAATTATCATATAAAATAAATCATTTGCCGTAGTTTTTTGAAGTATTAATATTATTAAAAAGTACGAAACATTGACATATATATTACTGGCGTAGAAACCATTTTTACGAAATGATATTTTTATCTCATAAGTTGTTATAAATACATAGACTGCCGAAAATTTAAAAAAATCCAGGCTATAAGTAATAAGTAAGGCGACTGTACAGCCCGACAAAAACTTTTATATGGCGGCGAAACACGGAACTACATATTTTCTACCCAGGAAATCTGTCAATGCCACTTTTTCCGGCAATGTGTGGTTTGTCACTGCTCAGGGTTGCCAGAAAGTCACTAACAACGCCCTCATTTACTCTGTATTTTTTGTCGGGTTATATTTTCCTAAAATAGAAAAAGGATGATGCCCTAGGCACGGGCCTCTTGTGCCCTTATGGTAAAGACGGTACTGCTGATAGGGAATAAACAATGTATGCATATTACAAAAGCCCACATGTATTTATGTATTTTTCCTGAGACGTGCACATGCGCATATATTCTAGCATATTTGATGAAGTATAAAATATGAAACACATCTCTACTCTTCAGCACGACAGCTTTAAAATTTCGATGCTATCCAAACAATATAAAGCAACATCTTTGCAAATGCATATTAATCACGCATAGACACTATATATGTACGCACGCACACACACGCGCACGCACACACACACACACACACACACACACACACACACACACACACACCCACACACACGCACACACGTACGCACACACACACACACACACACACACACGCGCGCACACACACACACGCGCGCGCGCGCACACACACACACACACACACACACAAAACACAAGCGACACAGAATTACACGTGCGCTTATTTAATTCCGCTTTTCCAAAAACACACTTTTACTCATTCATAGAAACATATCTCGTGGTAGGTATTTGACTGGTGCTTTTCCTTGTAATAAATGATTCAATTATGTGTTCATAACTTAAAGTTACCGATATATTAACTTGAAGAGTACACTGTTCAATTATATTTGTTACTTTTGTTAATAAAACATCAGATTCATTTCAATTTTCATTTGATTTATTTGTATTACAACCCAGGAATGAGTTTTTGTACTGCTGGCCATAAAATAAAAGACATTGAGAAAGAAAGATTTAAAGAGTTTTAAAATATTTGGTAAAAGCAAATATAAATTATGGCTCGTCGCTAAATGGAGTGACAACCTGGTAATACATACCGTGTTTTGCGGTATTTCTTGGGGGTAGCCTATTTTCTGCTGTGAAATTTGAGGGTCTGTAATGGTGATGATGAAATCTACACATATAAATAAAATTGAAGTTTCTGTTTGTAATATCAAAATAACTGTCTTTTATTGTGCTCAATCTTCAACGAATAGACATGAAAACTATTTTTTTTTCTCAGTCCAAGCTAATCTCGGAATGGCTTAACTGAAATAAATTTTACGAACAGATATTGATTCGCCGGAGTTCTAGGTTATTTTGTATAATTTGATCGAGAACTATTTAGGGTCGATTGTACACTGTGTAACACTATACGGCTATAAGATTTATATCGTGGTATATACCATAAATTGGGCATTGGGGGAGCGATAACGAAATTATAATGTAAAATGAGTCATGTTATTGTGTAACGAAAGTTTGAGTATTCCAGATTCACCAGAAGACGCGCGACTTTTTTTGGATCATACCTCTTTATAAACATTCGCTTCTAGTTTGCGCGTTACACAATTAACATAAGACGCATTTTACAATGTACAATTTCGTTACAAAAATTCGCTTCCATTCCGTTCCGCAGCAGACCTCTAAGGTGTAATGTGATGTGAATGTAATAACTAAGATGAAATGCCATACGAAACAAAACAGCTTTTTGCATTTGTTTTGCTACTTGCTAGTATTCTGTGAAACGTGTTTTTTTTTTTCTATAGCCAAGTCGTCCATATGTAATGTGACCATATTCATATTTTCTAGATGCCAAGATTCCTTTTCTGAGGAGCCCTTCTGGGTAGGTACCATGTGCTTACATATTTATGTCGTCAAATTGCACTGTTCCAGTCGCATGGGTTTTAGAGAACCATTATAATTACTGTGTGGATCTGTGACTGCCTCGTTAGTCTAGTGGTTGTAGTAGTGCGACTGCTGGTCATGAGGTCCTGGGTTCGAATCCCGGGTCGGGCCGAAAAATCAATTACTAAGTTTTTCCGTCAAGAAATTCTGAGTAGCTGTCAGGAAGTTGGCGGTATCTCACCCCCGTGCCTTGGAAAGCGCGTAAAGCCGTTGGTGCTGCGCCTGATCTCTCTCCGGTCGTGTCGGTTTACCGTCCCATCGGATTATGAGAGTGAGGGAATAGAGAGTGCACCTGTGCTTGCGCATACACTTGGGCACTATAATCCTCACTATAATCCTGTCCTGCGCCGATGGCTAGTCTACGTTGAGGTTGGCCGCCGTGACCGAAATTCGGTCTGGAGGACATTATTATTTTAATTACTGCCTGTATCTGTAGTCTATTTCTTTGACGTTGGCTGCAGGTGTCCAAGTACTGAAGTAACTGCTTACCATCAGGCGGTCTCTTACTTCGATTGTATCTTCAGTTTTATAAAAAAATATGGCATGTAGTAATGGCGTTACATAATCCATCACCTCATTTTGTCCTGTGGGTGTCATTATTTAGGTCTTCTGTTTAAAACGCTGGCAGCACGTCGTGCAGAATGCAAACACCACGAATGTATAAAGCGACGCAGATTTTAATCGGTCACTAAGCTTGAGCGTGATAAATTTCCATTTTGAGAATGCTAAGCAGATTTCAAATGTGAAGACACTGAGGTTGTCTATAGTGTTGAATCCCTTTTTAAAACCAAACTGAGTTTTACACGTAATACCTCTAGTTTCTGAAAGTCACTCTTAACTAATTTTTGATTAAATGTTGATTAAATGTTCCATTAACTTAGCTCACATGTAAGGGCTAGACGGTAGCTCGTAGGGCAAGAGGTAGGTCCTTAGTTCTTAAAATTGGTATTACAAGTTGAGCTTTCTAATCACCGGGGATATTTCGAAATAGAAAATATCATTAATAATGTCAATAAAATAATATGGGCAATGAGAACCAGACTTGGTGAGAAGGGAATATGAAATTCCGTCAGCTCCAGAAAAATCTTTTATTTAAAAGTAAATAAAGTTGGGCTAAAGAAAAATTGTTGCTCCAATTTATCATTAAATTATCCATTAGTAATAGAAATAATTCAGAAGAAATAAATAATAGAAATAAAGAAGTAAATTCAGGATACAGTATATATCTTGACCAATATATATAGGTACTGTATCCTGAATTATTTACATACTTACGTACGTACATACTTGTTGGATTTTACGAAAGACCTGTACCTAAAATCCAACAAGTATGTACTTCCGAAAACTAACATTGCTGACAACGCATCTGCATTCTAATTCTTAAATCGAGGATAAATGTAGATGTCTATGGGCCACAGCATCCACTTACTATCAGGTGGACTGTGTGCTCGTTTGTCACCCTTATTCTATAAAAAAGAACTTAGCAAAAAAAAGAGGAGCAAGAACCCCACCTTGTACCTACTTTTATTAATGACTTGCACCTAGAATTACAAAAAATATACGGTAAATCAAAACAGTTTAAAAGTAAACTTAATTCATATCATTTGTTAAAACAACTCTAGCGTAGATAAACCCCTAGAGGTTTGCATGCTATAGTATTATACTGTGTAATATCACATAAATATGCTCAAAAAGTAACAAATTAATGTGCAAGTGCAATGATTGATTTTTTATAGAATATGCGGTTTGCAGATTGCGGAAGCCCGTCTGGCTACGCTGAATGTATGTGGAGCAATGAATGATAAGATGGATGAAGTATGCGAAATGATGAATGACAGAGGAATAGATGTGTTATGTGTAAATGAGACGAAACGAAAGGGAAAGGATGCCACTGCACATGGCACGTATACCGCGTATTGGTCTGGTGTAGACGAGACCGAACGGGCATGCCAGGGAGTCGGTTTCATCCTTTCAGAAAGAATGGGTCAATGTGTGAAAGAGTATGAATGTGTAAGCCCGAGGCTGCTATGGATACGAATGAAAGTAGGCTTAAAGAAGCTCTAAGCCCACTTACATCCGAGAGCAGTTTTGGGACATGGTAAGGATGGTGTTGACAAAATGTAAGGAAAATGAAAATATTATTATGTTAGGAGACTTTAATGGAAGGGTTGGGGTGAAGAGGTCTGGTTATGAAAGGATATTGGGAACGTTTGGTGATGAAAGTATAAATGAGAATGGTGAAGACCTCCTCACCGTATGTGTTGAAAAGAATCTCTTTGTGACGAATACTTTTTTTCGTCATAAGAAGATTCACATGTATACATGGGAAAGAAGTGATGGTAGAAACATGATAGATTTCGTAATTGTGGATGAAAAAATGAGGATTGCAGTCGTAGATACAAGGGTTTACCGGGGGCCCAACGTAGGGACGGATCATTACTTGGTCTTATGTCGATTAATGGTCTTTTCAAGCGTTGGCGGCATCGGACATGTGTCCTGTGTCTACCACTGCGTTACAGCGTATAAGAATAGAGAAGTTACAAGATGAAGATGTGAAAGAGAAGTATAAATGTAGACTGAAAGAAAATATTAGGTGTTTGAATGAGTTTTGTATGAATGATTTAGACTTGAATACTGTGTGGGATAATATTAAGAAAGGTTTGGTGGATGCAGCCACCGAAGTATGCGGTGTAAGTAAGAGAACAAATGAAAGGAAAAGGAATACGTTGTGGTGGGATGATGAGGTGCGGGTGGAAGTTGAATCAAAGAAGAAAGCATGGTTAGATTTACTAGCAACTAAAACTGGTAATTCTGGTGGTATGAATGATGAGATTGAAAGAAAAAAGGCAGAATTTAGACGTCTAAATAAGAGAGTAAAAGAAGTAGTTGAAAGGAAAAAGAAAGAAAGAACGGATAAGAATGATAGAAGGATATCTGACAATTTCCAGGCTAATATAAAAATGTTCTGGAAACTCAGAACTGCCAGGGGAAATACAAAACAGCCTATAATTAATGCTATAGGAGACGAGAATGGATGTATTCTGAATGATGAAGTTTCGAATTTAAACAGATGGAAGGAATACTTTGAAAGCGTGTTTATGAGTGAAGAGTCGTCTGAATTAAATGAACAAGAAATTCCGAAAGAAGTGGAAAGGGGTATGGAGATAAGTGTAGATGAAATAATGAAAGCAATGAAAAGCATGAAAGCAGGTAAGGCAGCTGGATATGATAGAGTATCACTCGAGATGCTAATGGCTGGAGAGGGAGTGGTGGCAGGCCTGCTGTACACCTTGTTTAATTTATGTTGGGAATTAAAACGGGTACCGGATGACTGGTGTAAAGCAGTTATAGTACCAATATATAAAGGAAAAGGGTCACAGCAGGACTGCAAAAACTACCGTGGTATCCGCTTGCTTAGTATTGTGGGTAAACTGTATTCTAAGGTGTTAATTGAAAGAGTTATGAAAGAAACTGATGGAAAAATTTGGGATGTGCAAGCGGGTTTTAGGAAGGGAATGAGGTGTACAGATCAAATATTTTCCATACGCATGATTGCGGAGAAGTTTTTGGCTAAAAACCAGAAAGTTTTTTGTGCGTTTATGGACTTGGAAAAGGCTTATGACAGAGTGGACAGGAATGTGTTATGGCAAACACTGAACTCATATGGGTTGAGCGCTGGTTTGATACAGGCATTGAGGTCTCTTTATAGGGATTCTAGTGCTTGTGTCAGGATCAATGGGGTCTACTCGGACTGGTTTGGTGTCCGAAAGGGTGTCAGACAGGGCTGTGTGGCTTCCCCTTGGCTGTTCAACCTATTTATGGACAGGTGTTTGCAAACTTTGAAAGATGAAGAATGTGGGTTAAGAATGGGCGAGTTAACCGTCAAATGCCTTTTGTATGCCGATGATCAAGTCATATTTGCGTCATCGGCGGCTGAGTTGCAAATGATGGTTACATTAATGAACTGGGCATTAAAAGAAAGGGGGAATGAAAGTGAACGCAAGTAAGACGAAAGTGATGGTTTTTGAAAGAGAGGAAAGCAAAACGGTATGTGAAATAAGAATAGAAGGAGAGTTAATTGAGCAAGTGGATGAGTTTGTGTATTTGGGATGTGTATTTAGCAGGGATGGTAGATATGATAAGGATATAGAACGACGAGTAAATGCAGGGAATAGAGTGAATGGGGCACTACACACTATTGTGAAGAACCATAATGTATCAAAAAAGGCATGTTTGGTAATTCATAATGCTGTGTTAGTCCCTACTTTAATGTATGGTAGTGAAAGCTGGGTGTGACAGAAGAAGCACGAAAGTAGAATAAATGCTGTAGAAATGCGGTCTTTAAGGAGTATGCTAGGGTTGAATCTGAATGACAGGATGAGAAATTGCATGATAAGAGATAAATGTGGCATGCAAGATGATGTTGTGAGCAGGATTAAGAAAGGAATGCTTCGGTGGTTTGGTCATGTAGAAAGAATGAATGAGGAAAGAGTGACAAAACAAATTTATATGGCAGATGTGAACGGCAGAGTCGGGAAGGGACGCCCTAGAAAAAAGTTTATCGACCAAATTGGCGATATTTTGAAAATGGGCTACGTTAAAAGTACCCTTAACCGACGAGCATGTATGCGTAGATATATGGATGTAAAGGAGGCGAAAGAGGTATGTCAGGATCGTGTCAAATGGAAGTCTGTGGTCTCTGCCTACCCCTCTGGGTGACAGGCGTGAGTGTTTATGCTTATGCTATATATATATATATATATAACTTGTGTAGTAAATTATATTTTTTTTAATAGATTATTTTTCACTTTATGAACTATGATGGCCACACTCGGTATTGAACGATAATATTCACAAAGTACGAGTTTTAATGATAAAATTACTTTAATATTATGTTGAAAATACTCACAGATGAAAAGTCACATTGTCGTTTTGTATACTTGACGTTTTTGATTGCTTTTTTTTCATGTAAATACACTGCAATTCGGCATTTTGTCGGAGCTCGATTTACTGGCGATACGATCTACGATCACTTCGAAATGACGCACGACGCGGAGCAAATAGTTTTATATAACGAGTATGTATATACTTTTACAGAGGGGTATGCCTTGCGATGCCGTCTCCTTTGGTTTAATACTCAAAGGTTACAATATATCGCGACGAAAACGGTGTCAGAACTGCAAGATTTTTCAAGTTTTTCAGTGAATTTACAAGTGAAACGAGGTGGAAAGTGTTTCCATAACTTTGAAAGTTACGTCCAGTTGTGATAAACAGTATAACCGCAATAGTGCATTACTACTACGAAATGTAAGTTGATTTTAGTCATTGTAGTATTATTTTAGGTCACGTTGAGTCTGTAATACAGGGTGGTTCAGAATCATACTTTTGTCATTCTGTCATACTCACAACGCTGAATAGTTTGTTTGTTTTTTCAAACGGACGAATTTTTGGGCTGGCTGGACCGATTTAGACGGGATTTTCACTTAAAGATAGTTAATTTGATACTAAATAATTTGGGATATCCTTTCTCAGTGGATATTTTTACTTTTCATATGGGAACGGGAACTACGCGTTTGTTTGTTTGTTCTGTTCGCTTGTTTAGTTTATTTATTTGCTATGTATGCGTTTGAAGGCGTTATTAAGTTATTCAAGGTTGGAAGGGGTTTGAGGGATTTTTAGGGGCTTTTAATATGTTTAACTGAGTCTATAAATGTACTTAGGTACTAATATTATAAATGCGAAAGTGAGTTTGTTTGAATGTTTGTTAAACTTTCACGCCTAAATCACTGAACCAATTTTGATGAAATTTGGTACACAGATAGATGAAACTCTGAAGAAGAACATAGGCTACTTTTTATTCCAGTGTTCCGGGAACGGGACTTATGCGGGTGAAACTGTGGGGCACAACTAGTAATACAAAAAAATACGAATACAAAATAACTTATTTGACAAAGAAATCACAACAAGATAGAATTACTTATGGCCCCGACACTAGGAAACCAAGATACCGGAGGATCACTTGTAAACGAAAAATACGCATCGAATACATAGCCTCATCCTTTTTGGAAGTCGGTTAAAAATAAAAAAACCGTAGGTTTGTAAGCGATAATGTATAGGTTGATAAAATATAAAGTACTAGTTTCGCCCTGCAGTTTCACGATAAAAAAGTTAGTCTGTATTATCCAGGATATAAGCCATGCGGGTGCAAAGTAACATCCAAATCTGTTCAGTAGTTTTTGCGTGAAAAAGTAACAAACATCCATCTATCTATCTCCACAAACTTTCACA
This sequence comes from Parnassius apollo, assembly GCA_907164705.1. Lineage (NCBI taxonomy): Eukaryota > Metazoa > Arthropoda > Insecta > Lepidoptera > Papilionidae > Parnassius > Parnassius apollo. The sequence continues at coordinate 10,959,118 of CAJQZP010001449.1, read as the reverse complement.
TTTATAATATTAGTAGAGTAAAAATAACTATTTAAAGAAGCTTAAAATGTTACCTAAACTATAATATAAATTGTAAATAATAAAAACTAAAAATTTATTTTATAAGGTTTGACAGAGTGAAGAAAAAGTTATTCATGGTCTGTAAAGAACCCGAAAACGTTGAAGAAGGTAATGAATTACTTACCGTGGACTGCGCAAAGATATCATTGCTTGCAGCAACGCCAGCGGACACGCTCTAAATTATGAAGAAGAAGACGAACAAACATTCACCGAATAATGCGCTATAACGCCAGTAAAAAATTATATAGTTTGCCCTGGTAGTTCAGAACTAAAACTAGAAATATCTATCATATTAATTAACAGTAATGCTAATGACGCTGCGAATGTTGTAGAACAAAAATCCTCAGGAAAGAGAAAAAGGTGCCCTGAAAATTGGCAGAGAATTGCAAGGAAAAAAAAAGAGAAGCTGGTGAATAATATGTAAATATCAAAGGGAAAAAATATCCAGCAAAACAGGTTCACGCTGGATGTGACGAAAAGTTGAAAATTCGTTAAACGATACCCAGATTAACAAAAATTACAACGAATTAACATATAGGGTACGGTAATAAAGGAAAAGAACAGAAGCAGAAGAAAGTTCTCATTTCAGTACTTCTTTTTGAAAAATGAGCAAAAAGTGAAGGTGTGTCAGAAGTTTTTTTGTGGTACGGTGGTAAATAATAAATTCTTTTAGTCGATATATCCAAAATATATCGACTAAAAGAATTTATTATTTCTACAAAAAACTTTACAACAACAAATTGAAATTGATTCCCACACCCTTTAAAGGAAAACACATAAAAAAACAGACCGCCGAAAGCAAAATAGAAGAAGTGATTCAGAACATAAGGTCCTTTCCCACACAAAAATCACATTTTTGTCAAGCTAACAACAGTACCTTACCACCGGTAGTATATAATTATAAATTCAACATTTAATTTTAATTCAGGCCTGTTAGATAAGATCAGTAGTCAAGACATTCAAAAACAATTTATAATTCATTTATTATTTTTATTATAATATACAATAATGATGCGCAGTGGATTGGTTTAATTTCACAGCCTGTATTGTGAAATAAGGCTATAGGGCAAACAAGCACAGAATACTTTTGGTTGCTATTTGGCTAACATCCCACGGAATGTAGTGTATATCCATTAACGTAATTATAGTTTCGTTTTTTTGTCCAATATCCATTTTGAAACCGGTTTTACACAATGTTAAAGTCAAAAGTTTTTATTTTTTACAGATTATTAGAAGTCCAGATGTGCCATATTTTTGGAAACTACCGTACATTACGGCTTTATTTGAGTCATAGCATAGAAAAACAAAAAACATTGCTCCTGTAAAATTACTCAAATGGTCTATTGGCCTAACAAGCACTGAGGCGACGATTTTTGAGGACTAAGATGGAACGTCTCGTTTCCAGTAAAAAAGGATCTCTGGATATCTACACTCACCACACGAAACAAGGCAGCATTAAGCTGCTATTTTACGCTGGTATTCTGTGAGACCGTAATCCTTCAACGGTCGAGTCGACCTATTCGAGCTACAACCATAATAAAGCTGCAGCGTGGCTCTATCACGTATAAATGATACGTGGTATAGCCAATAATGGCAGATGCCCATGTCCAGCAGGGGGCTGTTATGGGTTGATAAGAAAGGTAAGTACATTAAAACAAGGGAAGCAAGGTTTCTACCGTTAGGCGAAGTGGGAGACGGCCCGCCACTAGATTGAGTGACGACCTGGTAACACATGCAGGAAGTCGATGGATGCAGGGGGCTCAGCTATGTTCAGCAGTGGACTTGTGAAGGGTAGTAATGTTGATGATTAAAACAAAAAGCACAATCTCTAATAATAAGTTAAAAAAAATGAAACGCACAATTAAGATATTTTTGTATTTACTAAAAATTACAATAATGAACGCTGTGTTTACTCTTACATATTGATAAATAAATTATATTTTTACAACATCATACAACATTGGCCCAGACTTGAGTGTAGACTGTAGAATGTAAAGAGGACCATATCATAAATATCCTATACCTTTAAATGAGCAATTCTTGTATATATATATATAATCGGAATCTCGGAAACGGTTCCAACGATTTTCATAAAATTTTGTGTGCAGGGAGTTTCGGGGTCAATAAATCGAGTCTTTTTGTCCGTGTTTTTAGGCAATGAAAAACTGCTACAATATCGTTAGATAAGAAGGTAAATTTTGACAGTTTATTAATGATTACAAATAGCTTAATTGGTATATTGGGCGGTTACAAAATCGTAATACCATGGTTCGAGCCCAGACCGACCGACCGACTTTTTTAATTTTTTTTTCAAGTTCCTTTCTTTTTTTGAGAAAATCGATTTTTTCGTGCCCTTTTTTTTAGTATTTTTTAAAAAACACGAAAATTTAAATTAAACTAATTGCACTCATGATTTTTTATTCAAATAACCCGTTCAGTTTTTTCTATTATGTCGCTACGATCAAAAAATATTATTCGTATTTCATCAGTATGTAATTTGTATCTAAATACAATTTCCAAAACACACGAATTAAAAAAAAACGAGCAAAAAAAATACCGAGCAAAAGATTTTCCCGTTTCCGATTTATATTCCATATGGTGGACAAGATTTACGATTTATATTCCATGTAGTGGTCTGGCTGTTTGCAACGCCTGGATTCTGTTCAAGCAAGATCAATAGGAAAATGGTACGAGGCTATATAAGATTCAGCAGCTTCAGTCATTTAAATTGGATATTGCTGAACAATCCGAACACTCATCGCACGACGATTCGGATAGAGAAGAAAACGTTCCTACTTTCAGAAACACGAAAGTCCTTGTACCCCTTCCCTCTGAAGCAAAAAGAACGCGCGGTGCAATGCATTTGCTTGAAGTCAGTGAAACACAGAACAAATGTCGCCAAATTGGTAGTAGAAAAAAAACAAAATGCTGTATAAATGCAACATCTATTTGTGCCTGACACAAGAAAGAAACTGTTTGAGCGACTTTCACAATCCCCGTTATAATTAAGTCCAAAGATAATTAATGATTTTAGTCAACTAAAAGATTAAAGTTATTTTTGGTAACATATAATTCATTACTTTTGATTTAATAATGTTTTGAAAGTTCATTTCGTAGAGAAGATTTAATTTTTCTTAATCTTTTTCTGTTTTTACTCAGACCTAATGGTGAAAAACATACCAGTGTTTTTTTTTTTGCTATTGTTTAATTAATTCTAACTAATATCGAATTTATCTAGATACTGGAGTAATTTACCGATGCGTAGTCTGATCTCAGATTTATCCATTATTGTTTTAGAGGCTGAAAAACTAGACTGATGATATAAAATTACTTTAAATAATTATTACGATTTGAGAGTTTTATAAATATTTTTTGAAAGTTTATATTTGTAATGAAGAGTTTTGTTGAAGTTGAAGAATTACATTTTATTTTTGTGAACCCAGAGTGGATTTTTTTTGTTATTGGTAATTTAAACTTTGGTTTAAATTACCAATAACAAAATCGATATACAATACAATTAGATATCTGATCTCAAACGTGCTAGTGATTGAAGAATAAAATAAGATAATCAATTTGAGTGAGTTTATTAATTGATAGAATCAGGCGTTACTTTGCGGAAATCCATTATAATAAATAATTTATTACTTTGCAACCTTCCGCTAACTAATTACAATGATGTGTCTTACCTGGATTGAAGAGCACCTCCCGCCCTACCTCAATTGCATGCACTAACTCCGTCACCACCAGTCCCAGCACCACTAAGAATAACACTAAGACTGACTTAGCGGTCAGTCGCCGTAGAGTCTACATTACTACATTATTGTACTCGTAGAGGCGAAACACGTGTCGTGTGTCTTACCTGGAATAGTGGTGTTGGAAGTCGTGGTGCCGGGAGTAGTGGTGTTGGGAGTAGTGGTGCTGGGACTAGTGGTGACGGAGTTAGTGCATGCAATTGAGGGAGGGCGGGAGGTGCTCCTCAATCCAGGTAAGACACATCATTGTAATTAGTTAGCGGAAGGTTGCAAAGTAATAAATTATTTATTATGAGTTTATTTATGCCAAAATTGCACCGGGTGTTCTGTGTACTATTTCATGATTTCTTTGAAGTAACTAAGTACCGTTTCCACGCCAAAGAGACTGATTCGATTTTTATGAAATTTCACAAAGACATAGATATAACCTTGATAATAGACAAGCTAATTTTTAGGATAGGAAATATCTCATTTCTATGGGGAACTTTATAAAAGCGCGGATGAAGCTACGGGGCAGACAGCTAGCACTAAATAAAAAGATAATTTCATTATTTTTTCTTATTTTTGTAAATAAAGTAAATTAACTCTTAAAATGGATCAAAAATAATGATTCTACATAGATTATACATTATTGAAAATAAAAAGTTTTCTTTTAGTAATATCACTTCTTATATATTTAGTTGTTTTCTGTTTCATTCGATGCTAATAATGGTCCTAGACGCACAGAAAAAAATCTTTAATGCAATTATCATAGACTATATTTTTTTTAATCTCGGAAATTTCTGGGTTGTAACCATTTAGTCCTATAGATAGGACTTTGAGCTGCTATTTTCTGCTAGCTTATATAAGTCTGGGCGTCAGGAGGATAATAATTTTCCCGAAGTAGAGTAATTTGTTTATAGTTTACTTTAATTTTGTTTTCTATTCTCAATCTTGTTTCGGTCTTTTAGTGCAATATTTTTAAATTGTCTTTTTTATAGTCGTGTTTTGGATTTTTTAATTATTTATTTCATTTAGTTAAAGATTTTTCAGTACACTAATGCCATCTTAATTTACTGCAATTCCGAATATATACAGCAACGAAGAAAAACAATGAGAGAGCCTGAATGTATGTAAAATATTTGTTTTATAATTATTTATAAGTACCTATTTATAATTTTAAATATTTTAGGTATTATTCAATACACTCAGGTATAAGAACCTTGTGCTCAATAGTGCAATACATTATAGAGATTATTCTTTATAAAAATACATTTGTGTATACCGAGAGGACCTTTCTCTGGTTCTACTACGGATATTCTCATTTCTAAATTTATCACCGAGTGACTGAAATAGCCCAACAGATTAGTAAGTTGAAGTAGCAATGGGCCCGTCATATAGCTCAAAGAACCGACAATCGACGGGGAAAAAAGGTTCTGGAGTGGCAACCTCAAACCGGTAGGTAAAGTATAAGGCGAACCCCACTAGATGGAGTGACGACCTGGTAAGACATGCAGGAAGTCGATGGACGCAGATGGCTCGGTGCATCGTGGTATTCCTTGGAGGAGGCCTATGTTCAGCAGTTGACTTATGAAGGGCTGTAACAATGATAAGATCCTCTTTACTATCCATAGCCAAGGCTTATTTCTACACAGCACGCAAAATAGAAAACTAACAAAAACATTTTAAAATAAGTTCAATTGAAACTCTATCCACTACTATTACACCAATACCCTCTACCGTTGCCATTTCCTTCTTTACCATATTTTGACTTCAATATCCTTAGGTACTTCAACTTTGCCCAAACACCTTGACACATTCGATTAAGACGTTTGTCATGTGTCTCCCTTGCAAAAGCTGCTACATCTCTAACAATGTGTCTGGCGAGTCTCAATCTCCCTTTCTGCGCGTAGGATATAGCTGAATATAATCTGCTACGGGCAGCTAATCCGTCATCACCAAGAAATCTTGAAAGTTTGTACTGTCTCAGTGATATTTTCCCGGCTTCCTCTGCCTGTAAAATATTTAAAAAATTTAGTGTTGTATGAACATATGTGCAAAGGCTACATTTATGAATTTCAATAAGTCTCCATAGGACTTATCTTTAAAAAAAAACTTCCATAAATATATAAAGAGATTATTATTAATACAGAGAGTTTTCTTACAGGATAAGGGTGACAAACTAGCACTCAGTCCACCAGTTGGTAAATGGATGCTGTGACCCATAGACATCTACATTTAACCTCAATTAAGAATCAAAATGCATATGCGTTGTCACCCCTGAAGACTAAAATGGAATGCCTAGATTCAAGTCGTTCTACACTCACCATACGAAACACAGCAGCATTAAGCTGCTATTTTACGCTGGTATTCTGTGAGAGCGTGAACCTTCCCCGGTCGAGCCGACCCGTTCATGCTACAACCATAAAATAGCTGCAGCGTGACTCTAACACATATAAAAACTTTTTACACTGTAACTCACAAAGTTTTTTTTTAAACAAATACAAAAGCACATAGCTAAAATCAAAAATCAGATACTCCTCCCACATTTCAATAATTTTAACACTTTATGGTCATTGTAGGAGATGGGCAGCAGCTTTCTCCTGATAACAACTCAATAACATTAAATTAAAAAAACTGTGGTATCCAACATGTCTGCCCAGCGTGGCAACTATTCCAATACAAGACTCATGTTCAGCAGTGGACTTCTGCTGAGCACTAGCTTAAAAGATAATATGGCCCATAATGATAACGAACCATCTCCTACACTAGGTGTAAACAAAACCGATGAAGGGGAACAGCGCTATAGATGGTAAACGTCTGGTACTTCGATTCCTTATCCACCTTTGCCATAATTGAGACAAAATGTGGCAATTTACTATTATAGAAAAAGTATATAACTGATGATTAGATAAAAACAACTCACAACTACTATACATGGTAGAGCCACGCATACCTGGTAGAGCCACTCTGCACCTATATTATGGTTGTAGCACGAATGGGTCGGCTCGACCGGGGAAGGACCACGCTCTCACAGAATAACAGTATAAAATAATAGCTTAATGCTGCTGTTTCGTATGGTGAGTGTAGAGAACCGGATACCCTTTTTACTGGAAACGAGGCATTCTACCCAAGTCCTCACGGATGACAACGCATCTGCATTTTGATTCCTAATCGAGGATAGATGTAGATGTCTATGGGCCACAGCAACCACTTACCATCAGGTGGACCGTGTGCTCGTTTGTCACTCTAATTATTCTATAAAAAATAAAATAAAAACTTACACAATGCTCAAAGTAATCACCTAAAGCAGAGTAAGCTCCTCCCAGTGTTGAGAGCCACGAGAAAGCATTTTCTAATTCAATTCGGATCCAAATCAAATACCGCATTCTCTCATTCCTGCAATAAATTATGGAAGCTTTCATTCAACTATGTAGGTTTGCTTTTAGACATGCTTTTGTACTATATAAAAATCTCTTGTATTGCTTAAATTTGTTTATATTTTGTAAATATGGATGTTTTGTGTTAATACTTAGAGATTCTATTCCATTCACACAAAAGTTTTATCTAATGATGGTATAAATTACTTCTATTTAATAAGAAATTAAAAAAAATATTTAATAAAAAGCTATTTTTACAATTTGAAAGAATATCTACAAAATTAAAATACTCTGTAATAAATACAATTATGTACAATTTATGTATTTTTTATTTTATTATTATGAATAAAATTTTTCTTTTTTATAATTTTGATTAGTTGTTTAATTCTTTTATATAACAACTTTATTCAGTCTAGTTATGTTTATATGTAGTAGAGTCATGCTGCAGTTATATCAGTAGTATAGTTGTAGCATGAATGGGTCGGCTCGACCGGGGAGGGGCCACGCTCTCATAGAACACCAGCGTGAAATGGTAGCTTAATGCTGCTGTGTTTCGTATCGTGAGTGTGGAGACCCGGAGACCCTTTTTACTAGAAACGAGGCATTCCATTTTAGTCCTCATGGGTGACATCTGTGTTTTGATTCTTAATCAAGGACAAATGTAGATGTCTATGGGTCACAGCATCCACTTACCATCAGGAGGACTGTGTGGCCGTTTGTCACCCCTATACTATAAAAAAAAATTTGAATTTGATTTTGAAAATTTGGCTTATAAACATTTTAAACTATGGCAAGTTTAAGATAAAAGAATAAGTTAGCTCGTATTCTAATTAAAATTTAACATGTAGCCTCTATTTCTCCTATACCTATATTTATACCCTTTACTTTTTTTAGTATTCATAAAGACTGTTGGGATATTTGATGAAGTTATACATAGAGTCGGGTCCATCTGGATCACAATGTAAACATGATGCCTCATGAGTTTAGAAATATATCTTGGAATTATTATTTGTAGACACTAAAATCTTAGGACAGAAGATTTGAACAATATATTAAAAGCGAAAATGCGGAAAATATTTTAAGAGTAATACATCCGCTTATTGGCTTTGCACGGGTAATTTCTGATTCTCAACAATAGTGCCAACTACCAGTCTAAATGTGAATGTAAACTATCTAGGGACCTATTCAAACACACAATTTTTTTTAAATCAAAATCGGTCAAGCTGTTTTTGAGTTTTAGCGAGACTAATGAACAGCAATTAATTTTTATATATAGGGATTAGATTTTGAGTGACAGAGAAGTTTTATGAACATACAAAATATCAATAGAACCTCACTAGTGTGAGTAATAACTAAAAGGCTATGTGCCTTTTGGTTATTACTCAGTCAAGTCAGTGTGTCTTAGCGGTAAGCCACCGTAGAGTCAACATCACCTAAAGATGCCTCGTGTAGAGGTGTGTGTGTCGTGCCGTATTATAACACGTGTCGTATTATCGTCGATAGTGTTTCTTTCCTAGAATAGTGTTGGGAGTAGTGGTGTTGGGAGTAGTGGTGCTGGGATTGGTGGTGACGGGATTAGTGCATGCAATTGTGGGAGGGCGGGAGGTGCTCTTCAAACTAGGTAAGACACATCATTTTGTTTAGTTTGGTGGATGGTTCCAAAATAACTATTAATATCATTTGTCAAAAGGCATATCTCATCTGATACTATTACAATGATAACAATAATGAGATGTCAGTCTGAGCTCTATTAGAATGGCTTTTCAACAACTTAGCAAAACAGCAAAAAGCCGAGTGAGGATGTAATTACAGCAGAGCTCTTGCAGGTTAAGAAAGTAAGTGGGTGCTCTTTAATGCTGCATTTGAACACATTTTCAAGCTACTGGACTGGTATTAACATCCATAGTGAATAAATCACTCGCATTCGATTTGCCAACCATAATAATATATTCATTCAGGCAATATCCTTAGTTGTGTCCTAACATTGTCATCCATGTTATGCCTTTTACATGGGAAGTTGTTGGGAAAATTAAGTTTAACTTTGAACAAGAAGTCAACCAAATAAAACCAACTTGGTTGGGAATAATTTGGGAAAATATGACAAATTATCTTGTCCACAAGCACCTTAAAAATATTTTACAACCAGTGCAAGTTGTCAGTAATGACATACGGTATCAAAACATCATTCAACTGGCCATAAGAGGTGCTCAAAATTTCTCTGTATACTACCGACACAGTAAATGATTAGCCCAACAGATCAGTAAACTATGGAGGCAATTAGCCAACTATATAGCTGACAATGGAAGAAAAGTTTTCTGGTGGCAGCTTCATACTTGCAAGCACACTGTTGAAACACAACCTGATGAAACATGCAGGTAGGCTATAGATGCAGGTGGCTCAGAACCATACTTTGTGGCAATCTACGGATAGCACCTCAACAGTGGACTATCGTGGACTGTTTTGTTGATTAGAATGATAATTAATATTTAGCTTGAGTATTGTAAAAGTATACATTAATTATAATTAGAGCATACTAAAAACCATTTATTACACATTTTTCATACTTATGTGTTCCTAATAGTAAGTACATTGATTGAAATTTTCGATACTAATTTTTGATTGTCTGAGTATATTAATATTTTATATGTATATAATATATTACGTTATAACTGCCTCAAATTCAAAACAAAATAACCATAACCATAATATTATTAATTGAATAAAATACTTTATACAGATTTTATCGCATTTAATAAACTTATTCTTAATTCCCAACGTTTCGGGTGCTTTACAGCACCCATAGTCATGGGGGTACTGAGATGTTTGACGTCTCAATGTCATAGTTAACCCGGCTACCTTTAGTTTTTAAATATGAATATTTTGGTGAAATCAAACATATAGCTAAAACGTAAAGCACCAGAAACGTCAGGAATTAAAAATAAGTCAATTAAACATGATAAAATCCATATAAATAGTTTTACTCAATGTGTAGTATTTGCGTAAATATAAGAAATCATTACATAATATTATTATTATTTTATAAATAATATTAAACATATTTCATCCATCAGACAAAATGCCAACACATAACTGTAGTGTTTCATTTCATTGGCATATTATTTGTTTAAAGAAAAAGGATGATGATGATGATAGGAAATTGGGTTATATCAGTAAAAAAAATGCTCTTCATTATTACACCCCTTTACAAGTCCATCATGCTGAACATAGATCTCCACCAAGGAATGCCCCTAATACATGGTCCTAAGCTAACTGCCTTACTCCTGCATAAGTGGAATTACATAACATTTATAAATCATACGGAAAAGGTTGTAAAACCCCAAATGTGACAAAAATTGAAAATAAGATAAATATATACATAGACATAACAAGTAAAAAATAATTTATTAAAATTAATATCTCTGAAAATATTTGTTCTTGCCACATAACATTATTTTATAGAATAATGTGACAAAAAAGCATACAGTCTACCTGATGGTAAGTAGATGCTGTGCCCATAAATATTTACACCCATTTTCCATTAAGATTAAAAATGAAAGTGTGTTGTCACCCTTGAGAACCAATATGGAATGCCTCATTTCCAGTAAAAAGGGCCACCAGTTTTCTGCACTAACCATATGAAACACAGCAACTTTAAGATGTTATATCATGTTGGTATTTTGTGAGAGTGTGGTTCTTTCCTGGTTAAGCTGACTCATTTGTGCAACAGCCATAATTTATCTGCAGCATGGTTTTACCATGTAAACGTTAAAATATTATAAGTATAACACTAATAAAAACAAGATTTTCCTTCATAAAAGTTCAAACTCTTGAATTGATTGTAATTTTATAAAGTGAAGTCAATGACAAATAATATTGTGTACTTAGTTTTAATTAATCTTCATGGAAGTAAAATAATTTTAATTTGAACCTACCAAGCGTAGTCAATAATTTCCTTGTCTGGTGGTTCCAAAATAAGTTTCAAAAACACAGTTCCATTACTTATATTTCCACAAAATTTATTGATATTTTCCACAACTTTAGCTCTATAAATATTAAAAGTAATACACTCTTTAACAAAAGGTTGTAAAAACAGAGCATTTGCAACAAATTTTAGTTTTTTCGCCTGTGAAAATATTATCTGTTTGATGTCAACATCCCAACAGTCCCCTACATTTACACCAATAGATTTGTAGAAATGCTTATCCGGTAGCATAAAACTTTCTTCAGTCATTAAGCAAGTTGTGTAAGAACTTCGAAACAGCCAGATATCGATAAACACTTTCATTTTTATTAGATGAAATACAACAATAACATAACCAAGTCACGAAATATCAGTTTTTATCACATATATCTAAGTAGTTTGTGTTATCAGAACAGAAAACAATGGAAAACAAGCTGGAATAGTGATGGTCGACTCGAGTAACTAACTCGAGTTAGGCTTAACTCGAATCAACTCGAGTTGAATTCTCTCTGACTCGAGTTAGAAAACCGAATGAAACCGACTTGGAAGTTTGCCGATCATTTGAAACTATATTCATTCATAACAAACAAGTGTCACATTTACGTAGATTTGAGGTTAACTTTAAAGTGCCGGTTATTGTTGTAGTTTTTCGTGTTTTAATTTCTGTTTTTGAAAAATGCCGGCTCCTAAAAAGAAAATCTTTGGTCGGGTTAAAATATCGCTTTCAGCAACATTGCCACAACTGGATTCATCTCGGCCATATCTGGATTCCAATGAATGGATAATAGTAGAAGACGTGGTGGAACTCTTACGCACTTTCGATAATGTTACTGTGATTTCATCAGGAGAAAAATAACCAAGTTTGTCTTCTGTTATTCCTCATGTACTTGGACTACGAAAAGCTATAGAAAGCAAGACGCCAGTAACGGAATTGGCCAAGAATTTAAAAGGAAGTCTTTCTGCAGTAATAGAAAAACGACATGCAATATATGAGACTAATAGAACAGCATCAAAAGCAACCTTTCTCGACCCACGCTTCAAAAAAAAAGGTTTTACGTTACAAAGTAATGCCAATAATGTTTTTTTACTATTAATGCGAAGGTGAGGGAATAAATTGGTAAAAATTAAAAAAAAAACCTTTAACTCTTCCATCTAGTTAACTCGAGTTACGTAAATCGAGTTCAACCCGAGTTACGTGAATTTTAACTCGGGTTAAATCGAGTTTCGTTTTTTCCGAGTTGGCACATCATTAAGCTGGAAATTATACCTAAGTGATAACGTGATTATGACAGTGACATTTTTATTTTATTTAACTGGCTTTACGGCTTTGGGTTCTAGCCCTTCTGAGCCGATCATTTCTTTCGGAATCTTAATTTTTATATATTTTTCTTCACAAGATGCTGATTCCACATTGCGAAGTTTTTGGGAGAATTTGACGACAGCTCATTTATGCATACGTCTCGCATAAAAATGAGACAGAGCGGTGTGATTGTTTGTCCCTTTCTCCGTGCCGGTTTTTTTGTTTAGCAAACTACACTTTACTAAACAACTTTGACAGTTCGTAGCGATTTAAGGAGTTTACAAGTTGGTTTAAGTGAGAAAAAGTGTTTTTTGAGCTTAAGATTGGTGAATCTTGTTCAGTTCATTTCTTAGAACAATTAAAAATGTTATCTAAATATGTTTAAAAGTCATAAAGATTATTGTATAACCTAAAACTACGTTATCGTTCTTTCTCACTAGAGGCCACACTAATCATTAGTCTATAGGTTTCTCTGTCTACGGCACTGACCTCTATATATACAAGTACGCTGGACTGGCTATACCATACAAAATGACGGTGCCAATTTGAAGCGCCGCTAAAGGATGTCTTGAAAAATAAAATTGACATAATATGCCAAAGTCTGCTGTCTTATTTATATTGCCATATTTAAAAAGTCTGTATTTTGAACTTTTAAACTAAACAACGAAAGTATTTTATATTGTTTGATTGTGTATAATATTAGTTACATATTAAGAATTATTTTTAATAATAATGAGAGTGAGCGTAATCTGTAAAACTCGTTACCAAAAGGGAAGCCATATAACATTACACAAGTAAGTGAATTTCCAGCTAATATTTAACAAATTAAAACTATTTGATAATACATCACCGGCACGGAAACATGGCCACTCGTGAATTTGCTGATTATTTGCACTGAAACGTTTTTTAACAGTAAATTAAGGGTAGGTGCATTCAATAAGTGTCTCTAATGGTTTTAAAACATAGAAATTTAATGTTTACTTCACCGAAATTTTTCTTTTCAAGATAACATGTTTTCAATAAAATTAACATCTTTCCATTGTCACTTTAAAAACACTACAAAGTGAAAAATTAAGTCTGTTTCTTTATTGTCTATCAGTTTTAATATCGGGTGTTTCCTCCTCTAGCCCTGATAACCGCTTGCATTCGATCTGGCATGCTTTGAATGATGTTTCTGACATCAACTTGCGGTATGCTGTCCCAAGCGGCCAGCGCTGCATTTCGGAGCTCATTTAGAGTTTGTGGCGGTTTGGAGCTGGACTTTATCTTTCTTTTGAGCATACCCCATACATGCTCAATTGGATTTAAGTCCGGGCTACGAGCTGGCCACTGTAATTTTTGTATTCCAACCTCTTCCAGATATTCCTCTACACAATGTGCGACGTGCGGGCGTGCATTATCGTGCATGAGGAGGAATTGGTCGTGTCCAATGAATCCCGAATAAGGCATTACGTGCTCCTGAAGAACTTCCTCGATGTATCGAGTAGCTGTAAGCCGATTATCGACGATGATCAACTCTGTACGTGCGTCGGAACTTACACCTCCCCATACCATTATTGAGCCTCCATGGAAACTCACAGTTTGGGTGGTGGTAATGGGTAGAAACCTCTCTCCTCTTTTTCTCCACACTCGTTCTCGACCGTCTGGAGCACGTAAAGCTATTCGGCACTCATCTGTGAACAACACTCTAGCCCATTGCTCGTGGGTCCAATTGACATGTTCTCTTGCGAACTGAAGTCGGGCTACTCGGTGCTGTCTGAGAAGTTCTGGACCTCGTGCTGGTCTACGAGCTTTTAAATTCACTTCCTCCATTCGTCTTCTCACCGTACGCTCACTAACATTAACGCCTCTTGCAATTTGGAGCCGCTGGCGTATCTCAACAGCGGTCAGGTAGCGGTTTCTCAAAATCTCCATAACAATAAAACGATCGTCCCGGGCCGATGTGCACCTTACGCCCCCACTGCCTGGCCTGCGGGTGTAGCGGCCTGTCTCCTGGTATCGTTTCAGTGAATACTGCATTGAGGACCGTGGTACGTTAAGCACAATAGCAACTTCACGCTGTGTCAGCCCTTAGTCAATTAATGCTACTGCTTGTGCAACTTGTGCTGGTGTTAATGGCATTTTTATTGGCTTTAAAGCACCTTTAGTTATTTAATTAAGACACAAGATCACAATAATTGAATAACCTTACAGTAAACTTTTCACAACACACAAATTTAAAATGTGAACTTAGTCGCTCAAATGACCCGATTCAACTAAAAATTAAAGAATTCGTCATGGTGCACTTAAACATAATGAATTACCCTCTTGAACTTGAGGGTAAACATTTTTTGACATACTTGCATAACAAACATTCATCAGAAACACTTAAAGCTTTTGCTATCGCGAGATAACCGCTTGGCCAAGTTTCCGTGCCGGTGAGTATAAGTACTTAAAATTTTGTTACTAATCTTAATATCATATATACCAACATGTTTGGCTGTATATTACTGAGTTTTGATAAACAATAATATTCAATAGGGTTGTCGAGTTCCTTGTCTATAATACTTATCGATGTTCTTTCCTACCAATATCTGTTAACAAGCAAAGTCGCCAACAACAGATGATTATCAAATGTTTATTTAATTAACAGGTTTCCAACAGAACCTAGACTAAAATTATGGCTTAAAAGCATAAATATTGTGAATTGGCGTCCGAAACAAAATAATCATATTTGTTACAAACATTTCACAGACGACTGTTTTATTAGACATGAGAACTGCACCACTTTGAAAAAGTGCAGTATACCGACAATATTTTCTGGTAGTATCAGTACCAGTAAGTATAAAAGTATTAGATTATTATTTGGAATGGTTTTTTATTTCTTCTTTTCTCATTTTCCACCAAAATCAAGGGCCTTAGCCAAGTGTCGAAAGGTCGCCTGTTGATGTCGAGCCACATGGGATGTGTGTTAGTGCGCTGCTGCTAGAGGAGATTCCTCTCCCTGTACCACTGTAGTTTAGGTGGAGTAGTAAGGGAAGAGGAGTGTTGGTATGGCGATTGGCGATGCGCCACTCGACTATCTTTCGCGACTTTAGTGAGGCTGCACCACTTGATGTTTCCAAGTGCTCGTTTTTCTCTGGATACATTCACATATCGGGCTCGTGGAGTCCGTAGTGCAGGTGGAGTTAGAGGCCGCGAAGGACAGTGTGGCTTGTATTTCTGGTGCGCCTTATCTGAGAAAGAAAACGGGGAGGAGAAGTCAGCAACTAAGGAGGGGCTGCCATTGGGCGGCTGGCGCGAGAGGGGCCGCGGATGTACATGAAAGCGTTTCCGTGGCCCTGCGTATTTGCGGCGGAGGTAGAACACCATGAGGTTTTATTAAGTGCGATCTGGAGATTTAATTCTCTCTTAATTGCAGGCATGTAATTTGCTGTAGAGACTACTGGTCCGTAGGGTGCACGTGCGGTGTAGTTTCTAAAAAACTGTATCTGCGACTGATCATCACTGCTGGTAATAAGAAGTTGTTTAGTTTGTTGCTTCCTCGCTTGAAGGCTTAGTATAGCCATTCAGAGAGGACACGTAGCCAGCATTCTTGGGACGATACCACGGAAAATAGGACTGTATGATGATTTCAGTTATTTTTTTAATATTGTAATTTTAATTTCGAAAATGACGTTGTAAATAACTGATAACTATGTGATTCAAAGTTTATTTTATTTTTATATTATCTTGCTAGCTCGTACCCGCCACATTGCTGCCACAGAAGAAATAATTGTGGAAATATCGTTAAAAATGTGAAACATTCCTAAATGTGGTGTGGAATGTGGTATCATTCCTAAATATTGTATAATTAGGAATGATAATACAATCATTGAAATATAATGATATATAACTTTCTATAACTTTCAAATAAATAATAAGTATAATACGCACGCCACTTAGTGTCAGTTACTTGTACCATGCGTATAACCTTCGCACAAGTGCAACCAATAAGTTTTAACGCAATCTGATGAACGGTATGGCATCGTAGAAAGTACAAACAAACATAAATTTTTATATAGTAGAAAATATTTTACTGTTTATATACAGACTTGTAGTTGATTAGAATAAGCGTTATTACAGCAGCTGATTTGTTTTTCTTTATAATACTAGAACTAAATGAACGGTTGACAATAAATTATTTAGGAAATTATGTTTTATATTTTTATTTTGTGTGATAGTTTAATCTTAATATTTTTTTAGTTGAATGGTCTAAGGGCTACGATGGCTATCCGAGTACAGAACCAGAGTACAAAACTAATCCAACTGTAGAGATGTGTAAGACAGAGTGACGTAATATCCCCCGAAATACTTTACCGCTGCATTGGAAGACGTCTTCAAGCTACTGGACTGGAAAGGATACGGTTATGTTACGGACTGTAGAAGTAAGAGTAAATAACAGCTCAAAAACTCTCCACAACAGCGCTGGAGTAGCTACTGGGATAAAATTAACTTAGCAGTTGTCGACGGTTTAAGTGTGGTGCTAAACTGCTCAGTAGCTCTAAAATCTAAAATAATTTTATTTAGTAAATATAACCTCGAAAAATTCGTCTATCCCACTAATATTTTTCGGTGCGTTCTTTAAAATTTACCTCGTGGTTATAGTGGCGTCACCCTTTTTTAATGGTTTTTATGGACACTTTTTAATACACAGTCTGTACTTTTTACTTCTACACTCCATAGATACGGTTTTAACGTCAATGGCATGCACGTTACTCATCTTCGATTTGTCGACAATATAGTCCTTATGGCAGAATCGCTGAAGGACCTACACTATGTTCAATAACCTCAATAGAGTCTCTCAACGGATAGGTCTTAAGATGAACATGGACAAAACAAATGTCATGTGTAATGTCCATGTCACACCTATGCTGGTGGTTTTTGGGAGCACTTAGCTGAAGTTGTTGACGAGTATTTTTACTTGGGACAAATATTCCGACGGGTAGGTAAGTTCAACTTCGACCGACAGGTCAATCGACGGATTCAACTCAGCTGGGCAGCGTTCGTGATATTACGACACATCTTCTCGTCAGGAATACCTCAAAACTAGATTGTACAACCAGTCCGTGTTGCCAGTGATGACCTATGGATCTGAGACGAGGTCTTTCACTGCTGGCCGTTGAGGAAGCTCGAAGTCGCTCAGCGAGCTATGAAGAGGGCTATATTCAGGGGTTCAAACCTAGGAATGAGGATATCTGCAGCAGAATCAGAGTGACCGACATCGACCATTGGATTAGTACGCTGAAGTGGAAATTGACCGGCCATATAGCTCGAAGAACCGAATACCGATGGGGAAAAAAGGTTCTCGAGTGGCAGCACCGTACCGGCAGGTGAAGTGTAGGACGTTCCCCCACTAGATGGACTCAAAACCTGGTAAGACATGCAGGAAGTTGATGGATTCAGATAGCTCAGGACCGTGCTTTGTGGCATTTCTTGGGGGAAATTTATTTTCAGCAGTGGACTTGTGAATGGTTTTAATGATGATGAATGATAATGGCGTTATATTAATATGATACATAAATAGAATGGACGTTACGGGTAGAGTCCATCTATCCATAGAGTCCTTTCTATTTATTTAGGTATAGGTAGAGTATAGAAATTTTATAGATATAATTTGATACACTGTCTTATTCCTATTATTAGTTCCGTGGACGTGCAATTCTGCTGTCAGCGCCAAAATGACGGAAATCAAATCGCTTCATCATGGCACGGTTTATAGCCAGTCCAGTGTACTTGTATATATAGAGGTCAGTGGTTTACGGTAATTGATTTGAGTTTGACATCATTGCTTCTCCCTCGCATCGCATGCCTATACCCATAGAGGTTAAAGGTTAGGAGAACGATTGCTGAAGCAAAAAAGTGTCCCAGAAATATGGACAAAATAAGTGAGGCGCTGCGATCGCTAAGTTCTCTAAATTAAAGTCATTTTTGGTTTATTTTTCCGATCAAATGCTAAACCACTTGCACGCAATAAAATATTTCTCCATTTTTTAATGTTTCTTTTTGTCAAAACTTAAAAAATTACGGAGCATGGTTATTTTCTCACCAATGCCGCGAAGAAAATTTGTACATTAATCAACTAACTTTATCTTGTACTCATAAACAGCTGACTTCGCAGCCACTACTCACCGATGGGAGCGCCGCGATAAATTCTACAAATTTTCATGGACAGGTGGGCTATGCTTTAGCACGGGGCCATCGTTCTCCTGTTCTCTAACCTCCATGCCTATACCTATCGATGATAATCGGTAATAGCAGTGTCCCTTTTCAAGCTTTCTTTACGTATTAATTTCTAATTTTACAACAGCTAGTTGCAGTGTAAATTTTTCCTCACGCTTGTAATCTAACCTAACAAAACAAACTGACGTATTTTTTGTCTCTTTTGTGCTGTGCTTGAAAATAGTCTGTAAAACGCTCTCTTATCTGCATGACTCTTAAGGTTGGCCTTCGTGATATTTGTGGCAAATTCCTAATTGAACAGTTTTCATCAACTTCTCGTCGCCATCTACCTGGGTGGCATAAATTTCCATTTTCATCAAATGTATCTAACGTGCCATGAGGCATATAAATATTTTGTGAGCTTTTGCTGTTTAGAAGAAAATTATGTAGTAAAATACATGTCATTATTACAACCGGCACATTCGCTGTATCTAACTCAATAAACTTTTTGAAGATTCTAAATTTTGTGCTTAAAACTCCAAATGTATTTTCCACTATAACTCGACTTTTAGGTAATCGTTTATTAAAATTTCGTTCTCGTTCGGGCCTATGCATTTCTGGGTATGGTTTCATAATGTTTTCATGTAAAGCAAATGCTCCGTCAACTAACATTATATACGGCATGTTAACTACTTAACATTATCATTAGGCAATGGACAAGGTGAAGGCAAATTCAGATCATTAGAAGACATTTACTCCCATAGTAAAGAGTTATTAAATACACCACCGTCAATGATCCGTCCTTGACTCCCTGTATGTGTAACTATGCAAGTATGTAATGCAATACAATGCAAGGTTAAATGCTGCTGAGGAGTACCACTCAAATACTGAGATTGTAGGATGCAAAATAAAACACTGTTTATCGTAACGCCTTGCTAATGGTACTGAATTTATTATGAGAACAATATGTGTACAATGCATTAAAATGACGTCAAACACAAGCACGCGCTCCAATTACGTTAACATATAAAATGTACGGGTTTACTCCTACATTTTCATAAAGGATTTTTCAACAAGAACTTTGTTTTCTAAAACAAAATAAAACAAAGAGTTTAGATGAAGATAATTCAAATTTTATTGTATTACGAAGAGAAAAGTTTGGCAATTATGAATGAAAAATGATTTCTGGCAAATGTCCACCACGACCACGCTGACAGATGTCGATTCTTTCATCAAAGTTTTAATCACTTTTTGGCAAAATGGCGGGTCTATTTCGTTAATCACGTCACGGATTTTGAGTTTTAAGGCCGCCATCGATTCGATTGGCTCCATATAGACTCTGTCCTTAACATAGCCCCACAAAAAATAATCCAGTGGTGTTAAATCACACGATCTGGCTGGTCATTTAACAGCTGAATTTCGTGAAATTATGCGATCGGGAAATTTGGTTTGCAATAAATTGATCGTTTCGTTGGCTGTGTGACATGTGGCACCGTCCTGTTGAAACCAAATGTTTGTGATATCGATGTCATCAATAATAGGCCAAAATTGAGATTTTAACATCTCGCGATAGCGTGATCCATTGACCGTTACCGCATTTCCAGCCTCATCTTCGAAAAAACGGCCCAATCACGCCTCCAGACCACATAGCGCACCATACAGTGACACGTTGACTTCTCAATAATCGCTTTAGGATTTTCAGAAGCCCAAATGCGGCAATTTTGCTTGTTGATGTACCCTGATAAGTGAAAATGGGCTTCGTCTGAAAAAATGATTTTTTCAGAAAAACCAGCGGGCTGTTCCTGAATGAATTGAGCGAATCTACGGCGATGTGAGTGGTTGGTCAGCTTCAATTCCTGCACCAGTTGAACCTTGTAAGGCTTCAAAGCCAAATCCTTACGCAAAATTCGCCATGTGGTGGTTTTGGATAACCCCAATTGTTGAGAACGTCGAGTAATTGACAAATTTGGATCTTCTTCAACACTGTGGCTCACTGCTGCGATGTTTTCGGTTGAAAGATCCGGTCAAACAAGCGTTGGTGTTGGCACATTTTGTATCGAGCCTGTCGATTCAAATTTAGCGACCAAATTCTTAATAGCGGTCTCAGAAGGACGATTATGTTGTCCGAAAATATCACGAATTTTGCGAAACGTAACTTTAACAGAACCACCATTTTCATAGTGGATTTTAATTATTTTAATGCGATTTCCGAGAGAAATTGAATTCATTGCAGCAATTGCCAAAGCATCTACTACGAATAGGTCAAAAAACTAAATGTCAAAACCGTCATGTTGTTGGTGTTGCCCCAATTAAAAAACAAAGTTCTTGTTGAAAAACCCATTATAATGTCAGTAAAATAAAACAATATTTTCTATCGACTAAAGCTAATAACAAAATACTATATGTCTGTTTATAGTAATAATATTCTGACCCTGAGTTATTTGGGCAATGTTATAGGGGAGCTATATGTTTGCCGTCCATGGCACCTACAGCATGAGGAAAGTTTTTTTGGAATCCCTTTTCAACTTCTAAACATTCCATAGCATTCGCCGGTAGCTGCAAAATAATAAAACATATTTTATTATTTTTATTATAGGAACAACAAAATGCAGTAAAAATAGATGATGATATAGAAGAAATAATCATAATGAAAGAAACTTCAATCATATCCGACGACGTTAATTATGTTGTGTCTGAAAAAAATGATGAGTCTGAAAAGATAGCTACTGATAAGGAAACGTCAGAACAGACTAAAACTATTCGTCGTTGTTATAATCCTCCGAAACTGCTACAGGCTAGTCAACAAATGATTGAAGCTTTTCAAACAATAATGCTATTAACCGAAAGACTGACGGAGAAGATAAATGTGACATTTTTAGAAAACTTATAGCCAAAAAACTCAAAAAACTACCTGAAAACAAACGTGAAGATATTATGTTTGAAATTCACTCATTATTTCGTTGCACGGGTAATATATCTCGGTCACCATCTGCCTGCTCATTCGTCTTCATCTAGTTCAGCTATGTCACCAACAGCTACTCAATCATCATCTAAACCTTTTCTGAAACGGCCTAGATCGGAAAATTTTACATATTCGTCTTCCTCGATTTTATCACCCGAATCTCCATCCTCATTTTCAAAACCACCTATCGTAAGAACAAATACTGTGACTAGACCCAATGTTGTCACTTCAAATAGTATGTCTCCATCAAGATTTAGCACCTCCGTGAATTTCCGCTAATACACATTACCAGTCATACTAATAATCTCACATCTCACTACAGTTTATATTTTAAGCAATTAAGTGGTTGAACCCGGTTATGATCAAGAAGTGGTTGTGCAAAATGAAGAAGAGCAACAAATGACTGAGCCTTAAATGATGAATTAAAGAAGAACGGTCACGCCCCATAGAAAATACCCAGCCCGACAGAAATGAGACATATCTCAGTTTTTTGTTATATTTATATAGTATATTTTTTATGTTCGAAATCAATGGCTAACACCAAAATATTGCTTTATGTTTTTGTTCAGGCGATACACAAAAAAATTCAAAATTCCTATTTATCAACAAAATTCGTATATGTATGTAACTAATGACGATAAAATTGCTATTGGATGTGTCTAGGTGACCTAGAGATATAGCTGGATTATATAATTTTTGAACTCGTAGTACAATAATCAACTTAGGATTCATTAAAATCGTCGTATTAGAAGACTCATTGCAGATCGGAGATTTAGGTACCTACCATTGGGGTTCCATGATATATAACAAAAAAAAAACAATATATCGAAATAAATTTTTATTGAATTTCTATGTCCCTTATAACATAATCCATACCCAGGGCAGGGGGGTCAAAGTGATCTTGATGTCTAGCCCACCCTAAGTAATAGACAACACTAATGACTTCCCAATGTCCTTTTACCATGGTAGTACGAGCAGTAATATTCTGTTATTGCGTTTATTCCATTTGTATTCTTAATATAAGTATAATACTTTTTAGTCGTAACGTGTCGTGGTTGAATTCTGCACCTGAATAAAGCATTATTGTTTCTCCCCTCTACTGCCACTGGATGTGTGTATATATTTCCATGTTATATACTCCCGTGGGTTTCAAATGCTCACTGCAGTACGACCGTGCTAACCTCACGTGATAGGTGCCAATTGAGAATTTAATCTACTTCCGGATCTTTTGCAGTCATTCTGTGAAATGTCACTCTTTGTCTGTTTAGATTGTTCTCCTCCACATACTCGGCCAGTCGATTGGGGCGTTGTATATTATAATTGCTGGCATGAGTCGTGAGCATACTTTTTATTGATCGATATGACGTTGACCACGCTGACGCTCATCGTGATTGGTTCGTCAGCCGATTCCGTCGTCTATTGGGTCCGCATGTATCATTTTACTACCGTACACTTGAGAGCAATTTTAGTGATAACTTTTTAATTAGTTTATTTTTGTTAATTGTAGTGTTACCTCGTTGTTAATTGTTGTTTGTGTATTTCTTGTTTTTAACTGTTTTTGATATTTCATGTTGTTATTTTGTTTTTCGTTATAGTTTGAGCATTCGGATTTTGGTCTAAATATGAAGAGAAGAAATAATTCAGTGTTAAAAAGACAATCGCGACAAATGGTCTATTCAGTGTTTCGTTACATGAAATAATTAGGTATTGCAAAAAACATGATAAACGTTTATAAACAGACTGCTTAGGCGAATAATGTCTACGTAGCTACTGTACGGCGTATAGTTAAAGGAGTTAATGACTCAGAATTTCGAAAAAAATTCAGCGAAAATATTCAATTATGAATTGAAATAACAAAAGTACCTAATAATTTTGGCCGACACTGTACCTACCCTGGCTCAACCCCCACCATAGTTCATCTGTGCTCACGTTTCGTGTCGGCAACTATACGATTAATTATTTAGATGAAATCTTCTGTGTACAGACTGTCTTCGTACGGATCTTGAAAGTAATTAATTAAAGCTGCAGCAATTCTAAAATATTCAAATATATGCGGCATATATTTATTGAATACTCTGTTTCTGAATATCTTGAAGTCGTGCTTGAATCTGCCATTTATAGTTTCGACCATAGAATACTATAATATTATAGTATTCTATGGTTTCGACGACCCATCGCACCATTGTAATTGCATGTCTTGTCTTCGTTTGCTTGGCGGCGTATGAGCATCATAGCCATATGTTTCAATTAAGGGAATGGAATCCTCGTCTCCATCCAAAATAAATACGTCACCTTGAAGCAAAAAAAAAAATGAAACGGTCCGTCTTCAATGGGTGCATCATGGTTTTCCAATATCATCTTCATTATGTCAGCATCCGTTCTCCGTGCAGAGTACGGACCTGTTACGTCCAAAATATATCCATCCTGGAATCCATCCAGGAATGGAATCCTCGTCTCCATCTAAAATAAATACGTCACCTTGAAGCAAAAAAAAAAAATGGAACGGTCCGTCTTCAATGGGTGCATCATGGTTTTCCAATATCATCTTCATTATGTCAGCATCCGTTCTCCGTGCAGAGTACGGACCTGTTACGTCCAAAATATATCCATCCGCATACACCATCATGAATGGTTTTATCAGGTTTTTGTACTCATGAAGGCTATAAGTCCGGCGTTGAAATAATGTAAGTTCCATCGAATATAATTATTGGTTTTGATGACACTTCGTTACCAAAAAAATTTAGGTATGGCCAGGTTGTGGGCTATCAATTCGTCCCTGGTTACATGGTCTAAGCCAAGGTGCAACGGAACAAAGTCAGTAGTGAGACACTGCCTTAATTTATTTATTTTTCTTCCAACAGTTCACTCGGATATATTGAAAAGTGAAGCGATTCTATTATTTGGCTCGCGTGATCTTATTTTGCACAAGTAGATAGCCAAGTCATTTGAGGACCAATTAAGGTTTGGTAATTGACTCAGCAAAACGTTGAGAAACGTCATGATCAGAAATTACTTCCTCTATAAACGGGATCGCTTACAGAGGGACGGCAATTCTATTGAGGAGGGACATCATTCATCAAGAGCTGGACCTTCCATTTTTCTAAACGATGCGTTCAATCGGCATAAAAATGGAGGCGAGGAACATACCGTCCGCCAAGGACTCTATTTCACACCTCAGACGTCCGGACGGTTATGGAAGGCATGCCCACCATCATAGCCGGGGACCTAAACACCAAACACCCGGCATGAGGGTCCCGCCTGACTCCCGACAGACTGATCAACCCGTCGGGTCGTGAACTTTATGAAGACGCTGAAAATTATAACTACGACGTCTAAGGTACCAAGGAGCCAACACACGTTCCTACGAACGTAATCGTCCGTATGTACTGGGCGTCGTGCTCTCTGGGAAGCTGTGGTAAAGGTGCTGTATGACCTGAATTTACAGCACCTCCCGATTCTAATTACCCTTGGCACCAAGGCAATGACTACGCGGCCCAGAGCCTTTAAGACCAAGATCGACGGAGGCTCAGCCACCAACACCTGCAGGAGAGATCTCCAGTACACGCACCGATGCACTCAGCGGACGACGTAGAGTTCGCTGCAACCAGAATTTTCAAGAACAACCAGGAGGCTCTCAACGCGGCCTCTACGATCGTCCCTTTCTCAGGAAGAAAGGATGAGCTTTAAAACCTAGCTGAACCAACTAACAGATGAACTGTCGGTTGCAATTCAGGCCCACAGAGGAAAGGCCTGCGAGCGGCGTATCTGGAAAGCGAATGAGCACCATGCGTCGCGTCGCCCTACCAATGGACAATGCGACAAAAAATACTTATTTTTTAAGTGTTTTTCCGATAGAGGGATGTAAAAGAAAAGACCCATGTCTTTTGTTTTTTTTAGGCCTGTAGTTAATTAAATATAAATTTTTGAAAAAATAATTTTTTTCGTCCGAAGTGACGTCATCTGGAGGCATTGTAAAATGCGATGCCTGTGCCTACGTTTTTCATGTTTCCGGAAAAAAAAGTAAGACTGACGTGACGGCACAGCTGACAGAAGTAACTTATAAGCTTATAACTCTCTAGTACATAGTCAGTAATCTATGCCACAACAACTGCATCATTCACACAGTTGACCAATTTATTATTTATAGTTGAATGAGGCTTCAAAAACTTGTACAATCTCACTCTTCGTATCACTCTTTCTATATGTATTCGCAGGCTAGCTATCACTTTGGATTCAATAGCCTCCATTTTGGTCATCTTTTTATTAGCTGATACAGAAGGTGGACGAAGTAACTTTACAGTTTTTTTTTTGTAAAATACTTTCAATGTCAAGGAAACCACTTTCCTCTACTAATTTAACATCTGTGAATAAAACAACTGATTTTATCGCGTTTAACTACTTTAATTTATTTTTTATTTCGAGTAACGAAACGTCGGGATAATAATTATTAAAGTAATTAAACGCGATAAAATCCGTAAATAATAGTTTTATTCAATGTGTAGTGTTCGGTATTAGAAATCATTAACATCTGTGATATTCCCAGCGTATCCTTTAGATATAAAGGTTATGAAACCATCAGGAGTGGCACTTATTAAATATTTTATGGTGTTGCAGTTTTGGTACTGCGACTATGTATCTGATTATTCTAGAGGTTTGTTTGGTTTTTCTATTTCTATTTCAAAACAATCTATAATGCTCTGTACATTAGAATAGTCTTTATTTGTTCTAAAAGAAAGTGGCATGTGTTTTTTTAATATCAATGACTGAAGGTCAGTAAATAAATTGTGTACACATTGTGGAAATCATATCTAAAACCCTTAGGAAAATTCTTTGGAGTGTTCTCTCTGATACATTAAACAAATCAGCTATCTTATAATATGGATCACCATGTTTAAATTAAAGACCACTGTTAAAATATGTACTGCTAGCGTTTTTGTATCATTACAAATGTAATCGATTAACCAATAGTAGTTTTAGAGAACACCCAAATATCTATCAGGAGAGCTTTCTACTTTTTTTTAAATCAAGGGCAAGAGGCACATCATATACTTTTAATGTAGAATCAGTATTTGTTTCTTGCCCTGATATTTCCACAGTACTTCCTTGTGTAGAAGGCAAATATTCTTCTTCAGATATAATATCTTCTACTTGACATCTAAGTCCTTGTTTCTTTCTAACTGTATTTCTGCTTGGTCAACCATAGAGATTTCTACTTGTGTGCTGGAATGCTTCAGACTTACATCACATTGTACAGCTTTTTCTTCTGAAAATTTCTGTCTTGAACATCAAGGTACATCGTGTTCTGCAAGAGTAACTGGAGTGACATTAGGTTCATATAAACCGGCAGTTAACGAAAACTCGCCCTCCCGTTTGCCCACTGACCAACAATGCGGGTGAGCGATATTACCAAGCCAAGGGTAGAGCGGATCCCCCCCCGAACGGGTTCCCGCCTTGTCGTGGCGGGGGGCTTAGAAGCCGTGGCTTGGTCACACACGGCGAAACAAAGAGGAACCCATATGGCTGGGCCGAGGTGGAGGGCCGGCCCGAGGTGGCCACTCCGAGTGGGCTTGGGAAGCCCACTTCGAATGTGTGTTGGTGGACTGCGGTGAGAGGTGTGTCCTCCCCACCTACCGCTGCAGCCGAGGTAGAGTCGCGGAGGAAGAGGAGTGTTGGTATGGCGATGCGCCACTCGCCCTATCCTCCGCGACTCAAACGGGGCCGCACCGTTGATGCGGTGGTGATGGGGCTGCGGGGGGAGAGGATTGTCGGTATTGCGAGGCGCCGCTCTCCCTATCCTCCGCAGCCGAATCTTGGTTGGCGGCGGAGCCATAGACCAGATCCACCGCTGGGGTCGGGAAGGCTAGTACTTCTAAGTGCTCGTTTTTCCTGGCCCCATGGCCTTCGCGCATCGGACGCGGGGGGCGTCTGTTGCGCAGATGTAATTGGAAGCCGTGGAGGAAGGCGTGCCATGTATTCTGGTGCGCTTTACTTGGGAAGGAGAACGGGGAGGAATATTCCTCTCCCGATGAGGTGCTGCCATGGGGCGGCAGTCGCTGGTGGGGTCGCGGAAGTGTGCGAAAGCGTTCCCGTAGCCCTGCCAATATGCGACGAAGGTGGAACACCATGGGGTTTTAGTCGGTGCGAGTCCGACAATACCCGTCCTTGCCCCCGCGAGGCGGGTATGCGTAGGCATTTCCCCATGTTAAAAAAAAAAAGGGTAGAGCGGATATCCTAGCAGAGTACTTCGAGGAGCTATTTATGCCGAATCCAGCAAGTGCAGAGTTCATGGAGCTTCATACCCGGAAGAAGAGCCGCGTACAAGAGTGCCCGTCGTCGACCAGTATCCCTCCTGCTATGTTGCGGCTAGTGGCGTCATTCCTCGCAGACAGGAGGTTCTACGTTTGTGTAGATGACGCCGAATCCGCAATGAGACCCATAAGAGCCAGCGTACCACAGGGCAGCTGTTTGTCTCTAGTCCTATAGGTGGCTTATACCAATGACATCCTCACTCTGGCAGGACACCTGCGCGAATGGGAGGACGACGTAAAGCTGGCGCTATTTGTGGACGAGACTTCGTCGTCCGCAAAACCAGATGTGCGCGGGTGATGCTCTGTCCAGTCCTGGTATCCAAGCTGCCGACTAAAACGAAGACCACCATTTACAAGACTTACACATCAGACCATTGTTGACTTATTCTGCTCCGGCTTGGTACGCGCTTCTGAAAGATCGACAGAAGCGGTGACTGCAGGTCCAACAGAATTTGTTATTACGGACCATTGTCGGTGCGGGTCGCTACGTCCGGAATGACGTTATAGCGGCCAACCTGAAAATTGAAAGCCTTCAAGAATTTGTGGTCCAGCTGGCGCGCGGCATGTTTGACCGCGTTGACAACGGGCCACATCAACACCTCAACGACTTTGCACCGCTACATACACGGCTCCCGGACGGGCGACCCTATCCAAGAGAACTCCTCGCTACATAGATTAGTGACTCGATAAAACCCCGCCAAGCCAGTCCAACTACAAACACCAGATAACCTCCTTTTTTATTATAACTTAACCGACTCGATAAACTTAACTGACTGCGGCAAATAGTCGCTAATAAACTGACGTCACCTTTAACTACAAAAGCGCCCGGAACCGGCCCGTTGTAGTGGGCCGTGAAGAATGACCGGGTGAAGGGATATACCCCGAGGCCCGAAACCTGCTGGGTAGAAAACCCCACGCAGAAGACATCATATAGCTCGCAAGTTGTTCGATCTCACTAGCTCAAGTTCGATTTCTCCGGTTCGATCTCACCAGCTCAAGTTCGACTCCAACGGTTCAGTTCGATCTCATCAGCTCAAGTTCAACTTTGATATCTCCACAACGGTTCAATACAAGCTACAGTTACCTTATAGTGAAAGTTATCACATTTCTCAAGCCTTTCAAGAACAATTACTGTTTTATTTCCAGTGTCAACCCTATAAGTTAGGGAAAGTGAAGTTATTACACATATTTGGTGTCTAGACCGGGACCAAACGTGGGACCCGTAATCTCAGGCATCATCCACATTTTTGAGACAAGGCGTTTGTGTTTCTCAAACAGACGTTATCGAAGGAAACACCCATTGCGTTGATTCGAACCCAACGTAGTGTGACTTAGGCATGGGGTTAGATCGACGATTTAGGAACTGGAAGACTCGTCAGATTACTACAGTGGCTACGATTTTGTTCAAGGATCCTTAGAAGTCGAATGAAGGATCACCGATTCAGAAACACCCCGTTCTTGTTCAATGGTCCTTCAGAGCCGAATAAAGAACCAGCGTTAAGAAGAACCAGTGTTTAAGAAGAAAAGAAGATATTGCTTAAGGGTCATTCACAGCCACAAGAAGTAGCTGTTGAAAAGACATCTGTCCTGGACTTCAAGTCAAGAGAAAGACGCCCGAAAGTCATTCCATTGTTCAACGTTTCGAAAGAAAACGCCCGAGCACCACATTACTTCTGGTGTTTAGGAAGACGACGCCTGAGCTCCATTCCTTTTGGTGCTTCGAATGAGAAAGATGCCTGAACGCCATTTTCCTTTTGGCGCCGCAGAAGGGCCCCGAACGTCGTTTCCTCTTGTGGCGTTTCGGAGCTTGAAGAAAGAAGGCCCGACACCGTTTCAAGTTTGGTTGGTCGGAGCCAAGTCTCAGGTCAATATAAAGGGCCTGTTGTAACGGCGCTGAAGAACGAATTGGAACTGTAGCTGCCAGGAGATAGAAGAACCGAGATTGCTGCCGAGAGTACTCTGTGAAAGCACTCATTGCTGCCAGGAGTACAAGATCTGTTGTTGCAGCCGGGAGAGAGAGCGCCTAGGCAGGCGTCATCGGCAACGGACATCAGCATACCAAGCACCGACACCTAACGGTGCCAAAGTTGGGGCTTGAGCTGGACGCCTTTCGAGGTGGTGCAGACTAACGAGCGGGTCTGCCTCAGAATAACTCGGCTGCGCCGTTACGTCGTGCGTGTAGGAGGGCCTGTGAGTAGGCACGCCGAGGGGTCGAACTTTCCTCCCGTACCCTGAGCAACCTGTGAAGCGTACGTTCACTGACAGGCAGTACAAACCTTTCCTTTTCTGCACGATCTCCATCCTTGGGCGGTTCACAGCGTTAGGCTTAGTCCCAAGATTGTTAGGGAACTTTAGGGAGTGATAGGATATTGTGTTAGGGAAGTAGGAATTAGGGCACGCTAACGGTTTTCTTGTGCGCTATGAAGAAGGCACAGGAACAAACTGATAAGGTCGATGGCACCAGGACTAGAATAGGGGTGTCAAGAAAGGCCAAAGAGGCAGAATCATCAGGAGCGAACACAGCCACAACGTCGAATGGGCCTGCCACGGAAACATCCACTAATACGTGGGATACAGGAACGTCTGCAACAGCTACGAGCAGCAGAACGGAAGTGAGTGGTACGCGGTCTAACGTCACGCAGAAGTGCATCGTGACAAAAGGTGAAGTGATAGCCGAAAGCTACGGTCAAGAAACCAAGGTACGGTAGGGACCAAGGAAGCGGCATCAAAGAAGACAGGTGCAGACGACCAGTCAGGGAACTGATCGAAGAACGGCAGTAGGTCATCACGATCGGCCCGGCTGAGAATTAGAAGCACGAATTAAATTCGAACGCTCAGAGCTCGATCGAGTGGAAGCGGCAGCAGCGCTAGCTAAGTCACAGTTAAAACTAGCACGCCTCAATCGGGAAGAATCGACTCGAGCAAAGATGATGAGGAGCATATTGCACAAGTGGAACCATTTGTAAGAAGTTGGGTTCAACATTGGTTGGTGAGGTAAAGCTAGAAATGGCTGACAAGGAAGCGTCTTAGGAATCACGCCGTTCAGAAGCGGGGATCGAGTGCGACTTAACGTCAAAACCACACGCGAGTGAAGTGTCAATAACCGACCACCAGACCGACGCGATTGTGAGTGCAATTAAAATGGCGGGAAAAGACAAGATTTCCACGCCTCATTTTCTCCACGAACTTCCGGTCTTCGATGGAGATGCAAGGGAATGGACTTTATTCAAGACGATATTCGAAGAGACGCGTGAATACTTTTCAGGGGTGCAAAACGTGGCTCGCCTTAGGAGGACCTTAAGAGGAGCCGCCAAGTAAGCGGTAAGCTCATTATTATTTACGGTATGTGAGCCCGATGAAATAATAAGTGCATTAGAAAGGAGATTCGGTAGAGTTCAAATGTTCATTCTATGCGAAATCAAAAAGGTAAAGAAAATGTCAAAGTTAGTGGAGGATGGCAGAAACATCGGCCTTTGCTAGCAAAGTTTTGAATATTGTTGCGTCAATACGTGCGTTAAAACAACCACAATATTTATACTCACCGGAGTTAGTGAGTCGTTTAGTGGATAAGCTTGGCATTGTAATTAAATTCAAGTGGTTCGAATATTGAACACAATTTCCTACGGAGCCAGAGCTACAAAGAATGGCTAATTTTTTTAATTTATTAAGTGAACAGTTCGGTGCATCGTTCAATGCAGAACATAAGTTCGAAAAAAGGATGCGTCCCGAAATTAAAACTCGAACCATGCACGCCGCGAAGGAGTCTACGCGCCACTGCGCCATGGGTAAGCGCAACGAACGCAACGAGCGTAATAAAAAAGGAAAGCGTAACCGACAGAAGGTTATGGCTACGCAAGAAAAGCCTAAAAATAAAATAACACGAAAGTGTGTTATATGTGATAAAGAGCACTTTGTAGAGGGTCGCTATAAGTTTAAAAATATGGATAACCGCGATAAATGGGAAGCGGTGAAGAAGGCCAATATATACTTTCAATGCTTGTCACCCTATCATAGGTGGGCAAAATGTAAAGCTAAAAAGTGCGGTGTAGATGGTTGTCGTATGGCACACCATAAGCTTCTACACAGAAGCCCCGAGAAGGAAGCGTTGCCGTTAGAGGGCGACGGGGGCAAGCAGCTATATTATGAAAGGTCCAAACCTACCATATTAATTGGTCAGAATAATTGGCATCTTATAGTTACTAGTGAATTCATTTCAGGAGATAGAAATCTTCCTATCCTTCACTCACCAAACTTGGTTGGGTTTTGCATGGCCACATTACAGGTCGCATTAAGCCGGTGAAGATTGTTAACCGTATTTTCACCAAAAAGGAACACGAAATGGAAAAATTTATTAAAAATCATTTCGATCTCGAGTCGTTAGTTATAGCCGCGCGTAAGTCGGTCAACGACCCAGAGGAACGAGCATTAAACGTTTTGAAAACCACAGTGCGTCGCTTACAGGATAACAGGTTCGAAGCGGGCCTGTTATGGTGGTCGGATAATGAAGTTATGCCGTCGAATAGAGCGCAAGCTGAAATTCGCTTGTTCAATATCGAGAAGAAGCTCGATAAAAATGCAGAGTTGAAAAAAAGTCTCATCGTTGGTTTTAACAGATTTCCTCAGGCTGTCCAGATTTATGGCCTACACAAGTAGACATGAAAGAATATATAGAAACGGGTGAAGAAAAATCGCTGAAAAGCGTAAATACGCTAATAAGAAAAGAGTCGTGGAGTTTACCCGACTACGGACGATTCAGTAGTTTCGAAAGATTTCTTAGAGCTAAGCTATAGAAAAATTCAAGTTTTTAATTTCCACAAATTATCCGATTCGGAAAGTTTAATTCTGTGTTTTAAAGATATTTCAACCAAGTTGGTTAAAGGACCCGACGATGTTTTGGAAATAGCTCTTTTAAAGAAGGCTGAAATTCTTATTTGGTAATTCGTTCAAGATGAATGTTTTCATTCGGAAATACGCTGTTTAAAGACGGGAAAAAAGTTGAAAAGCATTCACGTTTAAGCAAATTAGCTTTGGAAATAGAAGATAACCTCCTTCGATTAAGTGGTCGTTTACCATTCAAGTCCAATTTTTCCTTTGGGGGAAAGGATTCTTTTTGGTCTATCATAAACGGTTGTGGTGCAGTTTTATT
This sequence comes from Parnassius apollo, assembly GCA_907164705.1. Classification (NCBI taxonomy): domain Eukaryota; kingdom Metazoa; phylum Arthropoda; class Insecta; order Lepidoptera; family Papilionidae; genus Parnassius; species Parnassius apollo. The sequence goes on along the minus strand of CAJQZP010001449.1, from coordinate 10,926,090 downwards.
TAAATTTACGACAGTTCGTAATGTTACACACAACTGTCTATGGTGTAAGACCTTTAAATCTAGGCCACAGACTGTGCCGCAAGGCAATCTTCCTTTAGAAAGAATAGCTCATAATGAGTCACCGTTCACATGATCAGCCACAGATTATTTCGGCCCCTTGAATGTATCCGTGGGAAGGAGACATGAGAAACGGTGGGGAGTTCTATTCACTTGTCTGACTACCAGAGCAGTGCATCTGGGATTAGCAGCGTTATTGACACCATCGTCACTGATAATGTCATTAAGATGATTTATCGTCAGAAGAGGAAAACCTTCCGTCATTTGCAGCGATAATGGAACAAATTTCAAAGCTGCAAACAAAGAATTAACACAGGCGTGCGTGAAGTGTTACAATAGCATGAAAAATGAATGTTTTATAATATTCATTTTTTTATTTAATTTTTTTATTCATACAAAGGTAAGTACATTATTTTTATTATTCTGTCACCAAACTACAATCAGTTTGTCGGCGAGTACACGCTCTTAAACTATATATCATTATGCACCATCGCATACAAAAACACAATTAATTACAAAAAAAAAATACAAAAAGAAAATATAACCTTACCTTATATTTACCTACTACAATTTCGCAATATTTAGAAATTATTAAATTAAAAAATAAACAACAACAGCAATAAACAAATCAAATAAATCAAACATAAAAAACGATTAACAAAAGTATGCAACAATGTACTTATGTGTTATAGCTCGGTTAATAATGTCATTTTCAGAGAGGATTTTAATAAGTTTTTGCTTAATTTATTTTTATTTTTATTTGGAGGCGTTTCTCTTAACCATGTTACTTTGTTATAGATTCTGGTTACAATGTACTTATTCAAGCGCTGTCCATAATAGTTATTTGCACTAGGCTCTTCAAGTTTTTTTTCCCTTACCTTACGCGTGTTGTAGGTGTTAATAATAGGTACTTTATAGTCATCAATATAGTAATGTTCAATTAGTATCAACAGGGAGTATTTTACACATGGGAAATAATTTTTCATATTGTTTTTTACAGCTTTTCTTACCTTTTGAATTAATAAAAGAAATACATAAACTCGAACTTCATACCACCTGGAGCACCTCATATGGGAGGGGAAGATTAATAAGGTCAATTAAGACTGCTTTAACCCTTCAATCCCCATAAAAATCCTATGCAGTCGCATGCGCCCGGCAAATCCCGAGCGGTCGCATGCGACCGCACCCACCCACATCACTTAAAACCATTAAAACGTTAAAAAGTTAAGTGACAGTGAGTAGTCTCTAAATATAAATTTAGAGACTACTTTTTGTTGTCTTTTTTTTGAAGTTTGGCATTATAAAATCTATACAAAATTCTCTATCTAGATTTTATTGTACTTATTTCGATAACAAAAAAAAAAACATATCAAGCGTATCTCGGCAGCGTAAAAATCATAATTATTTCAATATGTATTACTCGAAATTATTTACGTAAAAAGATAAATTATATTCACACAAAAACTTTATATACACTAGTAAAACACTAATAAAACACTAGAAAAATCCAAAAATCAACACAACAACATTCACGCGAAAATGGCGTAAGAAATGAACGTAGATTATAAATAAATCTTCATAGGATAACAGTATTTTTATTGCACCAGAGGATAGAGTATTTCATATTTGATTATATAATACCAAACTTCTTCACAGAAAAGTAGTCTCTATACGAGTACATAAGTTTTTATGGGTTAAAGTGCTGTGGTTGGGTGTGGTTATATTTGACCGCTTGAATTTTGACGGAATATCGAAGCGGTCAAATTTGGCCGCTTGGTGTTTGAGAGGTTAATTGCAACACTTAGGGAGAAGAGTCCTATAAATAATAATAATAATATAAAGAAGAAATTTTAGACACGTTGCTCTTAGAGGCGGAGCACACAGTCAATTCGCGACCATTGGTTTCGGTTAATATGGATAGCCTGCAGGAGGGCTTAACACCAAACTATTTCCTTTTAGGACGCTCTTGTGAAGATAGTCCACCTGGTTTGTTCATGGTTATACATTTAACCGGTCAGCTGAATTGGAAAGAGTCTCAGAGATTAGTGGACCATTTTAGGTCAAGATGGCTAAAGGAATATATACCTACGTTGATACCTCGTACAGGCGATAGTAGTAAATTCTTAGAGCCTATGGTAAGCGATATTGTTTTGATCGTAGATCATTCGTTGCCACGCAATACATGGCCGAGAGCTAAAGTTCATAGGACGTTGCCAGCAAAAGAATGGCCACAGGATTGTGGATGTCATTACAAAGACAAGCATTCCGAGGAAGCCTATATCCCGTTTAATAGTCCTGGTACCTACGACGCTTCCCTTATAATGCTACTGTCGTACGGTCTGGAGAATGTTAGCGTCGCAAGCCTAAATTGATATTAACTGATTATTTTTATGTAGAAAGGCTAATCCCTGAACCTTAAGAAAGTGTTTGAATGTGCAAATGATGAATGATTATACAGAGATATAAACGGTTTTTCATTTAATTTAAATTCATTTGTTACGTAATAATCGATTACAGAACGCGATGTGAAAGATTAAACAGTAAAAAAGAATTTTTATTATAACATTAAAAATAATTCAAAAACATATTATTTATTATAATATGTTGATGCAGCACTCCATCGCTTTTAAGAAAGACAAGGTTGGTTATATTGTTAGAGTGAGAGGATGAGAATCTCTTATCAATCAAATGTCATATGATATAAACAATTTTGCTTAAAACTTTGCTTGAAGATGTTATTAAGATTCTATTTTCTGCATTAAATCGTTAAATTATTTAAGATGAATAAAAGTAATGATAAGACCAGCGTAAATAAAACTATATTTAGCATTTTAAGTCATAATAAAGTTTTATATTTAGGATTTTAAGGTATACAACCACATTGATTAAGTTGTAAATTACGTAACGTACGTTGATCGACGAGTTAGGAACTGGAAGACTCACCGGATTACTATAGCCCGTTCACCGTAAGATGTCCCCTGCCATGGAAATGACAGCATTGTCTACGGTGCTGCCAACAATATATTGAATATTTAGCCCACTTGGTGGTTGCTGGCAAAATTATCTAAACTTGAAAACCCCTGATTAATATGTTTTACTTGCTTATTTAAATAATATACAGTTAGTTATAAGACTAGTAGGTTGTGAATGATAACACAATTTAATTTTTAAATTATTTACTGATTTATTTTTTCCGACAATAATTATGGTCGAAAGGAACAATTCCAGACATACTCGTATCACTGTCACTTTCATAAACATCGTCATCATCATCTGTCGTATCTGAATCTGTGCTGCTGTCATTTCATAATTCAATTATGAATTTATCAGTAATATCATCCATACAGCCATCAAGTACATAAAACTTGTCTTCTAAATTTTTTACGTGTTCACACTGCTTTTGCCAATCCTGAGGGGTTATAGATGAAAAAGCTTCTTCAGTTAACTTCACAATATTCCCAGCTTCTTGGCCGACATTATTGCTGGCTACTCGTCTCTTTAAAAGACTCCACATAAACTCAATCGCATTTAAATCGCAGTGGTAAGGGGACAACCTAACCACTTTATGGCCACGAGAAAGCAATAATTGGTCATCCTCATAAATCGGCGCTTCTTTGTGCTCTTTTAATAATTTCATAAAGTTCTGCTTTCAGAATTGTTGGTATATAAGACAATCCCTTATTTGTTATCCAATTTTGCATTTGAAGTTTTGAGGAACTCATAGTAGGTGCTTTATTTACTTGTACGGTATGATATCCATCACGACTAAGGAGATCGGAGGCAAATTGGGTATAAGTTTCTCTGAAAGCCATTTTATAAAATTGGTTCTGTTCATGTCGTCATGGTAGTCCCCTGATTTACTCTGTGATTTAAAAATCAATTGAGCATTAGGAATAAACCCTATTTCTCCACCTGCATTAATAATTATCCACTGCGTTTCAACAGAATCACTTACTAGTACTCCGTCCTCGTCATCTTCTTGCCAACATTTTTTCACTGCATACTATGCGTAAATGTATGTTTCATCTAAGAAAACTATTCGCCGACCATCTGCTCGATTTTGCCTCATAGTAACGATATACTTGCGTCTCCATGCAACTATGTCGTGCCTTTCCATTAAAATTTTCCGTTTCGAACCACACTTTTTATACTGAAATCCAATTTGTTTTAAAATTTTCCACAAAGTCGTTCGACCTCCACCAAAGTTTATGTCATTCTTTAATTCTACAAGTAATTTATTTAAAGTAGGAACAACTTTTCTTACAGTATACATTTCATGGATTTTGTTTCTTATTGTTTTACGTCTTTGACGGTGTTTTCCAGGAGACTTGAGTTTTTGAGATGTAGAGGCAGCAGCTTCACCTTCTTTAGATATTCTACTCACGGTTTTCTCCGACATGCCTGAAATAGACACCAAATTTGTTTCATTTTATAAAATTAAATATTTATAAAATACCAATACAGACATTATCATAAAAAATAAATTAAATTAACTGAGATACGTACTTTTTTATTTTAATTCGTAATGTTAGTAATTTCTTATTATTACCATACTAAAGGCATTTTGCATGAAGCTGGCATTCCTATTTTACTAGCTGTCATGGCGGCGACGCGAGTTCGCACTTGATTGAGTGGAATTAACGGGGCTTGGTTTGCCTTTTCTCTCTCACAAAAGGCACGCACTTCAACACAACCATCTTGCACTGCTTCTAAATGGTTTCGGCATAATTAATTCGGAATATTTTAAATAACACAAAAACGAGCGTTATAATCACAAACTGACAACAGATTGACAAGCAATAGTGCCACCATCACAGCAGGGGACATCTTACGGTGAACGGGCTATACAATGGCTACGATTATGTTCAAGGGTCCTTAGCAGTTGAATGAAGGATCACCGATTCAGAAAGACCCCGTTCTTGTTCAGTTACAATGGAAACTATGAACAAGTGCTCTCATGGTGATATGAATTAGATGGTTTTTATTCGCTTGAGCGGTTTGAGTTTGAGGCTTTGAAGTACTGTCATTGTCCATCCACTGCCGCTGGGTCAATATTGTGAAGAATTTAGTGAATAAAATACATATCAAACTTGGCTGTATGGTGTAAACCGTTGCCTGCCTTAATTAGCGAATCTAACTGCAACAACTCTATGAATGACGCCATTTTGACTGGTTGTTCCTTTTCCTTGTCACTTTGTCAGATAGGTGGTTATGTGCTAAGGTGGTAAATTCTGATTCTTGTGGATTCTTCACCACGAATTTTATGGCATCTGGATTTACGTTAATGAAGTGAAAATTGCAACATAAATGATGGCGCGTTACGGTCAAAGACCGGAAAATGCCCTTAAACGGGCTAATGGTTCGTTTAAAGTTTCTTCAATTCATACCACGTTGCATGTTACGTTAATGCCTTATTGCATGATATTCACTGCTGTTATTCTTTAGAAAAATGTTATCCTTTATTAACATTAGTGTTTTGTTAATTTGATATTGTAGTTGATTTGTAACTGTATAAACAAAATAAACCAATGTGTCTTCTTCCTGCAGAGTTCATGGACTTGGACAAACCAGCTAGGGCATTAGATACTCTGCAAGAAGTATTCAGAAATAAAAAATGGGCGTACAACTGGTCCGAATCGGTGTTGGAACCGATTATGTTCAAATACCTAGAACTTTGTGTTGACCTCCGGAAGTCTCATATTGCAAAAGAAGGGTTGTTTCAATATAGAAACATGTTTCAGTCCGTAAATGTAGGATCTTTGGAACAAGTTATAAGGTTTGTATTTGATTTATTGTATTTAAAGTACTTAAAATAAAATAAAATCCTAATAAGCAATATAATTTACATATTGCACAATAACAAAAATCATATATCATTTTTAAGTGTGGTTTTGATTTGTGTTTTAAAAAGTGCTATTGTTAGTACATCATCCATGGGTTGGCTATAGATATCCGGTACTTGATTTTAATTATGTTTTCAGTTTAGGAGGCTTGTCAGGGTTAAGCTTGAACCTTTTACACCGTTTTTGGATGTTGAAAAAACATTTTGAATTAATTATGATAAAAACACATTTCACTAAAAATTGCTTAGGCTAAGCTTTCAATTGACATCCGTCGAGTTGGGGGTTGATATTTTTGTATTATTACCACGCAAGGTTTCAACATGTGGAAACGCGTAGTTTTGTGAGAAAAAAAATATTTATTATTAATATTTAAGTCAATTCCTACCATAGATTATATCATATTACAGATATAACATGCCATTGAATGTTCCGTTTAAAGTATGGTTAACTTGTCATATGTTCGGTCACATTTCATTTTATATAAATTTACGTAAATAATTATATTTTGTATTCATTTTAATAGTTTTCATGCATGCACATATATTTAACGGTTTATATTTAAATAACAGAATTATTTTCATTAAAATTAAAATATGCAGTGTTTACAGTCTTTTCCCGGCTTGTGGAACGAAACGTAAAACTGACGCTATTTTGTGTTGTCAGTGTCATCCTCAGTCATTGTTTGTGTCCCTAGCAGTTGAGATCTTTTACGTACTGTTCCTGTCGGTGAAAACAATGTTTGACTACCACCATGGCGTCTCCGAAGCCCCAAGTTTCGTGTTCTGCTGTGCCGTCTGAAGCATCCAGTGTAGTGCAAGTGTTAGACTCTAGTGAGCCACTTGTTGCGAGCTCTTCTGCAGGCTCCCCGTGTGTGCAAGTGTTGGACTCTAGTGAGCCACTTGTGCCCATGACTGTGCTATCGAAACCAATAGCTAGTAGTTCCTGCGCCACTGTTCCCAGTACCGTGCCGGTACTGCCGCCTGCGTCTCCAACGTCGTCTGAAAGCAGCGTGGCTGATGCGGAACCTCGAGCTCCTGGTTCGTCTGGCCGAAGAGTCCACTACTATGCCGAGGAAATAAGGTTGGTTCACTGTGGTTTCTTATATAGCCACATATGTAAACTTCACAGAAAAAGCTGATGAGTAAAGCAGTAATTAGATTTCTAATAGGAATATTTTTGATTGTTTTAGGTGCCACTGGAATATGTATGAAATCATAACCCAGCTCGGTGCATTGCATTTGCTGAAGAGCATAGGCTCCTTCCTACAGAAAAAATGTGCTCATATCATAGGAGACCTATGGCGTTAAGCTCCAGCAGTAAGACTGGTCAGCTTGGCATATTTCGATGCAGGAAGTGTAACTGTCGCTCTAAGGCAGTAAGTCGGGCAGCGGGAACATGGTTCGATAATGCGCGGCTGTCCATCGAGTTACAATTTTTACAGATGTATATGTTCAACCAAAAATATAATTATCATCAAGTTAAATTAGAGACAGCCCGTGAAGATAAAGAAATAATTTTATCAACAAAGACAATAACTGACTGGTTTTCTTACTGCCGAGAGACAGTAGCTGTTTATGAATTGGAGCTCCAAGAAGATAATGGCAAGATTGGTGGTCTAGGCAAAATCGTGCAAATAGACGAATCAAAATTTGGAAAACGAAAGTACAACAGAGGGAGACACATTGAAGGCCATTGGGTGCTGGGCATGATAGAAAATGGGAAAGATGAGGAAAGATGATTTGAGATTAGAAGTGTGTCCCGATAATGATAGATCTGCTGAAATATTGGTGCCACTAATACAAAAGCATGTGGAAGTAGGCACTGAAATCCATACCGATTTTTGGACGACCTACCTCAATATTGATATATACATAAGAAGGTTAATCACAGCAACCCTATAAATAAATTTGTGGCACCAGATGGGACACACACAGAACGAATAGAAAGCCACTGGCGAAATTTAAAAGTGATGTTCGGTAGAGAAATTATAAAGCAAACTTTACAGACTGGCTAATTGAATATTCTTGGCAAAGAAAAATAAAAATAGCATATAAAGACGTTTTCGAAGAATTAATTAAAGCAATACAATATGTATATAAAATTGATTAATATATTATGAATTTTATTTAATTTTTTTTATTTTAAAAGTACCTACTAGGGCAATTAACAAATAAAATAGGTTAGGTTTAACTTATGTCGAATAACTGAATGGTTGACCCCGACTCCACTTGGTATGAGTCTGTCCTACCCCTAGAGTGTTATTATAGAGTCGGAGGCGCGTAGGGAGAGCAGCCTACGCCTGCTGTAACAAATCGTAGGCATCGGACGAGCCAGAGCGGCTGAGGCTGGTCGCCAAAGGCGACCAACAAGCTAAAGCTGCGGAGGCGAGGATGTCCGTAGCGGGGAACCCCCCTACGGACATCCTCGCCTCCGCAGCTTCAGCCAAGCCCCCCCCAAGGTGTCTTCCTGGTTTTTTACACTTAATATTAATCCATAAAATGAGGAAAATTTTCTCAGAATTAAAAAAGAAAAAACTCGAAAAGAGGGGGAGGGGTTCCGCAACTTTTCCTTTTAAGGGGGGGTATTACATCTCCCCCCCCTCCCGCCCCCCTCCCCCTCACACCTCATAATACAGTTCGATTATCCGAACAAACCGGTTTTCCGAACACCTATGTCGCCCAATTAATTCGGATAATCGACGCTCTACTGTACTAATATAACAGCAGCATGGCTCTACCGTACTAATATAACTGCAGCATGGCTCTACCACGTCACGATGATATAACTTCATAATACTAGACCAAATTGACATATTTGCGTTTCATTATAAGCAATTCTGGGTTGGAATCGTTTAGCAGGAATTCGGGGTAGTATGATTTATTTGGTAGGGGTTTGGTCCCCGATTATAATAATACTACTCACATTAAAAGGTAATGCACCATTATCGAACAAATAAATAAGAATTGTTATAACCTAAAAAGCGTTAAGTATGGAAAATGATACAGTTTTTATTATTAATTGACTTCACGGCTCCGGGTTCTAGCCCTTCTGAGAAAAAAACTATACGATATTACTGTGAAAGCTGGATAGCATACAGAATTTTGTGGCTGTGGCGGGAAGCAAAGGCAACCTGACTTTATAGATATCTGATCTGTGCTATAGTGTTTTTTAAAGCCGTAGGCGCGGAGGGAGAGCAGCCCCCGCCCGTCGTAGCAAATCGCAGACACCTGTGCGAACTGTAGTGTGCTTATTATTGTATTATATTTTATGTTTATAATTTAAAGTAATTATAAAAGCTAATATTTTGGTGTTTTGTTGAGTGCAAAAGCGAGAAAGCGAGCTCGGGACTTAGGGCACCCGGACTAGAACAGGTTAGGTTAGAAGGGGATGGTGGGGTCGAGTGAGCGAGCGAAGCAAGCGAATAGACCCCGCCATTACCTTCGTGGTTATTTTTTTGTAAACCACTGAGAAGTAGGAGCCCCGCGAAGCGGGGTTACGTCGACCGGGCTTTCCTCGACTGCGATATGTGGTACTTCCCTCCCCCATCTCTCCCCCCATGAATTTGGTTTATAGTCAAAAACATAACCTCAAAATTAGATATTTAAAAATTTGTAAGAAAAAAACTAAGCATGTCCAGCAGGATGTGAAAGTGGGGGCGACTCTACAACTCTCCCGCCTCCCTCTCCACACCTCCCACCCCTTAATTTATTTTGAGTTATCATTTTGAGGTTAGTTCTATGGGATTTTCTTTTTGATTTTTCTCACGAATGGTGCATTACCTTTTAATGTGAGTAGTATTATAATCGGGGACTAAACCTCTACCAAATAAGATATCTTACTCCCCCAAATTCCTGCCAAATTATAATTAATTCGAACTCATTTTCGAAATCCAAAAACAGTGTAAAAGGTTTGAGCTTAACCCTGACAAGCCTCCTAAACTAAATATATAATATAGCCAACCCTAAACCTCATCCATAAGGATAAAAACACTTGAGTCTTAATATAATATAAATAAAACAATTTTTCTAATGACATGAGTGTGCTTAAATAATTTAGATTATAAATCTAAAATTTGAATCACTCTTAACAATTTTAAATAATGTCATTAAAAATCTGGTAGTCTAAAAAATACATCTCTACTACTTTCTTTTCATTTTTATGCTCAATTAAATTTAAAGCTTGATTGACAGGGCTCATGTATGTTAGAAAATAATTTAACTCTTTATGTCGGCTGTCCAAATTATAAATTTGTCATTTTATAGAGGTTACCTACGTATGGCTGAAGAGCGTACAGAAGCAGCCAGAGCTCAATCTACACAGGCAGTTATTGAAACTGATGACCTTGACAATTTGGCTACACCTGAAAGTATTTTGCTTAGTGCTGTGTCTGGAGAAGATGCACAAGATCGTTCAGATCGAACTATACTTACACCATGGGTAAATTCTGAACTATAAATTCATCCATCTAAAATTATAATTTCAGAAATTTATTTTCATTTTATATGCTTCAGGTCAAATTTCTATGGGAGTCATACTGTCAATGCCTGGAGTTGCTTCGTACCAATGCACATGTGGAAACTTTATATCATGACATAGCCCGAATGGCATTCCAGTTCTGCCTCAAATATTCACGCAAAACTGAATTCAGAAAGCTTTGTGACAAATTACGAAAGCATCTTGATGATATCTGTAAAACAACTGTGAGTACTACAGAATAGTTGTGTTAAAATTAAATTAGTCTTAAAACTCTCTCACTGTAAGTTGTGTATATGAAACCTTAGAAAAATTTAAGTAATAAATTTGTTTTAAAATGTATCATGCTGAACATTACTCTTTTCATTGTAGGTTCAAACTGGCAATGTAAGTATCACAAAGCCAGAGACCCAACAATTGAACTTGGAGACCAGGCTGTTCCAGCTTGATAGTGCTATTCAAATGGAGTTGTGGCAGGTTTGTGATAATTTTATGTCTATTAAGGTTGGAATGATAATTGTAATAATTATTTACAAATATTGTAATAGCAATTTTTATTTGAGGGTGTACTATTTCTCCCAGCTCATGAGTAATATATAGTTAAAATTAGTAATATAAATAATTTAAAAAATTTATTAAACAAAAATTGTATAAATAATGGAATATAACATGAAGCAATTGCTAGCAAGCTGTTAATTTGTTTTGTGTAATTATCACGTAACTTAAATGATTGGTAAAGTAATCTTTTTTCAAAAAAAATGCCACTGGGTTTGTGGCTGGTTCTTCTCAGGAAAGAGGTATTTTCTGAACCAGTGTTAAACTAAACTAACAAGTGACTTTCAATAAGTATTATTTATAATCTTAATCTATATTGAATAAAAATGTTTCATTTCTAAATTGGTGAGATGTTATACTTTGATTATTTGAACTTATATTTATGGAATTGTTTAAATATTTGTTTTAATTCAATAATAATAATTTTATATAAAAGAAAAATTTATAGGGAAATTTATTTATAATAAAATATCATCTTATTCTTAAGGTAGAGTACTATTTAATAGTAGTTACTAATTTTTGTTTTTATACCAATAACTATTCTTATCACAACAGGAAGCATACAAAGCCATAGAAGATATCCACAATCTCATGAACATGTCCAAAAAGACTCCAGTAGCTAAAACTATGGCCAACTACTATGGCAAGCTGGCCTTAGTGTTTTGGAAGGCTGGTCACTGTTTATTCCATGCAGCTGCCCTTCTGAAGCTATTCCAACTTTCGAGGGAAATGAAAAAGAACATAACACAAGAGGAATTACAGAAGTGAGTTTTAAGTTTAAGCCAGATAATAAAATATTACAATTAAATTTATAAATTATTATTATTTAATGTATAATATATTATTAATATTAAATGAAGTATATTTACTTTGCGTTACTAAAATGAGTTCTCTATTCCACCTTTTTATTAGTGGAATTTTTAGTTTATAGAAAAACTTTGCCCCTATATATTTGGTAAACTTCAGTTAATCAGATACATTTTACTAGATGTTTTATTGAACTTAAATTACTGTTCTCTTGAAATACCAGTTATTTGAGTTTCACTGTTACTTAAATATTTTACAGTGATGCCTCCAAAATAAATCCCATCCTTAACTTATATGGTTTTGCGGTGGTAGGCCTTGGAGGCAAAGTATAATGGAGGCTTGACGCGACAGGCAATATTTGCTTTTATTGCTTGTGTTAATTTATGCCTGCACAAATATCGTTAGTTATAGTTATGTAATTCCATATTATGTAAATAATTTTTTAAGACCTACCTAATATACATAATAAGTTTGTAAGCTCTTGCCTCTTGCTTGCAATCTTTTAAAATATAAAGTTAAAACCTTTATATGTCCCTCTGCAGACACAGGCTTTCTCTGATTTCTGAGAGGCATTTAGGGCAAGGCATTTCTGCAGCACTGTTTCAATGCTTGTCGATAGATTTCACTTTTTTTTTTAAATTTCGCAAACATACTGGTTTCCTCACAATGTTCACCTTCACCACCAAGGGTGTGGTATATCAGCACTGAAATTTTAATTAACAATTTCATTGGTGATTTATTTTACCTAGTACCTGGATGACTGAGCTCTGCGCGGTCTTTTTTTTTTTTTTTTTTTGGAAATCATGTGTTTTGGAAATTATATTTAGATACAAATTACATACTGATGAAATATGAATAATATTTTTTTTAACTTACCGACATAATAGAAAAAACTGAACTGGTTATTTGAATAAAAAAAATAATGAGTGCAATTAGTTTAATTAAAATTTTCGTATTTTTAGAAAAATACTTAAAAAATGGCTCGAAATAATAGATTTTCTCTCAAAAGAAAGGAACTTGAAAAAAAAAGGAAAAAATGTCAGACCGAAGACAGGACTCGAACCAGGTTACTATGATTTCGAGACAGCCCGATATCCCATTTGAGCTATTTATAATCATTAACATATTGCCAAAGTTTACTTTCTTATTCTAATGATATTGTAGCAGTTTTTCATTGCCTGAAAACTCAGATAAAACGACATTTTCTAAAAATATTTCCTAGCTAGATCGATTTATTGCCCCCGAACCCCCTGGACAATAAACTTTATGAAAATCGTTGGAGCCGTTTCCCAGATTCCGATTATATATGTATAGATAATCTTAAAGGTTAATAAATATTTAAAGATGTTTACAAAAATAAATAAATTCCAATGATAGAACATTAGCAATAAACTGTTTCTTTTCAATTTCATATTTCCGTTTAAATATAATTTTTCTCAATCGTTTTTACAAACAGAATGGCATGTCGAGTCCTAGTGGCGGTACTTTCAGTGCCCTTACCATCCCTACATCCGGAATTTGACCGCTTTGTGGAAACTGACAAGAGTCCAGTTGAAAAAGCTCAAAGGCTAGCTGTGTTACTTGGACTAGCCCAGCCACCAACTAGAGCTAACTTATTGAAAGGTAAGTGATGCACTTGTAATCATTCTACTTTTATTATGAGAATACAAAAGAGGTTTAATAATCACTGTATTACAATTTGAAATTTTGGTATTCCCTATTTTAACTTTGTGAATTGTTACATATTATTTTTTATTCTATCCAAAATGTCTAATAAATGAAACACTTAAGACTTTCTATAGTACTTTATGACCAGTTCAGTCACTTATCAAAGACTAATAAAAACTTTGTGATACCTATTTATATCCTTAAAAAAAGAGTCAATAGAAATGATATTTTTTTTATTATTATGTTATTTCCTGTTATATCAGTGAAATGTGTTTTCTGTCTAGTGCCTCTGAATTAAATCCCATTTCTGACTAACATAGTCAGTAAGTGGTAGGCCTCAGAGGTAAATTAAATGGGAAGTTAGACGCGACAGGTGGCTTATTACTGGGCTGTCTGTGTTAATTTACACTTGCACATGTAACTTATTTTTTAATAAAAAAAAAATTTATGAACTCCTGAAAGATTTCTTACATTCTATATCTAATCTATCTAGCCTTATTTAAGAATTATTAAAATAATCCAATGTTTCAGATGTGATCCGTTTGAATGTGGTGAATCTGGCGTCTCCTCAACTTCAGCAGCTGTACTCTTGGCTAGAGGTTGAATTTGATCCTCTTACCATTTGCGCCAATGTGCAGAGCGTCATTAAAATGCTACAAGAAGATCCTAGTGAGTGCAATTCATTTCAAATTTATTCGTAGTCTTTTTGTACTACTAAAGTACTTTTAATGAATATTAAACATAGTTTTAACTTCTCGCATAATACTTTAATTTTCATTTTACTGCCATATGTTAACAGCCTAACTGAACCCACCACTCCATTTCATCCCTTGTTGTCATAAGAGGTGCATTTGGGAAATGCCATAGAAATGTCATTGCCTCCTATATAAAGTGGTATTATCATTAGTGGAAGCCAGATGTAAAATGTTAAGACAGAATGTGAGCAGTGTCAATCTGCCTGTCTGTGTAGTTAAATATCATATAGTTTGCCTTAAATGCATATGGAAAATTCTGTAATGTAGGCCTAGTCATAGAATTTTTCCATATCTGGCAGTGAACTGTTAGTGGCTCATGAAGATGAAGATTTTCATTGTACATTGATTCATTACATTAAGCTAAAAAATCTTTATCTCCTTTTCCAGACTCATCCTTGGCTCAATACACAGTGGCATTGACAGACGTAGCATTAGTTCGTCTAGTACGCCAAGTGGCACAGTGCTACTCCTGTGTCCAGTTCTCACGTTTGCTGGAGTTGGCGCATACTGATGATCTGTTCCATCTGGAGCGTCTGCTCGTTGATTGCGTCCGCCACAATGATATGCAGATACGGATTGATCACGCAAATCAGTGAGTCTGCTTATTTTTCTTTAATAGGATAGTACCATGTTGGCCTGGGACTTAGAATGTGCCTATTTTGTAACTTACATAGCGTATTGTAAAAATTGATTAATGGGATATTACTTCTTTTACAACTTTCCATCTATACCTATATAAATGTGGTCCAAACAGATTACTGGATTTCGTACTCTGCCTACACCCTCTGGGATTACAGGTGTGATGCTGTACTATGAAATGAGGAGTTGCTTAATAAACTTGAGCGCATTCAGAACCTTTGTATGCGTCATATTTATGTGGAGGCATACCGAACCTGGCATCTTCAACGCGCCGCAACGAGTCAGACACAAACTACTTTTATTTACATACATCACTACATTTAGACTCCGAAAAAATGTCCATGTTTCTGAATTTTGTGAACAATTCATGTGGCTTCCGATCTGTCGCAGAAATACTCTCACTCTTTTATACTGCGGTTTATTCAATCCCACTTCCCCTGCTTACCTTAAAGAGCGATTTGAGTTTCTTGGTAACACTTACTGTTCTCTTATTAAAACCTCATCTTTAAAATTCCATCCCATAATACTTTATTATTATTTTACAACTTTCTGCCCTTGTATGTGTGTAATTGAAATGTATTTATTTGTTACATTATGTATGTCAATATATGCATATTATGTATATCCAGTATATAATCATATTTATGTCGATATACAACTTATGCACACCCATACCTTTTCTCGTAGCTTATTATATCCTCTGCAATGTGGTTGCCTTGTATAGATTGCTTCTAAGCGATAAGGTCGCTAATTGTACCTTTAAATATTTTTTTTTCTCTTATATTTATTTTGTGTCCAATTTCATTCATAAAAACCAGGAGATGAGCAACGGCGGCTCCCTGATAAAAACTACAAAATATGACCGAGTGTGGCCAATACCCAAGCGTGGGAATATGGCGAATTATCACCTTTTAAGGCAATCTATGGGGAGGCCTATATTCAGCAGTGGACTTTGATAGGTTGTAATGATGACAATGATAAAACATAAAATACTTTTTACAGATGTGTACATTTCGGTGAAGAAGCGGGCGGTGGCGAATGGTGTTCTGCCGCTGATGAAGCTTGCGGCGGGGCCATTTTGCAGGCTACTCCTGCTGAACAGGTATTTGGCCTTAGATTCATTATTACGAGTTATATTACAAGCTTAATAGTTAAGGTTTCCCTATAATTATTAAGAATATTATGTTTTAGAGCATTTATTATATTCTATTGTGCAAAGTGCAACAGTCCAGTATCCTTTTTAAATAAATAAAAAGATAAAACAGAATTTAAATCTAAAGAGCAGTACAAGACATTGTAACATTACACATACACTTATGAAATAATTTAGCTTTTTCTAGTCAATGCTATGTTCCTTACCATACAGACTCTATGTTACCAATAAACTTATGATATATTTTGTTCTTTAGATGCGTGAGCAACTTGTTCGTGCCGCTGAAGTCCTCTCCCGAGCTGTACATGAACTCTACCCGGATAGACGTCGCGCCGAACGCGAGCGAGCCCGCTTAAACATGGTGCAACATTACCATGAGAATAAGCACGCCGAACATCACCGAGTGTTGCAGCGGCATAAGATCATCGAAGAGCGCAAGGAGTATATAGAACGACTCAACACTGTTCGCGAGGAAGAAGAACTACGGTAGGCTAATATTTTAATGTATTATATCTTTAAAATTCTCTTTTCATCTCTCTTTAATTGTGAAGCATTTGAGAGTTCATTTTGCGTAAAGTAACAAGTTTTAGGTATGCAAATTTCTTACTGAAGATTTCCTTTATAATTTCAAATTTGAATTTAGATTACATGCGTAAATTATAACAATAACCTTACAGGAAATACTTAGTTATAAGATGTCTGTGTAATTTCAGTCGCCAAGAAGAACAACTGAGAGCTGCTGCTGCTGCCGAAGCTCGTCGCTTGGAAGCGGAAAGAGAGGAACGTGAGAAACGTCGCCATGCATCCGAAATGGCAGCCATGCGTGAGAGACACTTGCGTGAACGTATTGCGCATATATCGCAAACCATGCATGGAAAGAAAGTACTGCAGAAGTTGGATGAGGAGGTTTGTACAAATAATAAATATTACTTAAATTTATGTATGAATAAAAAGCATTCATTTTCGAAGAACTTATATTCATACGATTCGCATATAATGTGGCGTAATATCCGTTCTATAAATTGTTCAGGATTTGAAGAAAATGGATGCGGAAGCAATCGCTCAACGTGAGGCTGAAGAGCTTATGAAAGAACGTAGGGAACTGCAAGCGCGATTGAAATCTCAAGAGAAAAAGGTAATATGTTTTGTTATAAAAATATAAAGACTAGACACTGAATAAGTGGTCCTTCGAGCCGGATATTTTTAAAAGTATGATCAAAGTTGTTTGATCATTTTTGATTACTTAAATTTAAAAGTTTTTTTTA
Organism: Parnassius apollo; assembly: GCA_907164705.1. Classification (NCBI taxonomy): domain Eukaryota; kingdom Metazoa; phylum Arthropoda; class Insecta; order Lepidoptera; family Papilionidae; genus Parnassius; species Parnassius apollo. The sequence goes on along the minus strand of CAJQZP010001449.1, from coordinate 10,908,875 downwards.
ACTGAACAGGTTGACTATTTTGAGAGAGCCAAGCGCTTAGAAGAAATTCCGCTCCTTCAAAAAAGTTTAGAAGAGAAACAAGTCCAAGATAAGGCGTTTTGGGAGCAGCAGGAGAAGGAACGAATTCAACAGCTCATAGGTAACCTAATTGTCAGACCTTTATTATTTCTGATGATTTTGTAATATTATTAGACATCTATATTTAGTATACAGGGGTGTCCCAGAAGTCAACGTCAAGCCGAAATCGGGTGATAGGGTCAGGTCGTAATAGTTTACAGAAAAATAAAAAAATCTTTTTTGTGTTTTGAAACTTACAGGCAGACTCGCGGGACTTTTAACAAAAGCTTAAACTGTTTGATTCTGCTAGTGTTATAATTAGTTTTCGATATTACCCCCTCTGATATTGGGCGAGGATAGATTAAACCTATACCTCATGGATTTTTTAAAATATATGTTGACAAGTGGCCGAAATGAAGCCCTTAAAAACAGAAAAGAAAACTAATTGCATTATTGAAAAATTAAACGGGAAAAGTCTTTGTTCCAAGTCTGGAACATCATGCATTCAGACATGCAATATTGATTGTTCCATTTTCGGAACATCATGAAGTAAAAATAAAATAAAAAATATATAATGTGTAACTTTTATTAATTATTGCTTAAATTATAATTTTTCCATATAAAAGAATGTGGAACAGTTGTGATCTTTGTTTAAACACAAGTAATACATGCATTTACTGCTCATAATTTGTGATTTTTAGACATATTCCTCAAGTTTCATCATTGACAACCATTGTAGCCATTATTAAGCCATCTTTTGCTACTTCTATTGATGGTAGTTCCAGTCTTCGTCTTTTATTAATATTTTCTACTTGGGTAGGTGGCCGACCTCTTTTTCTTGTCGTTGGCGAAAACGAAAATACATCTTGTCTCATAAGTATGTCTGCCATGAGCAATTTAAAATCCAACAAGGGCATGTGACATCCTCTATTTTATCCATGAACCTGCTGTTGACGCATATAAGGTCAACCATGTGGAAAAATATCCTGTGAAACCATTTTTGCTTCTTATTATAATTCTATAGAACCCCAACATCGAGTCCAATAGGTCAACACCACCCATATATTTGTTATAGATTGATATTGCTTTTGGACATGGGATATCCGCTTTCGCCTTCTTTTGCTTTATGAATCTAGACATGGACCCCTTGGCTCCTTTCCTACATATGTGGAACACAAGCTCATGGCCTCATTGTCCACCCAATTTGTTACTGATATCTGGACATTGTCAATGACAGTAGATTTTTCTATGCAATGTTCTCTTATATGTTCCATAAGATCTTTTTTGCAGATTTATATTTTGGGCTCTATTCAATTGTATGGTTCCTAATTAACTAATGGGGCGTCTAAACGGGCTATATTTTATGACAATTTGTGGCTGTTGTTGCTGCATGTGGCTGACAAGCTGTGGTTATTGGCAAACATTGCCCAGCCATAAAAAAACATTTTAGTGCATTTTATGGCTGAGCAATCAATTGCAGGCAACATGTTGCAATATAGCTGCAATAGTATGGCCTTTGATTCAGAACCCTTTAATGAGCCACACAATCCAGCAACAATGGCCGACAAAATGACGCTCATCGCAGCCGCTTACATTGTTTTGGCAGAAAAACGAAAAAAAAGGACACGAATGTGGATTCGACCCTACCTAAATAGGCGTGACACTTTGGATTCCGTAGACAAGGAATTAATGCTGGATAAATACTTATTTAAAAATTTTACAAGAATGTCTATTAATTGCAAACTTGTATACGAATTGTCGATAAATATTTGTAGTTTAAGTTCTCCGGAACCATCAGTAACAATCTTTGCACAATGTTTCCGGGGACCTCAAGATCTGAACAGTTTTGTGGAGGTCCCGGATGATTACCCCCAAACAATTCAAACCGCAGCTATTCCCGCTGGCTCCACTTAAAACAATTTAAATAACCCCATTTGTGTGGTTATTTTTTTGCATTGTATTGTTTATTACCCGATGTGCGAGCCTTGATCGGGATCATTTGGTCGTCAATTACAAGATATTCCTCCTTAGGCATTATATCTAACAATGGCCGTATTTTTTTTAAATACGGCCATTGTTATACGACAAATAACTTGTGTTCCAAATTTGTCACAGAATGCCAAGGGTAAGCATTTTTGTGATTTTGTGAACGTAAGTACTAAGAAATGTTTTGCACTTCTATTTTTTTGGCTACTCCAAAAATAATTATGCAAAAACCTAACATGTTTAATGTACATAATAAATAATCTATAGTAACAAGTAATAAATTTTAAATGAAATATCACTTTTTTAAATGTAATAATTTTCATTACTGAAAATTAATTTTTTTAAATTAATTAAATTTTTGTAATTAAATGAACTTCTTGTACATTTTATATACTTACATATAAATAAAATTTAAGTGTCTATCTGTAATATCTTTTATCGAGCTTGGAGGGGTAATTTGCTTGCCATTAAGATATATTTTTATGGAAAATTGATAAAATAACTGGAAATTGATAAAACCAAAATAGTTTAATTATAATACAGTCCTAACTTATCCTACCTTCATTCTAATATATGTAGTCGTGGGGACTATACTACACTACAACATACAACAAATGAACGAGCTAATTAAAATTGTGACGGTGCGCAGAGGCGCGCGCGCGCGACGTGGCGACGGCTGCGCGGCTGGCGCGCATGGCGACGCACCGTGACCAGTTCACCGCGCGCCTGCGCAGCGAGCGTGGCGCCGCGCACGCCAAGCGCCTCGCCGACTTCCAGCTGCAGCTCGCCGCCGAACGCGACGCGCGCCTCGCGCAGCGCCGTCAGCAGCGCGCTGAGCGCCGCCGCCAGGAGGTACGTACACACAAACGCACACTTCAGTTGCAGCTCGCCGTCGAGCGAGACGCGCGCCTTGCGCAGCGCCGCCGCCAAGAGATACGTACACACAAACGCACACGTCAGCTGCAGCTCGCCGCCGAGCGCGACGCGTACACCCGCGCAGGTACACACGGACATATGCACATAGAGTGCCCTGTCAGCAAACACGCATACACTAACGTACGCACACACGCAATCACATACTTTTTTCTTCAGACAAAAAGACGTTATAATTTCTGGTAGCAGTTGCTTTTAAAACTAAAGTGGTAAAAATCTAAAATTTAACAGTGGTAGAGCCACGCGGCAGCTTTGCTGTTAAACGTATGCACTGGCTCAAACCGAGGTGGTACCACAACTTAACAGAATACCGGCGTGAAGTGGAAGCTTTGCTTCCACGTTTCGTCTGGTGCCATGTTGGGGTGCAGGTGGCCGGAGCTCCGGCCACCTGCACTCCCTTAACATAGTAGTCCCCCCCTTAACATGGTAGCGGAAAGTGAAGATCTACCCCAGGAGGGTACACCAGCACCCCTGGAGAAACCCTCGCTCCCTCCGGTCGCGCATCCACGACCAAGTTACTCCACTCCTGAGCGTGGGTGCTCAGGCTGCCCCGCGTATTCTGGGGGGGGGGGGGGGGGGGGGGCAAAATTCCGCTCAAGACTACAACTGCTCGCGGCAAACGGAGCAACAAGACCAAGGCGACCCCTGCCACGCTATCCGTGAATTTCTCATCAATATCAGGGGACTTCACTCTAACCTAAACGCCGTCCACTACCATCTCGAGACGGCGAGGCCGGCTCTGCTCTTTCTGACCGAGATGCAGGTGTCCTCTCCGGCTGATGTCTCGTATCTCTCCTACCTGGGACACAAACTGGAACACTCCTTTGTGCCTCGGGCTGGAGTTTGCGTTTACGTCAGAAAGGACATCTGTTCTCGACGCCTCGGCAGACTTGAAGGTTCGGACCTTTCCATCCTTTGGCTACGCGTAGACAGTGACGACCATCCGCGCGTCTACGTGTGCCTCTATAGGTCCCATAGCGGTAATGCCGACAAAGACCGACTCTACAACCACGTCCAAATGGCTACAGATTCGTTGCTAAATCAGATCCCCTCCGCAGAGATCGTGATCCTCGGCGACTTTAACGCCCATCACGCCGAATGGCTTGGTTCACGTTTAACCGATCATGCGGGGAGATCTGTTCATGATTTTGCCTTGGCATATGATCTGACACAACTGGTTACCTCGCCTACGAGGATTCCAGATGTGGAGGATCATGCACCTTCCCTGTTGGACCTTCTGCTGAGCTCTCACCCGGACGATATCAGATATCACCTATATATCAGATTTCCGTCGAGGCCCGTTTAGGCTCCTGCATTCTGGTCTCTCTCCAAGGGTGTCCAGGAGAATTTCTGTCAGCCATCTCTTCCATCTCTGCACAGGGAGGACGACTTATTGGCCCATACCGCAAAGGTGAAAGCCGATCTGCTAGGCTCTTTCTTTGCGTCCAACTCGACTCTCGATGACGAGGGGAGTACGCCGCCGACTATCCCGCGGTGTGAGTGCTCCATGCCTTCACACAGCGTTCGGTTCGCAAAGCACTTCTCTCCCTGGACATCTACAAGTCGAGTGGGCCTGACGGAATCCCCCCAATTGTGCTGAGGACGTGTGCTCCAGAGTGGCACCGGTTTTAACGCGTCTTTTCCGGTACTCCTACTCCCTAGGCGTAGTCCCAAAATCATGGAAGACGGCTATCGTCCACCCGATCGCTAAAAAAGCCGACCGCCCAGACCCGACCAACTACCGGATTATCGCCATCACCTCCTCCTCCTCCACCTCCTTGTTCTCCAAAACAATGGAGTCTATTGTTAACTGCCAGCTCATGAGGTACCTTGAGGATCACCAGCTGATTAGTGACCGCCAATACGGTTTTCGCCGTGGTCGATCAGCTGGTGATCTTCTGGTCTACCTAACTCATAGATGGGTGGAGGCAGTAGAGTCCAAGGGGGAGGCATTGGCCGTTAGTTTGGACGTTGCGAAGGCCTTCGATCAGGTTTGGCACAAAGCGCTTCTTTCGAAGCTCCCTTCCTATGGGCTTCCCGAGAAATTGTGCGATAGGATCACCAGCTTTCTTGCAGATCGGAGCATCAAGGTCGTTGTAGACGGTGCAAGCTCCGATTACAAGCCTATTAATGCTGGTGTTCCACAAGGCTGCGTGCTATCGCCAACGCTGTTTCTTTTGCATATCAATGATATGTTGCAAACCCGTAACATTCATTGCTATGCAGATGACAACACTGGTGATGCTCTGTACACCGGCCGTGCCAATATTTCTCGGGAAAACGTCTCCGAGTACCGGGACAAACTTGTGTTTGAAGTCGAGTCTTTGCTGAACGGTCTCGGATTGGGGGCGACTAAATCTAATCCAGTTTAACCCCCAAAAGACACAAGTTTGCGCGTTAACCGCAACTACGTTTCTCACTAATGCCTCTAATTGCTGCAACTTTACAAGGCGCAGGTACGGCCGCACATGGAATACTGGTCACATGGAATCTGGGCTGGGGCTCCCCAGTACCAGCTCCTACCACTTGACCGCATCCAGCGCAGAGCGGCACGAATCGTCGACGACCGAGTGCTTTCCGATCTGCTCGATTCACTGGCGATGCGAAGAGATGTTGCATGTCTTTGCATTTTCTTTCGCATATACCATAGGGAGTGCTCTGAGGAATTGTTCGGATTAATCCCAGCCGCCAAATTTCGTGAATGCACTACGCGGCAAACGTCCCGATACCAACCGCACCATCGGGATGCTTGGTGGTCCACCACTGAACGTTTCACAAGTTTTCTTCCGCGTACGATCTCTCTGTGGAGTAGTTTACCACCGGCGATTTTTCCGGACCGATACGACCTAGGGACCTTCAAGAATAGAGCTTACTCTTTCTAAAGGGCCGGCAACGCACCTGCAATTCCCCTGGTGTTGCGGATGATCATGGGCGGCAGTAGTCACTTAATATAAGGTGAGCCGCATGCTCGTTTGCCCCCTCTTCTATAAAAAAAGCTCTAGTTAGCCAATAGGTATGTCCACAGTATGCCCTTTCATCTTCAACTTTCTTCGTCATCGTTCTATTCAACTTTCGTTTAGCGCATTGGATAATTGAATCAACGAACATGACGCTAAAATTATTTGAGTTTCTGTCGGCTTGTGCGAGGAGTAAATTTTACTTGGTGGAATATGTGCGGCTTACTTAGTCATAAGAAATTCCAGAAAACACATACATAAACACTTACGCCTGTCACCCAGAGGGGTAGGCAGAGACTATGGACTTCCATTTGGCACGATCATGACATACCTCTTTCGCCTCCTTTACATCCATATATCACGCATACATGCTCGTCGGTTAAGGGTACTTCTAAAGTAGCCCATTTTCAAAATATCGCCAATTTGGTCGATAAACTTTTTTCTAGGGCTTCCCTTCCCGACTCTGCCATATAAATTGGCTTTTTCACTCTTTCCTCATTCATTCTTTCTACATGACCAAACCACCGAAGCATTCCTTTCTTAATCCTGGTCACAACATCATCTTGCATACCACATTTATCTTATCCAGAAAATAAATCAAGTGAAAGTTTTTAGAGTAAAAAAAAATAATAGTCTTCACTCATATTTTCCCAAGAGCATCAGAAAATCATCAAGAAAAAGTGTGGCACTGGATATAATTTGGAGATAATTTATATCATTCCCATTTTATAACTCCATCGATGTCCATGTTATATTTAATAGCCAAAACTAGGATTTGGTCGTTGCTGTGAATTCCAAATTTGTGGAAAGTTTCTGTAATCTTCAATAAACTTCAATATAATTTTTTTTCTTCCGCCATCTTGTTGTTAAACGCTTTGTGGCACAGAAATTCCCCCGACCGTACGCCTTCAACTGTCATAGCGCATGCGACAAGGGTTTGCCTCACGTGCGCTTGCGCCTTGATGAACAAAAAAGGTCATGTAAGATTTATTTATTTAACATCACAAAAATATGCACATTTTTAATACTCACTGAAATGGATATCAAAAGTGTACATACCATTGTCAAAATGAGTCACGCAAACTTAATTTTGAATTAATTTGAAGTAGGAATAACATCCGATCAATGCAATGACAAATTATGCAAATAAGTTAATTACCAAACTATAAAACGCAAATGTTTCTACCTACGTCCGTTATAGACTTTGAAACTATCCAACCGATTTTTATGAAAATTTTTGTGTTTGAATGGATCCCTAGATGGTTTTATATTTCACATTTGGGAGATTGCTGTGGTCGAGATCCAGAAAACAACCGGGCGGGCGGATCGCTAGTTAACAAAAAAAGTTATTAATTAAGAAAACAACAATTGAAAACAAAAACAGAATCAATTATTATGAGAGTACATGGTAAATAATATGCAAAGTATTTAATTAAATAATTCTGGTTTAAGAGTCTTGACATTATCATTAAATTGTCATTTCAGACCTGATCACAGACTCACATATGCTAATTTTTTTAAGTTATGTTTTTAGTTATCTATTTTTATTAAATCTGTTAAACATGAAACTTATTATAAAACTATATATTGTCAATGTGTAAATTTTCATATTTCAGTGGTTGGCAGAGAAACGCAAGGCAGAAGAGCGCGCAGCAGAAGAAGCGCAACGCCTTAAAGAAGAGGAAGAAAAGCGAGAGAAAGAAGAACGCGAACGCAAGCGCCAAGAGGAGCTGGCCGCGCTGCGCGAACGCAAGGAACGCCAAGAGAAGTAAATACATTTGAACAATTTAAAAATCGAACAGAAAAATATTTACTGATGATGATCATGAAGGTTAGAGAACAGCAGAACGATCGCCGTAGAAAATAGTGCCCCAGAAATATGGACACCATAAGTGAGGCGCTGCGATCGCTAAGTTCGGTCAATAAAAGTCATTTTCAGTCTATTTTTCGATCAGATGCTAAACCACTTGCACATCCACGCACAATAAAATATTTCTACGTTTTTTAAAGTTTCTTTTTGTCAAAAATTACAAAATTACGGAGCATGAAAATTTTCTCACCAATGCCGTGGAGAAAATTGTACATTATTCAACTAACTTCATCTACTTGTACTCATATACAGCTAACTTCTCAGTCACTACTCACCGACGTCAGCGCCGCTATAAATTCTAAAATTTTCAAAGACAGGCGGGCTATGCTTTAGTACGTAGTGATTGTTCTCCTGTTCTCTTACCTTCATGGATGATGATATTCTTGAAGTCTCGTGTGTTCTGGAATAATTCTTTTATAACATTGTATTAACAAACAAACTGTGCTAATGGTACACTTATTAGCTATTGTCTATTTGTCTTGTTTTAAATATGTAAACCTATTTTGCACATCTCGAACGCAAAGCGGAGACGTTAAAATTTGCTGTCGACTTATAAAGGTTGTTAACAATATAATAATGGTTTTTTTTTTTAAATTACAGGGAATATCAGGAGATGTTGGCCCGTGCTGAGGCTAAGGCGCGCGCACAAGAAGCGAATGTTGCACGCAAGTTGGAAGAACAAAAGGCTTCCGCTATGACTAGCTGGAGGCGTGAACCTGGTATGATATTTAAAATCTAAATATTTATAAATAAAATAAAATAATGAATATTTCTTAATAAAATACGTAACATTGGGTGGTTTGGCAGAAAAAAGCGCTAGTAAGCGCTTGTAAGCAAAATGGCGATCGTAAGCGGTAAGCGCTGTCAAATCGTAAGTAGCTATTTTCCTTCAGGACACGATGTTAGTATTAACCGGGGAACCTAACCTAATTCAAATATATGTTTGTAAAGTATTCATATTAAAAACTTACACATCATGAATTTTTAATAACATGTATATGTTTATTCACGTTATTATATTACTTAAAACTAATATTACACAAAACAACTTAAAAACTCTACTTCAAAACAAACAAATTAAATAAGCAAAATGGCGGATTGTGTCAGCGCTACTGAAGTAGCAATCGTGTCCTGGCCGAAAACTATTTCAGCGCTTATAAGCGCTTGCTAGTGCTTTTTTCTGCCAAACGCACCCATTCTGTATGTGATAAGTTTGAATTAATAATTACTACTTCATTTCTGTCTATCCATACACTACTTGACATATATTACATGTCCACACCTGTCCTCCTGTATTAGGAAGTAATTGCTATGAGAGGAAGTGAAGCATTCGATGTTGGTTCTCAGTGGTGACAGCACATCTGTTTTGATCTTTAATCAAGGATAAATATAGACATCTATGGGCCACAGCATCCACTTATAATCAGGTGGACTTTGTGCTCATTTGTAACCCTTATTCATTTCATATTTGTTTAGACATCTCGCACTATTGATGTTGCTTCCGTTTCTAGTCTGAGCATTTTAAGTCTTGCGGTAATAGGATAATTATACCACAATCTGTTTAAATACATGATATCTTTCTTAAATTTCTTATAGTCACTACTTGTCACATCTTGTGACAAAGTTTGTCATGAAAACTCTTATGATATTAAAATACCAGCTCGTATTTAAAAAAGGGGTATGAATCGCTATTTAGAAATATTGAGTTTGAATCCGCCATTGACCAGTCCTATATCAAGCATTTTAAGCTTATTTGTAGTGGTTAACCGAAAACAGTAATAATTATTATTGTATGAATTAATTAATAATTCGTTTAATAGTGTTCCTAGTCTATTTCTTACTATGGGATTCCATTCAATGATGATCATATTTTTGTCATAGTCTATTTAATTGTAAGTAGACTTTATCAAATCCAAAAGATATTAAATTGATACATTTCTATTTTACAGAAAAAAATAATTCAGTTTTGTATGGTAGTCATATTTTCGTGATAGTCGGTTTAATTTTAGGTAGACTTTATCACAAATTGAGAATGTTAATTTATTGTATTTCTATTTTAAATAAAAAATATATAGTAGTCATATTTTTGTGATAACCTATTTAATTGTATGGTAACAAAGACATTTAAGTATGTAGTAGTAATAGAAAGGATATCAGCAACAAAATTGTCGTCTGTAACTTTTGTCCTATAGGATATATCTCCGATTTTTGTCATTTAGTGTAAGTGACATCACCGAAAGGTCAAGACATTCGTTTCATAAATTTAAAAAATATTTTTAAAGAAAATATGCCCGGTTGTGCATTAAGGTATAGTAAGTCACGATATAAAGCAAAAAGTGAACATGAATTCGGTTTATTATCCTAATAAAAATGTATATTTACCAAATAATCTTTAAATTTTATTATTTCTGGTAGATTGTTCCAGAAGAGAGAAAAAATATTGTAATAGGTGCCCTCTGTTATCCAGTAACGTCACTATTTATTTACAAATATATTAGTAATTAACGACGTATAACCGATTTTTACCTTATATTTAGAAGTGTTACCTAATGAGAAATAGCCAAAATGATTTCCAAATAAATATTCAGCATAGTATTTCTATTTTACGCTCGAGGGCTTAACCCACGCGCGTGCTTACAATTTTTGTATATAAATGTTCCCAATGTCCGCTTATAGTATATATATTTATATTTAAATCTCCTTGTATAGTAATTATTAATAATTGAATATTAATTTGATATGCAGCCCGACGCGATGAACGGCCGCGCTCGCCCGAGCGTCGACCAGTTCGCGACGAGCGACGAGACGAGCGACGCGACGATAGGGGCCCGCCTCCCAAGGACGACAGGCCTCCGTTGAGGGACGACAAGTTAGTCATCTTATTGTGTCATTGGCAAATCTGAGTTGCTTAAGGATTGGTGAACCTGTGGCATGAAACTCGCAAAATGCTCGGTTAGGTTCAGGGTAGTTCAGTATCTGCATGTCACACTTTGCCCTACATATATAAACACTGTATACAACTGGAATGTTCATAGCTTCTCATTTTTACACCACCATACTGTTGTGTTTTCATATTATACAACATAATATATTGTAAAATGATATTTAAAAAAGTCCTACTGGATTAGTGGCCACACTTGGCGGGCGGATTGGCCACTGCAGATTTTTATAATTTAGAGTTGTAACCGGGAAGATGCTGCTGTCTGCATGTCGCCTATTACGACACCCTAGGGACGATATGGGGTAGTGCATGTTATTTTCATATCTATGGTAAAATGATAAATGACTGATTAAGAATTCTTGTAATTTCTATGGAATAGAAATTATTCTATTCTATAATTTAGATACAGTACCCGGATGACCGAGCTTTGCTTGGTTTTTTTTTAAGTTACATTTAGATACAAATTACATGAATAATATTTTTTGATCTTATTGACATAATAGAAAAAACTGAACTGGTTATTTGAATGAAAATCATGAGTGAAATTAGTTTAATTAAAATTTTTCTTATTTTTAAAAATTACTAAAAAAAAGGGCTCGAAATAATAGATTTTCTCACAAAAGAAGGGAATTTGAGAAAAAAAGGAAAAAAAGTCGGACCCAAGACGGGACGCGAACCACGGAACTTCGTTATCACGCCCGACCGACATCCCACCTGAGCTATTACGATCATTGGTAGTCTGTCAAAATTTACCTTCTTATATTGTAGCAGTTTTTTATTGCCTGAAAACACGGACAAAAGGACATTTTCTAAAAATAAATCCTAGCTAGATCGATTTATTGCCCCCGAAACTCCCTGGACACTAAATTTTATGAAAATCGTTGGAGCCGTTTCCGAGATTCCGCTTATATATATACAAGAATTGCTCGTTTTTAAAGGTATAGGATAAAGACACCGATGTGATTTTTGCTTCATACTTGTTGTGAATGTCATTGAAATATAAAATTATTGCAATTTCTATTTACTAGGGAAGCTGAGAGACCTAAGGACATTGACACACCGCGCAAATTGGATGAACCGAAGTCTACGTCTACGTCTGCAAGTAACTGGCGTCGTGATGATAGTAGGCGTTCTGGTGAGTATTATTATAGAAGTCTTTATGGTGTAAGAAGTGATGCTCTTAAATTAATTATTTCATATTTAAGTGACAGAACGCAAAAAGTTGTCATTAATAGTATGGGTATGTTCCGAAATACAACCCAGTACACTGTTGAATGCGAATGACGTCATGAATCGACGCTATACTGGTGATTCGTTCCAAAACATAGGACAGTATATGACGTCATACATTTACGCCATATTGGAAAAGTTTTGGCGATTATTTTGTCATTTTGTGCTCCAAAAATTATTTTATCTTCCTAATGAAGATACCAGCAATTATTCTATAATTTTTTGTATTTGAATAAATAAAAACAAATTCTGGCATGCTTCATTCAGCGCACACACAATTAGAAATTGTTTTATTGTGGCCGGATATCCGACGCAATATGGCGGCGGCACGCCAGTACAATATAGTGTCAATTGATGACGTCATTTGCATTTGCCAGTGTACTGAGTTGTATTTCGGAACAAACCCTATAAGTTCTTCCAGTTCGATTGTACAAATGAGCGTACCTCAGGGCTCAATTCTCGGCCCCTTTCTGTTTCTTGTATATATTAATGACTTACCTTACATAGTAGGAAATAACCATGATATAGTATTATTTGCTGATAATACTTCATTAATTTTCGAATTAAAACGACAGTTATTAAAAATTTTTTATAGCCTTTATTGCTGATTCTAAACATTTTGTTTTACATAGTATATGATTGTTTGAACTTAATTATAATCTAGCATAACGGTTTTCCAAGTTTAGTGATCAGCGTGTCCTGTGACACATAGGCCTCTTCCAGCTCTTTCCACTCTTCTCTGTTGTTGGCTTTTCTAGTCCATATCGTCCCTCCAATAATCTTGATATCGTCTGTCCATCTTTTTGCTTGTCTACCTCTTTTTCTTTTGCCATCACGTGGTTGCCATTCTGTTACGATTTGCGTCCATTTTATCCTGCTTTCTCTTGCCATATGGCCTGTCCATCGCCATTTTAACTGTCTAATTTTCTTAATTATGTCTTCCACCTTTGTTGTAGATCTAATATCTTCTGCTCTTTTGCGGTCTTTTAGCGTCACGCCCAACATACTTCTGTCAATTCCCCTTTGACATGTTCTCAGTTTTAGAAGGTGTTTCTGATTCAACGCCCAGGTTTGGCATCCATGTGTAAGACATGGCAAGATACAGGAGTTAAACACTTTTTTCTTGGCTGTTATAGGAAAGTATTTACTTTTGAATATTTCTTTAAGGGACCAGTATCTTTTCCAAGCGCAAGCTACTCTTCCATCTATTTCCATGTCTGTATGATCTCTAAATGATATTAATTGCCCTAAGTATGTGTATTTTGTAACATATTCAATATCTTCATAATCTACTTTTATGTCAATTTCTTCCCTGTTTGTCATTACTTTTGTTTTCGATTTATTCATAGTAAGAACAACTACTCGGCTTGCATTCGTCAACTGTTGTAGCATATGTTGAAGTGTATTAGCGTTGTCACTTATGAGGACTATATCATCCGCGAATCTTAAATGATTGAGTTGCCTGCCGTTGATATTGATGCCAAAATTGTCCCACTCGAGATCCCTAAATATTCCAATATTGCAGAGAAAAGTTTTGGGGATAGTGGATGTTGGCGACGCGCCTATAAAAATATTTCAGTTTATTAAATCAACCGATGACGTTGCTATGAAAAAAGGGGCAGTCACGAGCAACGACGCTCTGATAAGAGAATGCTTAGTTAAATCTTTAAGAAATGTCGAATTAATGATATGAAGGTCTTGGGTTCGACTCCCAGGCCGGACTAGTTTGTTTGTTTTCCTAAGTAATATCGCTTAATAAATTCGTAAGGAATTTAAGATATAAATTATGTTACCGGATTTGTTCCCCGGTTGAAATCATCTTTCAAATGATGTAAATTCATAAGAATATTAAAGTGAAGTTAAAGATCGGATTTGTTCCCCGGTCGAGATAATCACTCTGTGCATAGGCAGAATTAATGGATATTAATTGCATAAATGTTGTTTTGTATAAGTTTGATACGTTTTGTACGAAAACAAATGCCTATTTGTTATGATTGATTAATGAGAACATTCATTTATATTGTTATCTGATTAAAGATAGTTTCATACAGTTCGAAAATTGTATAAAAGCATTTAATTTGCCTAATATGGTCAAAATTGGTGAATTTCAGAATTTCATTTTTTCTGATAGCCGAGAGCCGTGCAAAAGTTAGTTGTTCAAATAGTGTGAGTTCATAGACGCACGCTAAGCCACGCCCTTAGGAGGCCGAATATGTAAAAATTTAAAATGTTTGTAATTCAGTGATTTATGTAAAAATTACTTGTAAAATATTTCAGGTTAATTGTACGTGCAAAAAAGGTAAATTCTGTGTTATTTTCATGTGAAAATTCCTGTGTATAAGTGAAATAATGATAGTTTTGTATAAGAAATTTAAAAGTGTTTTAAATAGTGAAATAAATAGAAAAAATGTAAATTAAACTATTGTATTGGATAGCTTATGTATAAATTCAAGTGAGAAATATTGTTTTAACTTTCTGTGTTAAATATTTAAGAAATTTCGATTTCGAACTTGTGAGTAAAATAGGCAGTTTTCGTTTAATAAATAAAAGGTTTTTTATGATATGAGGATATGATGTATATCATGGTGTAGATATTGTTTTGTACTACCTATATTGATAAATTGTATTTGTATATGATTTGAATAAATAAAGATATTGAGTGAAACGTGAGAGAGTAATAGTACAAATTCATGTAATTAAGTTGCGCAAGCGCGCAGATGGCGCGGCTCACTTTCGCGTATAGCTCTGGGGTAGCTTAGTGAACGGGTTTTATTGCAATTCGTTCGGGAATCGTTCGGGAATCCTTCGGGAAAGTACGAAAATCCTTCGGGAAAAGTGCAAAACCAGCAGTCAAGAAAGAAAAAGTGTAGGGAAGTGATAGGGAAAAGTGATTACTCTCTCACGGAACGGTTTGAAGATAATTGCTGTTTTATTCCCAAGAAATTCAGCCCTCAAAATTATACAGTCCACATCGAAGAATTAAGGCGTCGGGACCGGGACGACTTCGGAAGACCCGTAATCCCCGTCTGAACCTACTTGCTGAAAAGGAAGAGGTTATCGCCCTAGTGTGTTACTCCGTTGCGGAGATCACATACGTTGTTCCCGAACCCAACGTAGGCGTGATAGGAGGCCGGATCGAGAGAAGCCTCGATTCCTGTTTCTTAGTACCCGATCCGCTAGGTCCTTTTCAATTGGTCCTTTTCAGGATCAAGAGGGACGTCCGACCTGAGTTCCTTTTCAATTGGTCCTTCGCGGCCGGATTGAGAGGACTCGCGAACCTGTGTTCCTTTTCAATTGGTCCTTCGAGCCGGATTGAAGACCACCCGAACCCCGCCAGCTGGATCAAGGAACCAGCTGTGGACTGCTGGTTGTGGAAGAAGAAGACCTTCGGAAGCCGAGTGAAGATCAGCAACCGAAGGAAGCCAGAGGTTTGAGCTGAAGCAATAGGACCAAAGGCCTGAAGACCAGGACGGCAGCACTGAAGGGCTGGACCTGGAACTACCGGAAGAAAGAAAACCGGGATTGCAGCTTGGGGCGTGTGCTCGCATGGGGCACATATCGCAGCCGGGCGCAGGTGTCTTGTGAAGGCACTCATCGTGGCCAAGCAGGGCTTGGCATTTTTCCTGTCGGGCAAGCGTGCTCGGCATTTCCTGTCAGACGATCGTGTCTGACATTTCCTGTCGGACGACCGTGTCCGGCATTTCCCGTCGTGTCATCAGGGTGCAAAAAGCATCCACCGCTGCTGCTGTCGGGCGAGGGTGCGCTTGGGCACCTGACTGCATCGCGGCCGGAGGAGGGCGCTTGGACGAGGCGTCACCGGCAACTGGGCGGCGAGCACAGCATACATCCCGACCACCTAACGGTGCCAAACGGTTGGGCTCTGGCATAACACCTTCGGGTGGAGCAGTTCTCTCGAGCGAGACTGCGCTTGCACTACCGCTCGACTGTTTCGTCATATTCCTTGGCGGGACAGTTCCTAAACCTTTCCTCCATTCCATTCCTGCACGACTCCATCCCTGGACGGCTCACCTCGGTAGGCCCCGTTCAGGATTGATAGGGCTGATAGGGCTGTTAGGGTGGTAGTAGGGTTGTAGGGTTGGGAGATAAAGGGGGGGAGGGGTAGTGGTGTTAGGTTGGGGTGTAGAAGGGTTGTAGGTAAGGGGTTGTAGGGACCGTAGGGACTGTAGGGACAGTTAGGGACCGTAGGCCAACAATCACCTTCCTGCAAGATGAAGAAGGCACAAGACCAGACAGGGAGAAGCGAAGGGAGCAGGACAAGGACAGGGCTCTCAAGAAAAGCTAAAGAAGCGGAATCATCTGGAGCGACCACAGCTACTGCGTCAAATGGAGCAACTCCTTCAAGTGGAGCCACCACAGACACGTCCACATGCACGTGGGACTCAGGGACGTCCATAGCAACGACGAGCAACCGGACGGACACCAGTGGTACGCAGGCCAGCACCGCACAACAATCCGTTATATCCAGGAGTGAAACGGTGGTCGAAAAAGTAGGTCAAAGGACCGAAGAAGCGGCATCGTCAAGGACAGTAATCGGGCACACTAGTGATAAAGGGTCACAGAGAGGTAGTAGGTCATCGCGATCGGCGAGGCTGAAAGCCGAATTAGAGGCGCGGATTAAATTCGAACGCTCAGAGCTCGAACGAGCACAGGCAGCTGCTGCCTTAGCCAAGTCTCAATTGGAGTTGGCACGACTCAACCGAGAAGAGGAAATCGACTCGAGTGAGGATGATGAAGAGCGGAATACTCAGGTGGAACCTTTCGTAAGGAGTTGGGTTCAGCAAACAATAATGAGCGCGCCGGTTAGTGTAGCACAACCCGATATTACTGATAAGGAAGCGTGTAAAGGATCACGCCGCAAAGGGGCGGAGGTCGAGCGCAACCTAGGAAATGCACAGAAAACACACGCGAGTGAGGTGTCAGAATTGACCGAAGCGATTGTGAGTGCAATAAAGATAGCTGGTAAAGATAAGTCTTCCCAGCTTCATTTCCTCCAGGAATTACCGGTGTTCGATGGAGACCCGGGTGAATGGATAATTTTCAAAACGGTGTTTGAAGACACAAAAGGCCAATTTTCAGGGGTGCAAAATGTCGCACGCCTTAGGAGGGCATTAAAGGGCACCGCTAAAGAGGCGGTTAAGTCGCTGTTATTTACTTTATGTGAACCTGAAGAAATAATGAACGCTCTCGAAAGAAGATTCGGTAGGGTTGAGATGCTCATTCTAGCCGAAATCGAGAATGTAAAGCGTATGCCAAGATTGGCAGAAGATTGCCGAAATATAGGATCTTTTGCAAGTCGTATTACGAACGTGGTTGCCACAATACAAGCGTTGAATCAACCACAGTATTTATACTCACCGGAGTTAGTGAGCCGCATAGTGGAGAAACTTGGAACTATGATTAAATTTAAATGGTTTGAATATCGAGCTCAATATCCTTTGGAGCCAGAGTTACAGAAGATGGCCAAGTTTTTAAATTTATTGAGTGAACAATTTGGAACGTCCTTAAGCAATGAAAATGCGCCTGAAAAAAGGAAGCGTCCTGAATTCAGGAAGCAAACTGTACACACTGCAAAGGGAGGTGTACGCAGCTGTGCCGAGAGCGAGCGCTATATGCGCCGAAGTAATATGAGCGAGCGTTTAGAACGCCGAAATAATAAAAGGCACAACCGACAAGTGGTTATGATAACCCAGGATAAGCCTGTAAGTCGGGTAACACATAAGTGTGTTATATGCAACAAGGAGCACTCTATAGTGAGTTGTTACAAGTTTAAGGACATGAATATTCGCGAGAAATGGGAAGCCGTCAAAAAGGCCAAAGTATGTTTCCAATGTTTGTCACCTAACCATAGGAGGTTAGAGTGCAAAGCGAAAAAATGTGGTGTAGAAGGATGTAGAATGTCACATCATCGAATGCTACACCGATACCCCAATGAAAATACCTCGCCACAAGGGGACGAGGGGGGTAAAGAGGCTCAGATTACAACTGTTAGTACAGTGAATGCACTGGCATGTGCATATTTAAAGATCATACCGGTCGAGTTGCATGGGCCTAGAGGAAAGGTCAAGACAACAGCTCTTCTGGATGAGGGATCGACCATGACACTCATAGAGGAGTGGATGGCTCAGAAGTTAGCGCCTCGCGGACGTAAAGAGGGATTACGTATCGAAGCCGTGGGAGGTAAGCGAATTAACGACGATAGTTCGTATCGCTTAAACGTTAAAATAAAAGGCATTTATTCGAGCGACTTAGAAGAGATAAGTGTACAAACAATTAAGTCACTTAACCTCGCTCCTCAGTCGGTAAGCCGAGAATTATTGCAACGGTGTTCTCATTTGACACCGATCAAGGATGAGTTGATGTATGAGAGGTCCAAGCCTACCATATTGATTGGTCAGGACAATTGGCATCTCATAGTTACTCGTGAATTGGTTTCGGGAGGTAAGAACCTACCTGTAGCATCGCTCACCAAACTGGGGTGGGTTTTGCATGGTCACATATCGGGTGGCATTAAACCAATCAAGATTGTTAACCACATTTCCACCAAGAAGGAGGAAGATATGGATAAATTAATCAAGGATTATTTTAGTTTGGAATCTCTGGGAGTATCGGCTAGAAAGCCCGTGAACGACCCAGAAGAACGAGCTTTAAATATTTTGAACAAAACGGTACGTCGTATACCTAATAATAGGTACGAGACTGCTTTGTTATGGCGCACAGACAATGAGTGCTTGCCATCGAATAGGGCACAGGTTGAAAGTCGCCTGTTTAATATTGAGAAAAAGCTCGATAAAAATAACGAGTTGAAAAAAGAATATGAGAAGCGAATTGAAAATCTCATCACCATATGCTGAGGTGAAGATCGCCAAAGGGCGTAAATACGTTGAGAAAGCAAGAACCGTTAAGTCTACCCGACTACGGACGATTTAGCAGCTTTAAGAAATTCCTTGGAGCAACTACACGCACCTTACAAGCGGTAGAAAAATTCAAGAGTTTAAGAAAGTCGGTTAAAGGACCCGACGACGCAACCGAAAAGTCGGTTATGTGTTCCAACAAAGTTTTAGCAAAGTCGGTCAAAGGACCCGATAGCGCGTTGGACACAGCGCTCTTGAAAAAGGCGGAAATATTAATTTGGAAATTCATTCAAGACGAGTGTTTTCATTCGGAAATAAAATGTTTGAAAGCAGGCAAAAGCGTTGAAAGAAGTTCACGCTTAAGTAAATTATCTATGGAAATAGGAGAGGATAACTTACTCCGTTTAAATGGACGTTTACCTTTCAAGTCTAATTTGACCGAGGAAAGTAGAAAACCTGTCATATTAGACGGTAAACACGAAATCGTTAAAATGATGATTAGAGAAGTTCATCATCATTTTGGACACGCCAATCACCAGACGGTGATGAATGAGGTGAACCAGAAATTTTACGTCTTGAACTTGCGTAATGTAGTACGAAGTGTGTCACACCATTGTCAGTGGTGCAGGACATACAGGTCAAAGCCGCAAAACGTGCCACAAGGAAATATTCCTCTGGAAAGAATAGCTCATCATGAGCCACCTTTTACATGCTCAGCTGTAGATTATTTTGGTCCTATGAGTGTGACTATAGGAAGGCGACACGAAAAACGTTGGGGCGTTTTATTCACGTGTCTGACCACCAGAGCAGTACATCTGGAATTAGCAGCCTCATTGACACCAGCGTCAATGGTAATGGCGTTAAGGCGATTTATCGCCAGAAGAGGAAAACCAGCCGTTATATACAGCGATAACGGGACAAATTTCAAAGCTGCAAATAAAGAATTATTGAAAGCATGCGAAGAATGCTATGAGGGCATGAAAAACGAGTCATTTAAGAAATATATTAAATGGAAATTTATACCTCCGGGAGCACCGCACATGGGTGGCGCCTGGGAGAGGTTAGTAAGATCGATTAAAATTGCGTTGACCGCTACGCTTAAGGAGAAGAGCCCACGAGAGGAGGTTCTACATACGTTACTTTTAGAAGCAGAGCATACGGTAAATTCCAGACCTCTGGTAACATTCAGTATGGATAGTCCTGAAGAGGGTTTGACACCCAATCATTTTCTTCTGGGACGCTCATGTGGTGATCGACCACCTGGATTATTTTTAGAGCGACATCTGACGGGTCAACTCAATTGGAAAGCTGCACAGAGGTTAGCCGACCATTTTTGGACAAGATGGCTGAAAGAATACATGCCTACGTTAATACCTCGAACAGGTGATAACGGCAAGTTCATGGAACCTAAAGAAGGCGATATTGTTTTGATAATAGATCATTCGTTGCCACGAAATACGTGGCCAAAAGGTAAAATTAGTAGAACGTTACCGGGACCAGACGGTCACACCAGAGTGGTTGACGTCATTACTAGCACAGGTATCTTGAGGAGACCTACATCCAGAATAATAGTCCTGGTACCCGCGACGCCTCCCAAATGATGGTGCTAACGCACGGGGGGGGAGATTGTTGGCGACGCGCCTATAAAAATATTTCAGTTTATTAAATCAACCGATGACGTTGCTATGAAAAAAGGGGCAGTCACGAGCAACGACGCTCTGATAAGAGAATGCTTAGTTAAATCTTTAAGAAATGTCGAATTAATGATATGAAGGTCTTGGGTTCGACTCCCAGGCCGGACTAGTTTGTTTGTTTTCCTAAGTAATATCGCTTAATAAATTCGTAAGGAATTTAAGATATAAATTATGTTACCGGATTTGTTCCCCGGTTGAAATCATCTTTCAAATGATGTAAATTCATAAGAATATTAAAGTGAAGTTAAAGATCGGATTTGTTCCCCGGTCGAGATAATCACTCTGTGCATAGGCAGAATTAATGGATATTAATTGCATAAATGTCGT
Organism: Parnassius apollo; assembly: GCA_907164705.1. Classification (NCBI taxonomy): domain Eukaryota; kingdom Metazoa; phylum Arthropoda; class Insecta; order Lepidoptera; family Papilionidae; genus Parnassius; species Parnassius apollo. The sequence continues at coordinate 10,888,008 of CAJQZP010001449.1, read as the reverse complement.
TTTGTATAAGTTTGATACGTTTTGTACGAAAACAAATGCCTATTTGTTATGATTGATTAATGAGAACATTCATTTATATTGTTATCTGATTAAAGATAGTTTCATACAGTTCGAAAATTGTATAAAAGCATTTAATTTGCCTAATATGGTCAAAATTGGTGAATTTCATAATTTCATTTTTTCTGATAGCCGAGAGCCGTGCAAAAGTTAGTTGTTCAAATAGTGTGAGTTCATAGAAGCACGCTAAGCCACGCCCTTAGGAGGCCGAATATGTAAAAATTTAAAATGTTTGTAATTCAGTGATTTATGTAAAAATTACTTGTAAAATATTTCAGGTTAATTGTACGTGCAAAAAAGGTAAATTCTGTGTTATTTTCATGTGAAAATTCCTGTGTATAAGTGAAATAATGATAGTTTTGTATAAGAAATTTAAAAGTGTTTTAAATAGTGAAATAAATAGAAAAAATGTAAATTAAACTATTGTATTGGATAGCTTATGTATAAATTCAAGTGAGAAATATTGTTTTAACTTTCTGTGTTAAATATTTAAGAAATTTCGATTTCGAACTTGTGAGTAAAATAGGCAGTTTTCGTTTAATAAATAAAAGGTTTTTTATGATATGAGGATATGATGTATATCATGGTGTAGATATTGTTTTGTACTACCTATATTGATAAATTGTATTTGTATATGATTTGAATAAATAAAGATATTGAGTGAAACGTGAGAGAGTAATAGTACAAATTCATGTAATTAAGTTGCGCAAGCGCGCAGATGGCGCGGCTCACTTTCGCGTATAGCTCTGGGGTAGCTTAGTGAACGGGTTTTATTGCAATTCGTTCGGGAATGGTTTAAGAAAGTTCGGGAAATGTTCGGGAATCCTTCGGGAAAGTACGAAAATCCTTCGGGAAAAGTGCAAAACCAGCAGTCAAGAAAGAAAAAGTGTAGGGAAGTGATAGGGAAAAGTGATTACTCTCTCACGGAACGGTTTGAAGATAATTGCTGTTTTATTCCCAAGAAATTCATCCCTCAAAATTATACAGTCCACATCGAAGAATTAAGGCGTCGGGACCGGGACGACTTCGGAAGACCCGTAATCCCCGTCTGAACCTACTTGCTGAAAAGGAAGAGGTTATCGCCCTAGTGTGTTACTCCGTTGCGGAGATCACATACGTTGTTCCCGAACCCAACGTAGGCGTGATAGGAGGCCGGATCGAGAGAAGCCTCGATTCCTGTTTCTTAGTACCCGATCCGCTAGGTCCTTTTCAATTGGTCCTTTTCAGGATCAAGAGGGACGTCCGACCTGAGTTCCTTTTCAATTGGTCCTTCGCGGCCGGATTGAGAGGACTCGCGAACCTGTGTTCCTTTTCAGTGGATCTTCTTGCCTCACCCCTCTAGCAATTGGGAACTCTTCGCCAGCTCTTTCCAGTTTTATTTGCGCTTTGCTATTCGCGTATATATTTTTAATTATACGTATATATTTTTTTGGCACTCCTTGCTGAGTTAGTGCCCTACAAAGTGAATCATGTTTAATGGAATCAAATGCCTTATTATAATCCACAAATGCGATGTACAAGGCTTTACCGTATTCTTGGCATTTTTCTATTAGTTGTTTAATGAGATGCATATGGTCTGTTGTTGAAAACCCCGCTCTGAAATCAGCTTGTTCTATAGGTTGCTCTTCGTCCATTATCCCTGTTATTCTGTTTAAAATCAGTTTAGAGAAAACTTTCAAAAGTTATTAAATTATGGCGAAGTAAATAATGCTAAGCTAATCAATTGGTTTAATGTTAATAATTTGCATTTAAATGGAGCTAAAACTAAATGTATGAAATTCGTAACTCAAACATGTTAATAAGAATGTAATTTTAAATGGGGAAGAACTGAGTCTTCTTGATACCACCATTTTTCTTGGAATCACACTAGACGCAAAGCTTCAATCGCTCTCCCATATATCATAAAACTAGCTAGCAGACTTAGTTCTGCAGCATATGCTGTAAAAAAATTAGAACTCTTACCAGTGTTGAAACAGCTAGAATAGTTTACTTTAGTTATTTCCATAGCATTATGTCGTATGGTACTTTGCTGTGGGGACACGCAACTGACACTGAAATTATATTTATATTACAGAAGAGGGCCATTAGAGCAAAGTCACTAAGACAAAAATTTAAGGAATTTAATATATTAACTCTGGCCTCTCAATACATTTATGAAAATGTAATGTATATATATGTATGTACACAAGAATAAACATAGTTTTGCAAAAATAAGTGATATTCATTCTGTAAATACTAGGAACAGACACAAACTAGTAGTACCAGGTCAGTAATTCATTCTTGGGGCGATGTATACGCTTTTACAACAAAATCTCAGAAAATATACAAAATTTGTCATACGCAAAGTTCAAAAATTTTGTTAAACAACCCCTGGGAATGGTGATCGCTACCAAGCTATTTCTAATTTGTCTTGTGTTGTTAATTGTAAACATGATTGTAAGCTATTATTTGAAAAAAAAAATAGTCCTGCTGGGTTTCTTGCTGGTTCTTCACAGGACAGAGGTTTTTTTTGCGAACCAGTGGTAAATGAAAAAATTGACTTTCAATAAGTATTCTATATAATCTACATTGAATAAAATAGTTTCTGTTTCTGTTTATGCATTCATGATTACAGAGCTGGTTTTAACAGCATCATCATCATCATCACAGCCCTTCACAAGTCTACTGCTGAACATAGGGCTTCCCCAAGGAATGTCACAAAGCACGGTCCTGAGCCAACTGCACCCATCGACTTCTTGTATTTTACCAGGTCGCCACTCCATCTAGTGGGGAGCCGCACTACATTTCGCTTACCGGCATGAGGCTGCCACTCGAGAACCTTTCTTTCCGGTTGTCAGCTATATGGTCGGCCCATTGCCACTTCAGCTCACTCATTGGTTAACGGTAATGGTCTGAATAGAAGGAGTCTTGAGTAGCCTATATCAGATGTAGACTTAAATAGGATGTTTTTGTGATGCTTTTCTATCACCAGACTAATGGTGATCAAGTCTTTAATATTTATATGTATATTTGCAGTACGCCCTCCACCTCGGTCTCCCGAGCGACGTCCCCTGCGTGATGAGAGAGGCCCCCCGCCAAAGGATGACCGCTTGCCTTCGAGGGATGACAGGTATAACATTCTAATCTAAATTGGTTCGCCTATAAAAATATCTCCATTTCTTCTCCAGTAAGAAGAACTTCATTTTGATACGTTGTGGTTTTTTTATACGCCAAAAAGTAAAGATTTTATTTAATTCTAAATAGTCAGGAGAAAATCAATCGTAAGATCTAAAGGCCAGTCTTATAAAATTACAATAGTCCTTAATCCGACGCCGAGAAAATAAATTACAAAAAATAGCAGCTTCATCCATTGATTTTATGCATCATATTATCAGTTTAAATCATTAAATCTACATTTATCTTAAACTAGCTTGCCAGGCAGACGTTGTTCTGCCCTTTCCGACGACCCTTTGTCATGTCCTATTAAAAATCCTTAAATTCGCAAAAAATATTGTGGGTCACTCATGGGCAATAAATTATCCTATCTCTCAAGTTGGACCAAACTGCACACGGTGTGAACATTTTATTAAAATCGGCTAAGTAGTTTAGGAGTCCATCGCGGACAAACAACGTGACACGTAATTTATATATATTAAGATATTGACGATGTGAGTAATGCCATATCGAAATACACTAACAATTAGGTTTTAAACAACAACAAGACAAAATGTATAAAAATTCACAAACATTTGGATACCAATGTGCTTTTAAATGGGAGAAGTCGGGCTCAGTTGTGTAGCATATAATGCAAGAAATATTATTATAAACCTCACTAATGTTGAAACAGCAAGATAGTTTTACATAAAGTTTTATGAAATTTTGGTATGAGGAAATGCAACTGATATTGTAACTATATTCATTTTGTTCAATATAAATACAAATAGATATCAATAATTTCTGTTCAATACCAATTAGTAAAAGATGCTGTTTAAAATTAAAGATACCTAATATTTTTGGCGTAAGAAGCTATATCCAAAGAGGTTTTTCTGACCCCAGAAAAAATGGTTTGTAGTTTTATGCTAGTCGTTTATTTTTATGATTTATTTTTATTTTTATTTTTTGGCGTAAGAAGCTATATCCAAAGAGGTTTTTCTGACCGCAGAAAAAATAGTGTGTAGTTTTATAAAGTTAAAAAGTAAAGTTACAGCCTATATATGTCCCACTGCTGGGCATAGGCCTCCCCTCATTTCTGAGAGTGTTTTAGCGTAAGGAAGTTCCGCCCCGCTGCCCCATTGCATGTTGGTGAACTTCACATGTCTTCGAATGTTCGAATGTTTTTCTTATTCCTCAGACATGCAAGTTTCCTCACGGTGTTTTCCTTCACCGCCGAGCACGTGGTAAATCAGCACTTAAAGTTGCAATTAACAATTTCATAGGTGTCGGCGGGAATCGAACCCTGGTTACTCGCGTTCTGTTATATTTACAGCAAGCATTAAGGCTCCTACAATGATCAGTAACATCGACGATTTAGACTTTGTTTAAATTTAGCGACATCTACCAAAAGCAGACGTACTGCAATGGCACTACGTAAATAGTAGACAAAGATTAACGATGTATAGATAATATGACAACTTATTTGCATAATTTTTTTCGATCTCTGAGAGACCTAGTGGTGAATTGACGTATTATTCACTTTAAACCTTGTATCTGTATTCACTCCCATGTTCAGCACGGACGTTCCTACGTGACAATTTGTGAAGGTATGTGGATGACCAGGTAAGTACCAAGTGGTTTTTAGCAATGGGAATGGTTAGGAATATTTAGTTTTCAGAAACTCTCATAATCTGCATGGATGCTGCTACGTGACACTTTGTGAAGGTATGTGGATGACCAGGTAAGTACTAAGTGGTTCTCAGCAATGGAAATGGTTAGGAAGATTTAGTTTTCATAAACTTTCATATTCAGCCAAGACGCTGATACATGATACTTTGTGAAGGTTTGTGGATGACCAGGTAAGTAGCAAGTGGTTCTCAGCAATGGAAATTGTTAGGAATATTTAGTTTTCGGAAACTCTCATATTCAGCACGGACGCTGCTACGTGACACTTTGTGAAGGTATGTGGATGACCAGGTAAGTACTAAGTGGTTCTCAGCAATGGAAATGGTTAGGAAGATTTAGTTTTCAGTAACTTTCATATTCAGCCAAGACGCTGATACATGATACTTTGTGAAGGTTTGTGGATGACCAGGTAAGTAGCAAGTGGTTCTCAGCAATGGAAATTGTTAGGAATATTTAGTTTTCGGAAACTCTCATATTCAGCACGGACGCTGCTATGTGACACTTTGTGAAGGTATGTGGATGACCAGGTAAGTACTAAGTGGTTCTCAGCAATGGAAATGGTTAGGAAGATTTAGTTTTCAGTAACTTTCATATTCAGCCAAGACGCTGATACATGATACTTTGTGAAGGTTTGTGGATGACCAGGTAAGTAGCAAGTGGTTCTCAGCAATGGAAATTGTTGGGAATATTTAGTTTTCGGAAATTCTCATATTCAGCACGGACGCTGCTACGTGACACTTTGTGAAGGTATGTGGATGACCAGGTAAGTACTAAGTGGTTCTCAGCAATGGAAATGGTTAGGAAGATTTAGTTTTCAGTAACTTTCATATTCAGCCAAGACGCTGATACATGATACTTTGTGAAGGTTTGTGGATGACCAGGTAAGTAGCAAGTGGTTCTCAGCAATGGAAATTGTTAGGAATATTTAGTTTTCGGAAACTCTCATATTCAGCACGGACGCTGCTACGTGACACTTTGTGAAGGTATGTGGATGACCATGATCCATGTAAGCAAAAGCTGAGTCACCTCCGTTTGCCTAAATTAAATTAAGATTAAATAATTAGTTCATATGTTTTTTTAAAAAGTGGCAATAAAATGATATTTATTTATTTATTTATGTTGCTAAGATAAATACTCTGAAGGTCTAGTGATGATCTGGCTCATATATGTAAGTGCTAAGTTAAGTAAAAGAGGAAACAAACTTTGCGTGCTTTTTTAAATTATTTTATGTTAAAAAATACTTAAAAAAAGCACGCAACGGTTGATTTAATCTTGACAGATTTAAGTCAAGATTAAATCAACCGTTGAATATTTTGTGCAAGTTAAAATTCATTATAATCTAAGTATCGTGAACAGGTTGGTTGCTCCGCTTCTGGAATTACTGGTGTTGACGAACGTGTCGATTCTTGATATAACGAAAGCGTTGTATTTTCTTCCTGCTCAGCAATTGGAATTATGCTTTGGATTTTCTTCTTGAGTTTTTTTTTCTCTTCTTTTTTTTTATAGATTCTATTATATAGATTGGATTACGAATTTCCATATTTCTAGTATGTCTTGGGTCTAAAATTTCAGGCAATATACAATTTAAATAAAAATTGCATAATTTTGACTTCATTTTGTTTTCAAAAAAATCATCATCCCTGTAAATAACTTCCGTTTTCAGTGGTTGCGACTCACTGAACCATACAGCAAATACACATTTTGCTTTGCGAGTCACGTGCAACTGCCCTTGTACCTGGTAGAACCAGTTGTGATTTTTATTTATCACTAAATTACCTGATTTGTCTTTAATCCAAAAATTTACTTTTTTTTTTGTAATAGCTTCCTCTAGTCCTGTCTTAAATGCCGTTATTGGACACTTAACCTCCACTATTGTTTCTTCGTCTATAATACCATCTGGTGTAGCCCCCAAATACGGAATTTCGTTATCTATATAAAGCCCACAAGGTCTTATATCCACTGCTTCTTGCATAGATAATTGTTGTAGCGCTTTTTTTCATATTCTCTTCCGTGCTGCAAAGGAACGGCATCTATATTAATTTTGTACAGCAATTGCTTTACTATATTGGCACAACTAGTATCCGGCCTCATTTTGATCACTTTGCCAAAGTTCGAAGCTGTCAGCAAAGAACGTCTAAGTTCAAGCCATTCGCTAGACTCGCTTTGCAAAATGGTCTGCCGCTCAATCCATGTTCTTTCTTCTTTACTTTTTTTTAAATTGGATAAAAAAGTTTCCTTCATTAAATTAAGAACATCTTTACCCATATCCGGTTTAGAGCTTTGTTCACCATAATCTTTATTTTGAGTTATAGCGTCACACGTCTTCTGCGGCTTTTTATAATTGGCGCGTTTCTTCAAGCCTCTGAGTTTCCGATACTTATTATCGAAAGTGCTCATTCGGCCTTTAGGGCTTTTGCCAACAATCGTTTTGTACAATATTGTAGTAGGTTTTCTTTTAGTATTGAACGTAACCGCAGAAGCTGAACATCTAGCTTGATAGCCGCTTCGCAGAGAGTAATTTACTCTTTTTACCCCCAACTAACTTGGCCACAATGCTGTGAAAACATTCTACGATGTTACTTTCAACATCATGAACAAGACTTCTTGAATGGCCAGCAATACTATTTATAGTAAAACATATTCTCTGCCATAAAGAACTTGTGAAAAAATCCGCTGGTACAGATTCAGTTTCAGTTTGACGACGATTACAGAAATGGATTTTACAGTTGGTCTGGTTTCCGAAGGCATGTAAATGTACAGTTTGAATGTCCTCAAAAAGTTTGTGAGTGCAAAAATCTAAAGTCTCTGTAGAATCATGGTATTTTTTGATGCATTTTCTAATTGTGGACCTAATGGTCATTATGCGTTTTTTTGTAATTAATTTTCTAAGATGTATGGGATATTTTGTATCTGTGATCAAGTTTTCCAGTTTGTTACACAAGTTTCTTAAAAGGTGATTTCTGCACTCTACTTTTTCAACTGTAAATTGAGGGTAGGGTCTTGCTTCTAATATTTTAGAGTACGTGCTGGAATCTCCGTCAGATATTAGACGTCCATAAATCAGACCGTACATTTCAACAGATGATTTAAAACCTTCTACTATCAGGGTAGATTCCATGGCAGTAGATGCACCCGTGAAATTTTTGTAACATTGATGAGCTCTCGGAGTTTGATTTTTGTTACAATCTTGCGCACATATGCTGCAGTACTTATTTTTAACACCGAGGAACAAAATTTTTTTCGTTTCTCTTCCGATTATGGCAGCAGCTCCTGAAAGTGCTGAGTAATTCTTTTTATATGATCTCTTACTCCAGCATCCATCAGCAATAACATCTATAATAGGTATGCCACCAGTGGTTACACGACCTTTTTCTAAAGCAATCCTTTTTTCTTCTTCTGCGGCTTCTTGCATGGATTGACCAAGTGCTTTTTCCCAGGCGTTAGAAACAAACTCATGCTGTTTTTGGTACAGAGGCTCAGTCATCATAGGTAAATCGATTGCTGATAGTAATTCATCTAATTGTGAGTAGCCAATACCAACAGAAACTGCACCGGCAACCACAGCTGTATTTATGTCCAGATCACTGGAGACAATATACTTTTCTTTACACGTCGATGCACCAGCGACTGATTCTGTATTTTTTTTCAGATCACCTGGGATATTATTTAATAAAAACTTTCCTTTACACATTAAACATTCTAGAGTAAACTTGGATGACAGTCCAACTCGTTTCTCTCCAACAATTTTTAAACTTTGTACTCCACAGTTATATGGGCTATGATTGCTGATTTCTTGTAATTTTGAAAAAAAGTATTTTATATCAACAATTCGTCTGCCAGATATATTTCTTTTTCCTGTTTCTGGTTGATCCTTTTCAATAATTAATTCCGGTAAAATGTTATCTTGTTGTTGCTGAGAACAAAATAATTATCATGTAATACATTGCTAAATTCATATACAAAAAAATTCCGTCTCATATATTATCTTGTTAAATAATATCTTGCTTATTTTTACTGACCATATAGGATAGGATTTCTCGAATTTTATGAGTTCTCAGACTTGTCGGTTTCCTCAGTACGTATTTATTTACCAAAAACGAATGGTTATTAATGCGCAATGGGGACCCGGAGTCAAAGTTCAATTTAACAACATTAAAAATAGACTGGCACTCTTAATTGTAAAAAATAGCTACCGTAATATCTGGCAACGGAATCTCCTCATCAACTGCAACACCGAACGGAACGTGAGTTTTTGCAATAGTCGTAGATGAATGTAATGCATTAGATTCAGTTGACGGATCTTTGCCCAGATTTTCTGAATGGAATTTCCGCTGATTTCTCAATTGCCTAAAAACATAAAGTTACATTAAAAATATTATCGCAACAGTCACTCTCAACAAAAGAGTACAATAAAAGCATTTTCACAAAAGGTAAGTAAAATTATCACAGACAGCTAAGTGTGAGCTCTTTCAAATGCCCTTTAAAATGAGTACAAAAACGATGGTACTACGTGGTTCCGTCACTGAGATCCTGTACCCACCTTTGGACTACTTTGGAGTGCAGCATCAGGTAAATGAAATCATCACGGCCAGCTAGTTAGCTGCGAGCCCTTTAAAATGAGCACAAAAACGATGGTACTACGTGGTTGAGTCACTGAGATCCTGTAGCCACCTTCGGACTACTTTGGAGTGCAGCATCAGGTAAATGAAATTATCACAGACAGCTAGTTAACTGCGAGCCCTTTAAAATGAGTACAAACACGATGGTTCTACGCGGTTCCGTCACTGAGATCCTGTACCCACCTTCGGACTACTTCGCAGTGCAGCATCAGGTAAATGAAATTATCACAGACAGCTAGTTAACTGCGAGCCCTTTAAAATGAGTACAAACACGATGGTTCTACGCGGTTCCGTCACTGAGATCCCGTACCCACCTTCGGACTACTTCGTAGTGCAGCATCAGGTAAATGAAATCATCACGGCCAGCTAGTTAGCTGCGAGCCCTTTAAAATGAGCACAAACACGATGGTTCTACGTGGTTCCGTCACAGAGATCCTGTATTCACCTTCGGACTACTTCGGAGTGCAGCATCCGGTAAGTGAAATAATCACAGACAGCTAGGTAGCTGCAAGCCCTTTTAAATGAGCACAAAAACGATGGTACTACGTGGTTCCGTCACTGAGATCCTGTACCCACCTTCGAACTACTTCGGAGTGCAGCATCAGGTAAGTCAAATAATCACAGCCAGCTAGGTAGCTAGCTGCGAGCCCTTTAAAATGAGCACAAAAACGATGGTACTACGCGGTTCCGTCACTGAGATCCTGTACCCACCTTCGGACTACTTCGGAGTGCAGCATCAGGTAAATCAAATTATCACAGACAGCTAGTTAACTGCGAGCCCTTTAAAATGAGTACAAACACGATGGTTCTACGCGGTTCCGTCACTGAGATCCAGTACCCACCTTAGAACTACTTCGTAGTGCAGCATCAGGTAAATAAAATCATCACGGCCAGCTAGTTAGCTGCGAGCCCTTTAAAATGAGCACAAAAACGATGGTACTACGTGGTTCAGTCACTGAGATCCTGTAGCCACCTTCGGACTACTTCGGAGTGCAGCATCAGGTAAATGAAATTATCACAGACAGCTAGTTACTACTGCGAGCCCTTTAAAATGAGTACAAACACGATGGTTCTACGCGGGTCCGTCACTGAGATCCCGTACCCACCTTCGGACTACTTCGGAGTGCAGCATCAGGTAAATGAAATTATCACAGACAGCTAGTTAACTGCGAGCCCTTTAAAATGAGTATAAACACAATGGTTCTACGAGGTTCCGTCACTGAGATCCCGTACCCACCTTCGGACTACTTCGGAGTGCAGCATCAGGTAAATGAAAATATCACAGCCAGCTAGGTAGCTACGAGCCCTTTAAAATGAGTACGAAAACAATGGTACTACGTGGTTCCGTCACTGAGATCCTGTACCCACCTTCGGACTACTTCGGAGTGCAGCACCAGGTAAGTGAAATCATCACGGCCAGCTAGTTAGCTGCGAGCCCTTTCAAATGAGTACAAACACAATGGTTCTACGTGGTTCCGTCACTGAGATCCTTAACCCACCTTGAGACTGAGTTCAGGACTGTAGCATCAGACCAGCCAAAAATGGTCACTTTCATATTATTTTACACTTTTTCACTGGGCGTTTTTGTAGTACCAAGCTTATTTATGGCTAAAGAAATTCCGCACCTATACAATAGAAGGGAACACGACAGTTTTCGGAACGCTGCCGTACCCTGTATTTACGCAAAAGAAAATATATCAAGGATAATTTACTTACCAATAGTTTTGAAGAGCTTGGCCACGCTTCACTTTTGACTTGCTTTTGTATTTCGGCATTGTCAAGCTTAGTCTATTCTATGATACGATTATATACAAAACTAAAACTAAAAACAATTTTACTAACATAAATCAACTTAATTCCTAATTTTTTATCATATATTACTTATGTACGTTTTATTTACAATAAATCTGTTTTTATAAATTTGAAATATTGCGAACTTTTTAATATTTTTTTTAAAAAATAACGCGCGCACAGTCCACCCGTGAAGAGTAACTGGGAATATCCGTAACGGGCCATAGCGGGGGAGCTTCGGGTGGCGAAAAGGGTCCAAATTATGTTTTACTATATTTTAAGAAATATATTTAACAAAAATACAATAAAACAATACATTTTTTTTATTATGATTTAACAAATATTTTAATATAAAATTTAATCTTAAACTGTTGAGCCGTTCTTGAGAAAAAATACAAAATAGATTTAAAATAGCCTTTGTATTTGATTTTTTATTGTAATAATGGTCAAATATTCTTAAATTTGAAACAATACAAATGAACTGTGACGATCTAAACTATAAAACATATTTTTTTTTGTAGCAAATAAACAAAAGGATTCGGCTATAACTTTTTGTAAACCTGGGCGTTTTTCACGATTTGAGCAATGTAGAAGCCTTAACCGTCTGAGCTACCACGGCTCAGTAGTTTTATGCTAGTCGTTTATTTTAATGATTTTTTTTAGATTTTGTGCTAAACTTTTTAACATGTTTTTACAGGCCTCGACCAGCTTACGGCGGCCGTTCCAGCGGTCCTGAGACAGGCAGCTGGCGACGAGGACCTGCCGACCCACCACCAGCACCCGCAGTTAGTAGACTTACCCTTGAATTCATAATTGTATTACCATTATAGTCCTTCATAAGTCCACTGTTGAATATCGGCATCCTTCAAGGGCTGTCACAAAACACGGTCCTGAGCCACTTGCATCAGAAAAAGATAGACCTGGTAAAGGTCGTCACTCCATCGGCGGGACGAGTGGTAGTACAACCTATACTTCGCTTACCGGTGTGAAGCTGCATTCCTGAACGTTTCTTCCCCATCAGATAATCAGATGTCGGTTCTGCTTGAGGCCTGTATAAAAGTAAAAAAGATTTTTTTTAAAGCTGTAATTTGAAACTTAACAAAAAGGACCATTGGAGATTTTTGCCGGTTCCCTATAAAAGTCTAGATTTGGAATTGGTTTTAGATTTAGAAGTTCATATTCCTTACTGTAATCTTTATCAACTTGTAGCATTTCATCGCTTATCATGAGCCTTTCTCACAATATGGAGGATAATCTTTTTGCTTGTTGGGTTTGTTGACTATTGCAGTGCCAGTTGTGAAACTTTTATGTTTCTCTTTGTTGCTCCTCTAGATATTTTACATCTAGTAAATAATAATAGTAATGTATACATTATAGTTTATTATTATTATGGTGGACAGCAATAATCTGTTTCGAACCTGACAACTGGGCATCGGCAGCAAACTGTTATTAATGTGAATGATATACATTTAATAAGCTTACATGACAATTTCTATAAAGATCTATATGAGAAGTGTAAGAGATGAAAATATTTTGTTATAGGAACGTTCTGGCACTTGGCGGTCTAAAGACGCGCCACCGCGAGATGATCGTTACCGTGACGGCCCTCGTGATCGTGAAATTCCTCGAGATCGTGATGGTCCTCGAGACCGCGATGGTCCCCGAGACCGTGACGGCCCTAGAGATCGTGACGGGCCTCGAGATCGCGATGGGCCACGCGACCGCGACGGCCCTAGGGATCGCGATGGGCCACGAGATCGTGACGGGCCACGCGATCGTGATTTTAGAGACCGGCGCGATGACCGTGATCGTGACCGCTACCCGCCACGAAGAGACGATAGAGATGGTCCGAGAAGGGATGATCGGTAAGCCTTCAAAAAATCTTTTGTAGTTTTACTGTGTGTACTATCTTGAATCTTTCAACTGTTGCTTTATTTTGAACAATACAAAATTACACTTCAATGTCTATATTATTAAAATAAAAATAATAATTTAAAATATAGTTATATAAAGTTTAAAATAATATGTGAGTAAATATTATAGCTTCATTTAACCCTATCGAAATGAGAGAAGGCCACCCCTGCTTTGTAATTTACGTAGGCTGTAACTTTTTCTTTTATCTTATATATATTATGGTTTGTTTGCAAAGGGACGGGCCACGTAGAGACGACCGCGAACGTCGCCCGCCGCCGCCACGTCGCGAGGAAAAACGTGAGTAGAATTAACAAAGCTCTATAAAAATATTGTGTTCCTGTTTCTAATGTTCTGTCCGTTCCCATTTCTCGGACCTGGCAAAACACTAATTAGAGCATAAGTGGTCTAGTGATCGTAATTGCAGATCATGAGAGCCCGGGTTCTAATCCCCGGGTCGGGCCGAAGTCAGTTATTGGGTGTTTTCTATCCAGAAATTTTTGGTAGCAGTCGAAGTCAGGAATTTTCGGTATTTCACCTCCATGTCTCGGAGAGTGAAGGAATGGAGTATGTATCTGTGCTTGCGGCCACACTTTTATGCACTGTAATCACAGAATAAATAATAGTACTATGTATAGAAGTAACACTCCTTTCATGTTCACCACTTGCAGACGTTTTAATAGCCTACATAATAATTATAAATTAGATAAATCATGCACGCAAGCAAAATTAAACCTAATTGCTGCGCGCGAGTGTCCATATGGCTTTGCATCTTTTCCCCTTCCCACGTCACAGACGATATTTCGTGGTTACCAAGGGCTATCAACAAAGAGTAAAAAATACAGTATTAAAGTATCTTTTGATTATTTATTTAATTTAAATTATTTTACTTTAATATAATGTCTGATATTTCGTCTCTAAACCAACGGTTATTTAATTTAAGAGTGGAATTTTTTTTTAAATCTAATGTATACTATTAAGTAAATACTGGAAGGGATAACATTGATACAGTGATAAATAATTTTAGTAAATATGATAAGTGGATTATGTGGCTTTTTAAACCTTTCCTCAGCTAAGAATCAAAATGCAGGTGTTTTCTCAACCCCCGAGGACTAAGATGGAATGCCTTGTTTCCAGTAAAAAAGATCTCTACGCTCACCATACGAAATACAGCAGCATTAAGCTGCTATTTTACGCTAGTATTATGTAAGAGAGTGGTTCTTCCCTAGTTGAGCTGATCCACTTGTGCTACTCTATGGGGGAGGCCTATGTTCAGCTGTGGATTTTTATGGGCTGTAATTGATCGATGGATGGATTTCTGCTAAAGCTGCTGCATGCGGCTATACAACGTATATAAAAAATATACGCTGCAGAGCCACGAATGTTCGCGTTTACTTACATCAGGTCGTTTGAAATGGTTGATTAAAGTAACATATGTACTTCAAGTAATGATTATGTATGATGATCGTTAATATTCGTTTATTTGCATTAAATTGTTGGAGAATAAAATGACGTTAACCAGTCCTTATCGTAACTTATTTATTAATGTAGGTTTCTAGTTGTGCCATTTTTAATGTGTGTGCGTATTTTTTTTTAATAGAATAAGGGTGACAAACGAGCACACAGTCCTCTTGATGGTATGTGGATGCTGTAGTCCATAGACATCTACATTTATCCTCAATTAAGATTCAAAACGCAGTTGCGTTGTCACCCCTGAAAATTAAAAATTAAAAAATTGTCTCCAGATCCCTACACTCACCATACGAAACACAGCAGCATTAAGCTGCTATTTTACGCTGGTATTCTGTGAGAGCGTGGTCCTTCCCCGGTCGAGCCGACCCGTTCATGCCACAATCATAATATAGCTGCGGCATGGATCTACCACGTATTTAAATTTAAGTGGAGGTGAAGCAACCCGCCCTTAGTCTATCTAAGCAACTTATTAGTCCTACTGTTCTGTTTTTCTGTTTCTCTTATACTTATATAATACAATATCGTTTTTCAGCCCGCGACCCTAATGACGATGAGTGGCAACCTGTCACCAGACGTTAAGGTGTTCTTCAGTTCTAACATCGTTGCCTATGTAAGGGGTTCAGTATATTTTAGCTACACATGTTTATCATTGCTTCAAATTTCTCTTAAACCATTTGTGCTGGTTCACTAATGTTACTGGACCCTGCTCTTTTGATGTAACTATTTTATTTAGTGTCATATTACTTTTAGGCACACGCTTATTAAATGCATTATAACAAATATTTACGGTTTTTTCATTGTGCGTATAATATTTTGAATAAATATGGTATATTATACAAGATAGTACTTATTGTTTCAGATTATATTCGTGTTAAACATTGTTTATATCGCGTCAAAGATATTCGTTCAAATAAACATCAAATCAGGCAATAATATAAGATAATTTTCATATAATTTAACACGGAAGTGTAGATTCAGATTGTTTGAGAACTTAATATACAAACACGATTAATTTCTGAGTATTTGCATATTTAAGAACCATCTCACACATGTTCACCTATGCTTGGTATCCATAATTAAGCAAATCAATAAAAATGTGTACTATTTGTACCATCCGAATGGAAGCATCTATATAATAATTATAGACACAAGATTATAAAAAGAACTATTACAACACTTTTTATAAATTTTTAGTTGCAATCTTATATAGAATTAATTGCAATTACGTGTTGTTATTTAACACATATTCACCTTGGTTTAGGATACATATAAATTACCTTAAACCAATGGAACTTTTTATTAGACTTTAATTTATGGTATTTATTCAGTCAGCTTTATGAGTTAGGCGGTGTTTTTCATATCTGCTTTAAAATACTGGCAGCCGCCATTTTGGAATTCTTTAAAAAAATGCTGCTAACTAACATAAATATTCTTTATCTTATCGTGCGTGCATAGTATGTTTAAGTATGTTTATTTTCATTGCAAATATGTATTGTTGACAATATAAAGATCTACAGAATTGGTCACAAATGTTCTCCAATAAGAGTCACATACTGCCAAAAGTGTACAACCTACAAAAGTGCTATTGGATAATAAAACACAGCATTGTTATATTTCTGCCATTTAATCTACAATAAATAATTTTACCGCTACATTGTTTTTCGTTTATGTGTAACTCAATTTCAACCCCCCTCCCCCTCCCCCTCAATAAACTGTTATTTTAATATTATAAAGTTAGTTATATATTTAAACCTATGACGATACGTGTCTTGACATAATATTTCTTTAATAGGCTTTCATATTATGTGAACTTAATTGTTGTATTAAATTAATCTGAAAATATGGTGTTTATAAAAAAAATAGTAGTACTGCTATTAACTCCAATACCGGAAGTATTATCAACCACTTTATGTAAGTTTAAAAATGCTTGTGTGGGTGATTCACAGTGGTTACTCAAATGGCGGATTCGAAACCACGATTCATAGAACTTCAAACACACACACACACACCACATCCATGACATCTAAACGCACACACATTTACAAACTTCTTTTTTTTTGCGCCTGAAGCAATTAAAGGGCTACCCTATACGTATGGAGGCGGAAAATGCATTACGCATACCACGATAGCCGGTCTATCGTGGTTATGAGGGACTCACTGCCTACCGGGGAACCTAAGTGATACCCTCTAAAAACTGCCTTTGGGGACTGGCAACTGGCTGATTAAGCTTTATTGTGCCGTATCGTGAGCGACCCTCTTTTGGGCAAAAAGAGGGCGCAGGCGGCTACGAGCCGCTGAGGGGAGTGCCTACGAAGGCAAATTAATTATGAATAAATAATTTAATTTAATTAGAGTTCGCCTGAGCCGCCAGGAGGCAGTTCAGGTCGTTTGATAGTTTATTAGGCGGGTCCGAGTGAGAGTTTCTCGGCCTGCGGACTCGATAGCGAGAGGGGAGTGGGGCTGCGTAAGTAGCTGCCTCACGAATAAAATGGTTGGAGTGCGACTCTGAGGCTTTGAAGAAGTTCTCTGAGAGTTTTTTGAGAAATTGTTGAATTGTGGGGAGCTCTAGGTCCCGATGAAGGTCGGCATTACGGACGTACCAAGGTGCGTTCGCAGCTCGACGACAGAAAAGGGTTGGCGATGGGCAAAAACGGGGCGCCCGCGTAGGGCATGACTCGTCGTATACAGACCTTATAAAGGGTACGCTTGTTTCTAAGGGACATTTTACTGTGTCGGCCCAACATGCTGTTGAGCCTGCTCAGGTAAAAACGTGCGTGACGGGTTACTCTTTTGACGTGGGGCCTGAAAGTGAGCCTTGTGTCTAGAGTGACACCTAAATATTTGGCGGACGTATGCCAGGGGACAGGGGTCCCTAGCATACGTATTGGTGGAGTGTTTTTGAGACGGCCTCGTTTATATTCTAAGTGAACGGCGGAGCTCTTCTCCGGATTCACATCGATGCGCCATTTTTTGAACCAAGCTCCTAGGTCGTCAACTGACTTTTGAACCTTGTTCCGTATGAAAGGTAGCGAGACACCTTTGCAGTAGATAGCAGTGTCGTCTGCGAAGAGAGAGAGCAGAACAGCTTTCGACGGGATGGGAATGTCGTTGGTGAACTGGATGTACAGCAGAGGAGCAAGTACTGAGCCCTGAGGGACACCAGCTTTGATAGGGCGCTGTGAAGATAGCGTGCCTTCGTGTCTAAAACGAAAGGTACGATGCTTTAAGTAAGAGGCCACGAGGCGTACTAGACCGATCGGGGAGTCCTATTTTGTACAGCTTGTAGATAAGGCCTGTGTGCCAGACTCTATCGAAGGCTTTACCTATGTCGAAAAAGACCGCGATGGTCTTATGACGACGAGGATAAAAACCGCTGAGGACATATTCCAGAATACGGTGAACTTGTTGGGGACATGAGTGTTGCGCTCGGAAACCGAATTGATGGGGAATGATAAGAGGGTCACCGTCTGTGGGAAACAGATAGGGCCTCATACGAGTTTGAACAAACTTCTACGCCATCCCTCACTTTTATACTTGCTCTTAAGTATTGTCTCCACATGTAGGGGTTTCTATATTATGTAGTACTAAACAGGGCATTTCTCTAATTGTTTCCTATAATGTCCAGTGGAAGGCGCTAGCGTCTATAATACAGTTTTTACCATAAAAACTAGTACAGCTGCTAACGATCAACCATATCTTACTAGTATGTTGCCGAAACCAGTACTGTAATAGTTTAAGATACTCTGCATGTAAACAGAGTGAATAAATAAATCTTATCACTTATTATTAGTTTGCAGTTCGTACCCCACCATCAGGCTATTGTCGCTTATTGTTATGTTATTTTTAAATAATTTTGTAAAACTTAAAAAGCCATAGAAAAGTTTCAGTCAATCGTCATCGGTCGAGCAACCCAGATTCCGTCCTTACCGGCATGTTTTGCAAAAGTAAAAATCTATGGTAGCTGCAGGGGCTTGCTGTAAATATTGCAGTACATATAGTAACCCGGTTGCCATATCCGACGGCATCAATAAAATTATCATTCAACTTACATGTCTCAGGAAAATTTTTTTTCAAAGACTTTCTACGTCTGCCAAGCTCAGCGGAGTAATTGATGCCTACGCCCATGAATGGAACGTATAAAGGCTGTAAACTACTTTTTTCAATCATCATCATCATCACCATTACAGACCTTCACAAGTCCACTGCTGAACATAGGCCTCCCCTAAGGTATGCCACAAAGCGCGGTCCTGAGCCACCTGCATCCATGGACTTCCTGCATGTCTTACAGGTCGTCACTCCATCTAGTGGGGGGTCGTCCCTACACTTCGCCTACTGGTACGAGGCTGCCACTCGAGAAGTTTTTCCCCACAATGGTTGTCGATTCTTCGAGCTATATGGCCGGTCCATTGCCACTTCAGCTTACTAATCCGTTGGGCTATGTCGGTCACTCTGGTTTATCGGATATCCTCATTTCTGAGTCTATCACGCAGAGAAACTCCGAGCATATTCTCCATAGCACGCTGAGCGACCTTGAGCGTCCTCATACGGCCAGCAGTGAAGGACCACGTCTCAGATCCGTAAGTCATCACATCACTTTCGAAAGGTATCTAGTTCATATCCATACCGACCTGACGTCCAAGTGAAATTATTTTCAATTAACTTTTTTAAATAATAATCCAAATAGTCAGAAGTATTCATTGAAGTCTCTTCTGCTGATTTAAGTTGAGTGGATCGCGATTTTTTGATTTAGTGACATTAGGCTACTGCATCTTCGCTTTGAGTTTGATGTGTGCATGATTATCTTAAAACTAAATAACGCCACATTAATAGATTTGACTCACATGAAGTCAGGGCGGAAGCTATTTAAGTATAAATATTTTGAAATTAGCTACACAATAAAAATAATTAAGTTTTATAATTTGACCAGGATTCAGTAAAATTAAAAAAGAAAATTGATTATAAATAGTAATTTATTGTGTTAAAATATATAAATGAACGCGAATTAAATGAATAATGGACATGATTGTGCTCCTATTGCTTATTGGCGGCTTCGTGTACGTTCTTCTGGACCTGCTCAGCCTGTTTCACGAAGTCGTCGTAAGCTGCCTTGATCTTTGGCGCGAGCTTCGCGTTTGTTTGTTCAATGTTCGACGCTACTTCCTTCGCCAGTTTTTGTGTCTCCTGTTAACAATGAAATAATTTAGAATAAGTAAGTGAGCAATCGATTAAAATCGACTTTCCAAGAGCTGGAGAAATTAGTAGACTTACAAACTCCTTTCTAACTCTTTGGCATCCTCTAGAATAAATACTTTTGTAGTTATAAAGTTAAAACCACAGAAATCTAAATAATATGTGCCTTATAATTAATAAGACACATATTGATTTCTGTGGTTAAAATTTATGTAAAATCAATGCAAAAAAAAAATAATACAGATAGAAGTTTTATTTTTTTTCAACGTCGTATGAAACGTTCGAAAATATATGTGTACGTCCTCTTTAGATCTAACTTGTTTTATCTTAATTTATTTTTGCTTTTTTTCTTATTTTACTTAATAGCAAAGATATGAAAATTACATTAAATTTTAACTTTTGTATATAAACACTAAAATGTTTATCCAAACTAAAAAAAAACTTAGATTTCGAAAGGATTATAGACTATAGTTTTTAAATATTTGCATATTTAAAAACTATAGAAATTTCGGCTTTAAAGCATATCAAGTAGAATCATTTGTTTCATTTTTATAGCATAAGGGTGACGCACGAGCTCAGAGTCCACCTAATTCTCAGTGGATGCTGTGGATCTCTTAGGCGTCTACATCTATTCTCAATTAAGAATCAATATGTAAATATTGTCATCCTGACCTTGAGTACTAAGATAGAACGTATCGTTACCAGTAAAAAACCGGAGACCCGGTTCTCTACATCCCCATACAATACAATACAATACATACATATACATACATAGCTATATAGCTATATATCAACATTAAGCTGCTATTTTATGCTGGTATTATGTGAGATCGTGGTCTTTCCCTGGTCGAGCCGACCCATACGTGCTGTAAACATAATATAGCTGCAGCGCGGCTCTAACTCATTAAAACAATGTTCCACGTTATTTATAGTCTTACAAAAGGCGGACTTAATATCTCGCCAGAGCCTGCGCCCTCCTTTCTGCCAAGGAGGGTCGTGTTCGTATACGGCTTAGAGATCTCTAGTCAGATCGTTAAGCCAATTCCTAAAAGGTTGAGTTTAGTGGGTTAAAGTCACCACATAACCACGCAGCCGGCTGCGTGGTATGCTATGAGCATTCCCAACCTCCCTCTCCCCCGCTTTCCGGAGGGTTGCCCATATTTGCTTCGGGCGTAAAAAAAATATCTCGCCATTGTTTTCCAGTCCACCCAGGATATTTAGTGACGTAGTCCATGCTGTAGTTTATTTCAGTCATAAACAGTACACAATAAGAGCTGTTTTGAACGCTGCGAGTTATGTGTGTGGCGGCCTCTATGCTATCGGCGGTTCGGCGGGTCTGTGCACTCTCCAGTGTTGTCTAACGCGTCACGGTGCATCAAAAGCAAGCTGACCGCTGTATAACATGGATATGATTCACAGTATATTTGAAAGATATTTATGTCAAAATATTGTTATATCAGTAGGAGTAACTTAGTCAAGTGAACTGCTTGGCCTAAGCCTAACCTGGATTGTGTTCTGGACAGCGGCCTGGACTTTCTCACTCAAGGCTGCCGCTTGCTTCTCGATGTCAGGGTGAGCGCGACGCAACTCATCAGCCGAGCGCTGCACGTTGTTCTTCGCTTGCTCCAAAGCCTCTTTAACCTTGCCATTAGCGTCAGCCATCTGTACAAAAAAAAATTATTACATTAATCAATTGCGAACGTTTTATTGACTATAAAATTTCCGATTTTTTCCTACAAATTATAATGTCAAAGAAACAAACTATAGTAAAACAAAGTTACAACATATAATACTACGAGTCCTGCTGTGTACAGAACTAGCTTGCCTATCGGTTGAAGATATTAATTAATGAAATAATAAGTGGTAAAATGATAAGTGATGTAAGAGTTTTTAACAGCACACCATGTCGTGTTAGGCTATTAGATAAAGGCAAAAATGAACTGAATACTACATATAAATACCCCGACGCGCAATGAAGAGGAATGTAGAAAGAATACGACATCTAGTACTACGCTCACCAATTCTCAGCTAGGTGTAAAGTAAAGTTAAGTTACAGCCTATATACCTACGTCCCACTGCTGGGCACAGGCCTCATTTTATCATGAGTTTAGGGGGCGTGGCTTATCTCTTTTGTGAACTGCTGTTCTAGCGATTAGCATATTATACAGATTAATATTTTATTAGACAATAGTAAACCTATCTCGTTCAATTGCGCTTGATTAGTTTAGTACATGTTTAGACTATAAAATAAATAATTCAGTCGAATCACGTTCGAGCAGCATCAAGTGCACAAGGAATAATGTAACGTGTCCGACATTGCACAGACTGTATACTGATACAATTAAATTAATTGATTTTAGTCCGTATGATGTTTAGCTTGACCTTATCATTATCATAAGCGAGTACTGTTGGTCTGCTGCGGAACATAGATTAATAGTTGGAGCTGGCTGTAATCATCACATCACAATGAATTGCAGTGCTGGCGGTCGCGGGTTTAAATCCCCACGAACTACGCTCTCGCAGAATACCAGCGTAAAATAGCAGCTTAATACTGCTATGTTTCGTATGGTGAGTGTAGAGATCCGTAGACCCACTATATACCACGAAAAGAAGTCCTAAGTATCATTTAAATTAAAGAGAATATTTTGAGATATTATAAATTTTTAAAACTGTTTCACGAGTGTGGTCAATATGATGGTAATATAAAATATATAGTTTAGAGAAAAATTTGCAACATTGTGTGACTTAAGTTCGCCTTGACCACAGACAGCGGTTCGATAACACTTGTAGCATTTTGATAAAGATAACAGATTCAAAGTTACATAATGTTGGTTCCGTTAATCTAAAAAACTTCTAACCTATGACCTTTGTTGAATACTGGCAAAATTTAAATCGTTAAAAATATTACTCTCTTAACTTTTACCCAGTTTTATGGATCTTACAGCTTTTGACAGATGATGGTAGCTATAACACATACATAATCAATGTCGCAAATCTGGTGGTTGCGGTCGTTATTTCGTCTACCAAGCGTAATGAATAAATTAGAATCATTTTTATTCAATATTGGTACTTATTGAAATGACAGTCATACCACTGGCTCGGAAAAAAATTCTGTCCTGGGAAGAAACAACAAAATCCCAGCGGAACTTTATTTGAAAAGCATAATTTACAATGTAATATTTTATACAATTAGTATGAAAACAGTTAGAAAAAGCATGTTAGCGATCATCTCATTCCCAGGGGTTATTATCAATTATGTACTCTTTAATAGCATAATAACCCTTACTACACTATTTCAAATGATAATGGCAAATCCTTCCTACAACGGGAAACATCTTTCAAGCAGTAGATTTTTACGGGCTGATAAACAATAAGGCTAAAATTACAAATTTTGTACAAGTAATTTCAATATAAATAAAATTTGAACATCATCAATGTAGTCGACGTTAATTAAATACGTATTATCAAAGATAACTAAAAAACTACTGATCAGATCATGATCACATTTATATGAGACCACATGAGAAGCACCAGCTTTCAAACAAAAAGAATTATCATAATCGGTTCACCTAGAACAAAGTTCTGAGATAGCACACGTAAAAAAATACAGCCGAATTGAGATCCTTGTCCTTTTTGAAGTCTGTTAATGATTAATAGACTATGCCCCCTTAAATATGTTAAGAGATCATGCCTAAAAAAATATAAATAATACTTACAGCGCTTTGCAGACTGGCGGTCAAAGCTGACAGCTGTTGAAGCAACGAGTCTGAACCATCTTTGAACGCCTTTTGAACATCCTGTGTGTTTTTGGAGGTGGATATGCTTTGTAACGAATCGGCGAATACTTTTTGGAACTCTTCGGCGTGTTTTTGCAGGTCTTGCAGAGGCGTGGAGACTTCAGCATCGCGACGCACCAAACGCGCTTGCGTCTATTGCGGAAAAAAATATAAAAATTATAATTTCGATTTTTAATTCAAAATTTTAACTGAGAAATATTTAGAATCTCTCTCATCTACGTTTAATAACTTTTATATATTTGACGATTGATAATTAATTGAAAACGAAGAGCACAACTTACCAGAGCGATGGTGGCGACGAGGAGAACAATGAATTTGGCCATTTTTAGCGTGTTTGGAGTAGTCGATCGAACGAGAGAACCAAAAGGAATGTGTTGAATATAGGACGTTAGCAATTTATATACGTGTAACGGGCCGGTGAGGTGGAGGGGGTAGCTGATATCAGGTCAGGTCCACACTCTTTGAAAATTTCCTAAAGACGCCCTCCGCCCTGTGAAGTGTTTACAAATAATTAGTAGTGTTTGTGGTCGATATGCTATCGGTGGGTTCCGGGTCGTCATCTAATGAGCCGCTGACTAACCATTACTGCAGCGTATCCTTTGACCTACTTACGCAAATTAAGAATTCTTAGGCACGTACAAACTTTTTATGCAACATTTTTTTAGAATAAGGGCGACAAGCGAGCACAAAGTGCACCTGATGGTAAGTGGATGCTGTGGCCCACAAACTTCTACATTTAACCTCGATTAAGAATCAAAACGCAGATGCGTTATCACCCCTGAGAACTAAGATAGGATGCTTTGTTTCCAGTAAAAAATGGTCTCCGGATCTCTACACTCACCATACGAAACACAGCAGTATTTGGCTACTATTTTACGTTGGTATTCCGTGAGATCGGGGTCTTTCCCCGATCGAGTCGACCCATTCGTGCTACAACCATATTATAACTGCAGCTCTACCACGTATAAAATCATCTTTCAATACAGTTGGAAAGTTATAAGCTCATTCCTTATTTTTTTTTAATCTTTTTTTTTTGCCTATTTAACAACCATATACTGAACGCAGGAAAGTACGAGTATCATTTTTCCTTAAATATTTTTCCAAAATTATTTATTAATATATATTATTAGTAACTTTATGTAAATTTTGGAATATGATAGGGTAGTGGACTCCGAGGGTGTTATAAAAGGCGACAGAGGGATAGGAAATAGAAGATGGGGAGCAAATCTTCCTATTAAAAACTCAAAATATTGTGGTTCATAAAAGATAGCTTGATCTCTGCGACAACTGTCAGTAAAATCACGTCTATGAAGTCCTGAATTTCTTAGTAGTACAGACAGTACCTGTCAATGTCATACTTTATGGGCATGCACTAATTAGGTCGGCATGTCTGTACTACTAAGAAATTCTGGACTTCATAGACGTGATTTTACTGACAGCTGTCGCAGAGATCAAGCTATCTTTTATGAACTATAAGAAACTTTGTTTTCAACCTGTATGCTAAACGTGGCAACTTAGCAAACCCTTTTATAAAGCAATATAAGGATAATAAGCGCACTGGCTCAGCTTAACAAGCGCCTATTCACTCGTGTCGTGCTTTAAAGACACCTACATTATGTTCGGATGTAAAAAGAGATGCTTGCAAATTACTCCACTTTTTTGCTGTACGCATTATGAACGACGTAGCAAACCGTTTGGTTCGAATACGGCATTGAACTAAATTGTACTTGCGTACAATTGTGCGTAGTACATATCTCGATGGAATACGTGGTAAGTAGACAGCATAATGTTGGGGACTAGCTGAGCGTATGGTCCGATGAAGTAATAGAGAGTGAGGACTTAAGTAATGCAATTTCTACGCAAACTCATCTTAATTTAGTATAAAAGCGACAGCCTAATGGCAGGGCACGGACCGCGAACTCAAAAAGGTCGTGGGTTCGAATCCGCCATTCGACTACTGGCGTGAACCACTCGTAACACAAGCAATTTAAGCTTACCACGAGTGGTTAAGGGAACTATTAGTAATGTTTATAGCATTGTTAATATTCTTTAAAAAAAAAATAACCTAATGCTGCAACATGGTGTTGTGGCAAGGCTTGGCACTATGGTTAAGCCAAGTCACAAGTTGTTATCAGTCAAAATTGACTTCAGTTTGCATTCGAAACAAAGACTCACGACTTCATTTTTTTATGGAATAAGGGTGATAAACTACTACACAGTCAACCTGGTGGTAAGTGGATGCTGTGGCCCATAGACATCTACATCTATCCTCGATTAAGATTCAAAATGCAGACGCGTTGTTTCCCCCCTTAGGACTAATATGGAATGAGTCGTTTCCAGTAAAAAAGGGCGAGAAACATCCGTGAGAAACATAGCTGTATTAGGCTGCTATTTTACGCTGGTATTCCGTGAGAGCGTGGTCCTTCCCCGGTCGAGCCGACTCATTCGTGCTACAGCTATAATATAGCTGTAGCGTTGCTCTAAGTTACGTTTATTGCGTTATTGTACTCTATCTGTTCCTAAAGTTTCATCGATTGTGATGGGTTCAGCCATATGGAAGATTTTAATTGAAGTTATTGATTTAAAAAAAAGTATTAAGAATACATATTTTATTTAAAAAGGTACGAATGAGATTGTTTTTCATTTCATTTAAATCAATTCGTCATTTCTTAGGTATGTAAAGAATTTCTATTGAACGTTTCGGTAGCTTTTATAAAAGTATTTCAATTGAAATAATTAAGACTAGGTACGTCTTTTTCTTGAAGATAACGTATTATGAACAGTAAAGTAATAAGAAAAAGTTACTTAGGATTAGGAGTGAGCTTTGTTATTGTATTTAAACAAAAACGTGATAGGTACATTTTTCTACGAACGTAGAAATTACGACGATCAAGTGCGAGTATAAATGGTGTATTGAGAACATTTCATGAGAGCGTTTAATTGCAATGAAGATGCGTCGTAAGAGATTCCACTACCTGATCATGCCGTGTGCTTGGAGAGCAGAGGGAAACTGAAACAGGTGATGAGCAATTACGGAATTTTTTTACTACAGATTGTAAATAACACTTATTGAAAAACAATAAAAAACTGCGTTTACCAAACTGCCTGATAAGCGTAGCAACTATGGCCAATACCTCCTCTACGTGTACCCTCCCTATCCCCTTTAAGTGTGTTCACCAATTTTTCGGAAATGGCTGCACTGATTTATTTTAATATTTATTTTAATTAAATAGAGTTACCAAACTGCCTGATAAGCGTAGCAACTATGGCCAATACCCCCTCTACGTGTACCCTTCCCATCCTCTTTAAGTGTGTCCACCAATTTTTCGGAAATGGCTGCACTGATTTAAATGATTATTAAATTATTAATTTTAATTAAATGGGCTATATATATATATATATCTTCACGGGTTGTACCATATGAAATTGGAGTGAAAAAGGGTGGAAAAATAAAGGATGAAGTATTTGATGTAAATGTTTAGACGATATTCCAGTTCCCACCTTGAACTTGTGATGTTTCTTAGTCCAGCTAAAGGGGTAAAAGAATACCTAGTTATAGCCTATTAAAGTCCACTGCTGAACATAGTCTACGGAGGCTGGAGGCCTATGTTCAGATTGACTCATAGGGAGTTTGCCTCATGGAGAGAATATTTGCCATTGCCCCGCTTGACAAGCGGTTTTTTAAAAATAACTAATACTTACAAAGTAAACATTAACATATAAAACCAAAAAGAATAAAATAACTTCCACAATAAAAGCTCTTGAAGTGGGACCTTAAATGCTTTGACATACTATGTCATAGCGCCGGCTGGAGAAGCTTTTATAAAATTATTTTATTCTCTTTAGTTTTAAGGTACGTTTTATTTTTTTTAATCAGTTTTCCTTTTATAAAGACATTTCAAAATTGACTGTTACAATAGAATTCATTATAAAATCAGGCGTATAACAAGTTTTCAAAAAATTTGATTTTTTTATAGGATGGGCTGACAAACGAGCACACAGTCCACCTGATGGTAAGTGGTTGCTGTGACCCATAAACATCTACATCTATCCTCGATCACGAATCAAAATGCAGATGCGTTGTCACCCGTGAGGACTAAGATGGAATGCCTCGTTTCCAGTAAAAAGGGTCTCCGGTTCTCTACACTCACCATACGAAACACAGCAGCATTAAGCTACTATTTTACGCTGGTATTCTGTGAGAGCGTGGTCCTTCCCCGGTCGAGCCGACCGATTCGTGCTACAACTATACTACTAATATTTACAGCATGGCTTTACCACGCATAAAATTGTGTACCACGTTTTAAATGTTTATTTGTGAAACTTTGGTAATAATTATATTATGGAAATTCGTACAATGTTCCATATTTGTGTTTTACCTTTTATTCTAGGTATGTAAACTATTGTTTTATTGACCATGAAACTAAATGTTGAATTATTCAATTACGAATTACTACTTATGATCTGCAAATAGATTATTTAATTAATAATTTGTTATATTTATTTTAAATCATATCTTCTACATCTAATAAGCATTGATTCAAAATTCAAAACATAACCTGTTTACAACTAATAGTTCAATAAACATGTTAATTGATGTTTAGCAATTATTTAACATTAAACTAATTACTTATTTTCACAGCTAATAAGTTTAGTTTATTTATTAGAGTGATTTATTTTAAGTAAACAAACTATTTTGATTTCATTCTATATTTGCATACAAAACTAATCTTTATAACAATTCATTAATCCAATGAGATAAAAAATCCTACTTTTCCTATGTTAGTAACAAGGTGTGTGTCTTAAATAATATCTAATAATATATAAAATTAAAGTAATTAGACTTTAATAAAATAAAGCTTTTCGAATAAGAAAGCTATCATAAAGCATTGCCTAAAATCACTTAATATTATATAATAAGTAAATTAAAAGTAAATTTTTATTTTACAATGTCGATCGCGTGACTAATGTTTCATTTCAATGTGCAAGCATTTTTATAGCATGAGGCGATGATAGCGTTTGTCACAAACGAACACATGGTCCAACTCATGATATGTGGTACGTGGTAGAACCACGCTGCAGCTATATTATGGATGTAGCTATAATGGGTCAGCTCGACCGGGGAAGAACCACGCTCTCACGGAATACCAGCGTAAAATAGCAGACTAATGGTACTGCTGTGTTTCGTATGGTGAGTGTAGAGATCCGGAGATTATTTTTTATTGGGAACAGAGGCATTTCATCTTAGACCTCACAGGTTTGACAACGCATCTGCGTTTTGATTGTCAATCGAGGATAAATGTAGACGTCTATGGGCCACAGCATCCACTTACCATTAGGTGGACTGTGTGCTTGTTTGTCACCCTAATTCTATAAAAAATGGGAAAAGTAAAGTAGAAAAAAGTACACATTTATTTTTAATCCTTATGTCTCTGTATGCACTCAATATATATATGTATGTATTTATATATATATATATATATATATATATATATATATATATATATATATCACATAAGGATTAAAAGTAGATGTGTACTATTTTCTTCGGAAGTTCTCGAAAGTACTTACTTTATTTTTGCATCCTTTTTAGAAAAATACTATATTTGTTCAAAATAAAGGTAACCCTAGTTATAAGTTATAACACGTTTATGTTCTTAGCAGTCGACTAAAGCAGATGTTGCAGGAGACCATATCGTGGATCGTATTTTTGTAAAACTGACGTAACAAACGAACGTACAGTCCACCTGATGGTAAGTAGCCACTGCATAGTAGCCTTCTTTCTTTTAAGGGGGGGGGGGGGCTCTAGAAAAAAATAAGGCTACGGATGCGTTGCTGTTACTTCTTAGGACTAAGGTAGAAATTAAATCCCTCACAGCTTGTAATTTGAGGACTGGTAGATTTAAAATATTAAACTACCGATGGAGTGCAGTGTCAAAGTAAAAGATTTCTATGTTTGTTATTTGAAAATTCTTTTTTTTTTTAATAGGATAAGGTGACAAACGAACACACAGTGGTTGCTGTGGCCCATAAACATCTACATCTATCCTCGATTATGAATCAAAATGCAGATGCGCTGTCACCCGTGAGGACTAAGATGGAATGCCTTGATTCCAGTAAAAAGGGTCTCCGGTCTCTACATGCACCATACGAAACACAGCAGCATTAAGCTTCTATTTTACGCTGGTATTCTGTGAGAACGTGGTCCTACTCCGGTCGAGCCGACTCACTCGTACTACAACTATAATACTAATATAACTGCAGCATGGCTCTACTACGTACAAATGAATAAACAATTCTTCAAAAGCAGACAAAGAACCAATAATTTCCGCATAATAATTTTTGAAGTCATAGCTTTAATTCTACGACACGTAATTTCTCAGCGTCAACTTCGCCTATTTTACGGAAGCTAATTAGCAGAAATTATTTTATTTACTTTCACCCACCGATATTTCTATAAAAAGCTAAACAATGTGATGCAACATCGTGTTCATAAAAAATAGTCATACTGTTCATGGAATTTGCGCACACTTATCGTGACTGTTCAAACTGACCTCTGACCGTTGGACGGTCGACCCCTGCGTGCTCCAACGTGTGGTTATATTATTAGTCCCAATAACTGAATCATCACGGGGGTGACGGGTCAAATATTTTATACAAACAGTTTAAAGAATATATTAACAGATTAAAAGTACCCTTAACAGACGAGCATGTATGCGTAGGTATACGGATTTAAAGGAATTGAGAGATTGTGTCAGGATTGTGCTAAATTGAAGTCCGTAGTCACTGCCTACTCCCCTGGGTGACAGGCGTGAGTGTTTATGCGTGTAAAATCAAACAAGCACATTACACCTGTTGGTAAGTGGATGCTGCGGCCTACATACTCCTACACAACTTTTAAACACCGATTTCTTTGACTATAAATCTAAAGGTTACGCAAAGAAGGAAAAGTGTTATCACCCTTAAATATTTGGCTGGAATTTCTCGTTGTCAATAAAAATGTATCGAAGGTATACAATCGTACTGCATCAATAATGAGTGTGTTTCTTCCACGTGTAAGAGTTCAGATGTATAGAGTAGAATGTTTTTTATTCTATTTAATATTTTCACATAAACTTACTTCTTGGAAGTCAAGTTTTTATCACTAATTCGGAAAATCTCTGAATATTTCTGTTCTAGGAAAGACAAGCAAGAAACCCTGTGGGATTATCTTTTTAAACATAAGATTTCACAATAATTGTATACAATTATTTAAATGCATTTTTAAATTGACTTGAAGATGTATTTTTTTTTTGCGCCCGAAGCAAATATGGGCAACCCTCCGGAAAACGGGGGAGGTGGGGAATGCTCATAGCATACCACGCCGTCGGCTGCGTGGTTATGTGGAGACTTTTACCCACTACATTACATTACATGTAGTGGGTAAAAGTAAGGGATCATACCACTCGCTCGTGGTGACTTTTACCCATAAACCCCACCTTTTAGGGACTGGCTTAACGGTCTAACTAGAGATCTCTAAGCCGTGTACGAACGCGACCCTCCTTGGCAGAAAGGAGGGCGCAAGCGGCGAAAAGCCGCTTAGACGAGTGCCTAACTAAGGCAGATTAAGGGATGTGTTATGTAGGCTCGGCCTGAGCCGCCAGGAGGCAGTTCAGGTCAGCCGAAAGCTTGTTGGGGGGGTCCGAGAGAGATTTTCTCGGTCTACGCACACTATAGCGAGTGTGGATAGGGGCTGCATAGGCAGCTGTCTCACGAATGAGATGATTTGGCTCTGAGGGTTTGAAAAATCTCTCAGAGAGTGATTTAAGGAACTGCTGGTTTGTTGGGAGCTCTAAGTCTCGGTGTAGGTCGGTATTACGGACATAATAGGGCGAGTTAGTGGCCCTACGACAAATAGATTTTGAACTATTTGAAGTTCATTTATAGCTTTGGGCTTAGCATGTGCGAAAATGGGGGCCGCGTAGGTCATGACAGGTCGTATGCAGACCTTATATAGGGTTCGCTTGTTGCGGAGGGACATTTTACTGTGTCTGCCCAACATGCTGTTGAGCCTACCCATGTAAAAACGTGCGGTGCGAGTAACCTTCTTGATATGGGGCTCGAAAGTGAGCCTTGCATCAAGGGTGACGCCTAAATATTTGGCTGTAGTTTGCCATGGGACAGGGGTTCCTAACATCCTGATAGGCGGAGTGGTGGTGAGACGGCTTCGTTTATATTCGAAGCAAACGGCGGAGCTCTTCTCCGGGTTTACGTCGATACACCATTTTTGGAACCAAGCTCCTAAGTCACTTACTGACTTTTGGATCTTGTTCCGAATCTGTGGCAGTGAGTTGCCTTTAGAGTAAAGGGCTGTGTCGTCTGCGAAGAGGGCTAGTTTAACACCATTCGACGGATAGGGATGTCGTTGGTGAATAGTATATATGTGAGGGGGGGCAAGCACAGAGCCTTGAGGGACACCGGCTTTGATTTGACGAGTAGAGGATAGCGTGCCTTCGTGTCTAAAGCGAAAGGTACGATCCTTCAGATAAGAGGCTACAAGGCGAACGAGACGGTCTGGGAGGCCTAAGTGGTACAATTTGTAGATAAGGCCCTCGTGCCAGACTCTGTCGAATGCCTTGGCAATGTCGAAGAAGACCGCGATGGTTTTTTGACGACGAGGATAAAAACCGCTGAGGATATATTCCACTATGCGGTGAACTTGTTAGGGGCACGAGTGTTTGGCTCGAAACCCGAATTGTTGTGGGATGACAAGAGGGTCGCCGTCTGTGGGAAACAAATGGCGCCTCATACGCACGAGAATGACTCGTTTGAAAAGTTTGCCCATGGCCTTGAGGAGGCTGATGGCACGGTGATTGGAGGTGAGGTGGTGAGGTTTGCCTGGCTTGGGAATGCCAATGACAGTTGCCTCTTTCCAAGAGGTGGGAAAATAGCTGAATTCGAAGCAGGCGTTGAAGATTATGGCCAATAAGGCGATCACCTGCTCCGGAAAGTATTTGAGGGCTTGGTTGGAGATGCCATCCGCACCCGGTGCTTTTTTGGGCTTAAGTCCTTTGATGGTAGATGAAATCTCATCTTGGACACAGTGACAGAGTCAGAGGCGGTAGGGGGGCGAGTTCCGGCGACGGACATCGTCCTCCACTAGTTGGATGTGTATGGGGTCAGTGGGTTGTGAGCTGGGAGAGCATTGAGCGGCCGACGCTGTCGGCGAAGCACTCAGCCTTTTCTTCGTCCTCGAAGGCAATAGAGCCGTCGGGACGAGACAGAGGGGGAGTATGCGTTATAGCGTCTATCCGGAGGGCTCTCGCCATCTGGTAGTACGCTGTGTGGGAGGGAGAGATTTTCTCCATGAGATTGCCCCTTTCGAGGTCTCTGTAATCTTGGAGGCGGTAACGGAGTTTGCGTTGAAGGCGGTGGGCCGCGAGTCTATATTCGGGAGTGGGATAGCGTGCAGTTCTACGGAGGGCAGCTTTTTTGGCTTTTAGCAGGGGCTTTTTGCTAATATCTAGGGGAAGACTAGTTTTAGCAACCGGGACAACCTTTTCATTCTTTTTAAGAGAGGATGTTATAAGTGAGGTGAGATTTTCGACCGCGGTGTCTATTTTCCCCGTACTGTCGAGGACGTCGGAAGAAAGGGTTATGGGGGGGGTCCGGAGAGTCTGCAGCCGAGGCTAGAGACTTCTTGAAGCCCATCCAGTTGGTGTAGGTTTTGGAAGTGGGAGTTGGAGATGGCTGATGGCCAAGAAGGAGGGATACAGGACGGTGGTCGGATCCTAGAGCAAAGTCTAGCACGTCAGGAGCGTAGTTAACATCGTCGGGATAGTGGGTGACAGCGAGGGGGCTGTAGACAGTCAGGTCGAGAGACTGAGTGATATTGAGCAGCACCCTGCCACTACTGGTAGTAGTGCGGCAGGTCCATTCAGTATGCTTGGAGTTAAAGTCTCCAAACATAATGACTGAACCGCCTAATGCAAGGATGGCTTCGAAATCGCTCTTAACGGGGAGTGTTCCGCTAGGGATATAGCAATAGGCTATAATGATTGACTGGTGTCCAGTCATGGCTAATCTAGTGATAGTGGCTTCCATACTGGTAAAGGGACTTTTTGTAATAAATGGCAGTACCGCCGCCTTTGCGGTCGGGTCTGTCATTACGCAGAAGTGAATAATTTTTAATAGAAAGGCCTTTAGAGAACTTGGGGCTGAGGTGGGTCACCTGAAGGAGGAGGAGGTCGGCTTCGCGATCTCGAAGAAATGCCTAAGCTCTGGGAGGTTATTTCGCAAAGCGGATATGAAAACAAGCGACAAACCCTTTGGTTTGATACGACCGTGCGATATTGCGGGAGCAGAGGGCTCCGGCATAGTGTTATTACAAAGACTTTATTAGGTTGATGTGCTCAGTAAGAGCAAGGAGACGGTCCTGAGGGGACTGAGCGGTGCGCAGTTTACGCGCAAGGATAGAGATTTCCTCTATATTGATCTTATTCATAGTGTTATACACTAGGCTTAGATCTTCTACTACAGGGTCTGCCTGTTTTTGTGGGTCGGCGGAGGGCCGCGGGATATTTGACGCCTTTGGGAACCAAGGGTTTATTGGAAGCGGCGCAGGCTGGGAGAGCGGAAGGCTCATAAGGGGCCGAGGAGGGCCCTGAGGTGGCCGATAGATGCCCTGTGTGGGCTGAGATGAGCCCTGAGGGGGGCTGAGGTAGGGGCTGGCCTGGCGGGGCTTGCTGCTTACAAGAGCCGGGAAGGTTCAGTCATTGACCTGGGGTGGAGCTTTGTGGCTCGGAGGTGGGCGAGGAGCGCGAGGGCAACCTCTAAAATTGGCCGGGTGGCCTGTTTGTCCGCAAAGGACACACGAGGGTGGGGATTCGGCGTTTTTGGGCCGAAGGCACTCTTTCGAGTGATGGGGTTCTAGGCACTTAACGCACCTGGGTGGAGCTGAGCAGTTGGCTGCCGCGTGCCCATAGAGTTGGCAGCGGTGGCACTGCGCTGGGTAACCGCGCCGGTGTGGGGCTTCGAGCTTTACACGCGACAGGCCGCACGCAGTGCGTACCTCGCGGAAGATGGCCTTCGCCTCCGGCACATTGGTGAGAACGAGGAGGGCGAGGTTAAATCTTTCGCCCCTGCTGCTGTGCATTTTGTGCACAGCCTCTATGGGGAAGCCTTGGGACTTAAGGTCTTCCAGAATGTCCTCGTTTGCGAGTTCATAAGGAACTCCGCGGAGGACTGCCTTAACCTTCCTTTCTTCGGCGAGGGCGTATGTGTGATAGGACACACGCTCGGCCGTGAAGAGACGGGTTATATTCCGGAAGTTTTTAAACGCCGCATTGGGCTCGCTTGGCTTGGTCATATTTGAAACCCTTATCGTAGAGGGTTTTGGATAACTGTGTAAATTTAGCCTTGTCTCTGAGAAAGACAGGGGGCGGGACTTGGTTTTTAGCCAATTTGGGAGCGCAGCGGGTTGCTGGCTTGGCGGTAGTGTCTTTCAACTAAGAGGCGGCAGCGTTTGGGGCTGCGGAAGTAGGAGCAACGGTGGGAGCTGCGAGGTAGAGGCAGCGGCAGAGGGTGTGCGGGCGGACGGCGGCGGCCGCGTGGGGCGGGGCAGTGCGGGTCGCGGGGAAAGCCGCGACGGTGGGCGGGGGGGACACATGCCTTAGGGGCAATGGGAGAAAAAGCATTGACGTGAGCGATCTCGTTGATTTGGATGGGCCTGTGGCTTGGACGAATTGGGCGACCATGGCCATAAGTTGGCTCTCGAAATTGCTCATGTCTATGGCAGACATGATGCTAGACATGATTTGGACAGGGGGGGTGACGATTTTAGTCTAAGAATCTAGAGGTCCCTGCTCTGAGAAGAACAGGGCCTTGGGTGGCAGATGGGGAGGACTGACTCTCTATTCCCAGAAGCTGGGGTCCCTATGTTCTGACTAGAACAAGGGCTCGCTCTGAGAAGAGCAAGAACGATCTTCCAAGAACAGTAACAAACAACAAAGTAACAGTGTAAAAATAAACAATAACAGAACAATTAAAAGTAAAACAATAAACAAAACAATAAAAGCTTGAACTTGAAGAACTTGAAGATGTCAAAAGCATTTAGTTAAGGTCCGCGTAATCTAACAAGTAGATAATCTTTAATGTTAAGTAATAAATTTATATAGAATAAAAATTATTCCATTCTATTCTATACAATATTTGTTTAGTGATTTTTATTTTGTTATAAAACCTATACATAATGAATATTGATAAATGAATTACTAATTCTGTGGAGTTTAGCATCTGGCATTACAGTATGTGTTTGTTCCTAGTATTTAAAGTATGAATACATATCTTTGTTCTTATCAAAGCTATTTAATGTTTTTATGTAAGTATGTGACATTTCATTTTAGTTTTGTAATTTAATAAAAATATTATACATAAGTGTAACTTGCCGGACTTTTAAAATAAATTATTTTATTATTATAATATTATTTTCTTAAACATATTTTGAGGCTATAGTTAATATATTTATTTCCTTTGTAATTTTTCTTTATTAATGACAACTCTCTTTAAAAATAAAGAACTAACCCCATAGTCTAATAATTAACCACAGGCATGTTTAAGCCTATGCGACTATGCCTGATTTTATAGGTTTTGGCAAAATGGTTTTGCTCAGTTGGGCAGAGCACAAAAAATATTTTATTAAAATATTTTTTTTTCTTTTATATATGTATATATAATATGAAATAAACTTGTGGGTAGAGAGTTACGTGTAACAAGTGGTATAATAAAAAAATTGTACAACCAACTTCAATATAAATAAAATGAGAACATCATCAATATAGTCAAAGTCAATTAAATACGCATTATTAAGGATAACTCAAAAGCTATTGGTCAGATCTTGATCAAATTCATCACCAGCTATCAAATAAAAAAGATCATCGAAATCGGTTCACCTAGTAAAAAGTTCTGAGGTAACACATAAAAATACAGTCGAATTCAGAACCTTCAACTTTTTTTGAAGATTTACTATAAAACATGTACAATGAAATTTTAGCTTCTCTAATAGACGTATAGTGGCGTCGTAAGAATATCCACTACTCCATATCGTCCCGTGGGTGTCGTAAGAGGCGACAGCGGGAAACAAATCAGGAGACGGGCAGCAGCGTTTTAATTATAAGGACTATAAATATATAACCTGTAGTTGCCAACCCGCTTCCCAAGCGTGGCAACTATGACAAATATTCCCTATGAGGCAATCTATAGGGGAGCAGCATTGGACTCTTAAACTGTAATTTAAAGGTTAAGGACTCTGGTTATATAAAATCTGGAATAATATTTTTTTATAGGATAGGGTGACAAACGATCACACAGTCCACCTGATGGTAAGTGGTTGCTGTGGCCCATAGACATCTACATCTATCCTCGATTACGAATCAAAATGCAGATGCGTTGTCACCCGTGAGGACTAGGATGGAATGCCTCGTTTCCAGTAAAAAGGGTCTCCGGTTCTCTACACTCACCATACGAAATACAGCAGCATTAAGCTACTTTTTTACGCTGGTATTCTCTGAGAGCGTGGTCATTCCCCGGTCGAGCCGACCCATTCGTGTACAATTATACTACTAATATAACTGCAGCATGGCTCTATCACATATAAATAATATGTGTCTACTTCTTTCAAAATAGCGTCCAATTGGTGGACTATGCTTTGCAGCGTACGCGCGACGTGTGGTAGTGGTAGGTACCATCAGTAAGCTACTAATTAATAAAGTGCAGCACTAATGAACGATAACGGATCCTGGGATATTAGAGATAAACAAGCAAGACTATGTTGCTAATTACTGGCCACTGTTTACCTATTTCTATTAAAGGTCAAACATTGTTACTGATAAATGAAGACTACGTTTTGTCAGAATCGACTATTGTATTACATAGGGTACGGCATTAAAAGAAAATGTTACGAATACCGTAATACATTTTTTTATAATCAGAAGTGACATTTGAACCCATAGTCCACCTGATGGTAATTACTGCAGTTCATGGATACCTTGAGACCTGGACATCTTTTTTTTTTACATGTGAGAAATGCCTACGCATAATCGCCTCGCGGGGCCAAGAAAAGGTTGTATCAGAATTGCATCGACTAAAATCCCATGGTGTTCTACCTTCGCCGCATATTGACTTCCCCCCAAAACTCCATCTCGGCTGCAGCGGTAGGGGGTAAGGACACCCCTTTCGCCGCAGCCCACCAACACACATCCGAAGTGAGCTCGCCAAGCCCACTCGGAGTGGCCACTCTGGCCAACTCTTACCTCGGGCCAGTCAAGTGGGTCCCTTTTTTGTTCACCGTGGTTGACCAAACCACTACTTATTAAATTATTACTAAGCGCCCCCCCCCCCCCGCCAGGACAAGACGGGAAGCCTTTCGGAGGGCAGGCCATGGAGACGAAAGAAAGCTAAAGATGCGTTGCCACCCTTAGGGGTGTAGGACTAGTAACTAGGATGGTAAGCCTCAACCTATAATTATACTGGGTTCATATCAGACTGTGATACACTGCTGTGCGCACTACTACTTGGTGACAGATGTAGGTAAGAATGTGATAATTACATTTTTTTATAGAATAAGGGTGACAAACGAGCACACAGTCCACCTGATGGTAAGTGGATGCTGTGGCCCATAGATATCTACATCTATCCTCGATTACAAATCTATGCAGATTCGTTGTCACCCGTGAGGACTAAGATGGAATGCCTTGTTTCCAGTAAAAAGGGTCTCCGGTTCTCTACACTCACAATACGAAACTCAGCAGTATTAAGCTGCTATTTTACGCTGATAGTCTGTGAGAGCGTGGTCCTATAACGCGGTCGAGCCCGACCCATTCGTGCTATTACCATAATATAGCTGCAACGGGGCTCTATTACGTATAAACATAGGGTTTCCAGCCAGAAATGGTGACCCACCTTGCACATATGATAAATATAATTATTCATCACGGATAAAAAGTTATATTAGAAACGAATATTTATGTTATATATATACATATACACTCACGCCTGTCACCCAGAGGGGCAGGCAAAGACTATGGACTTCCATTTGGCACGCCCCTGGCACA
The DNA here is from genome assembly GCA_907164705.1 of Parnassius apollo. NCBI lineage: Eukaryota > Metazoa > Arthropoda > Insecta > Lepidoptera > Papilionidae > Parnassius > Parnassius apollo. The sequence continues at coordinate 10,849,263 of CAJQZP010001449.1, read as the reverse complement.
GCTCTCTCGCCTCCTCCACACGTGACTACATGTGTATGTGGTTGTATAATGTACATGCCTTCTAACTCTTATAAGATACGTAAACATGTAAGCCACGGTGTAGCTTACTATGGTTGTAGCACGAACGGGTCGGATCGACTGGCCATGGACCACATACCATTCCATCTATTACAGCAAATGATAGTTTACTGCTGAACACAGGTCCTCCCATAGATTACCACATAGAGGTAATTTAGCCATAGTTGCTTGGCAAGCAAGTTGGCAACCACCGCCCATCTCTTTTACAGTTTCCATCTGTCGCCTCTTACGACACACACACACACACACACACACACACACACACACGCGCGCGCGCGCGCGCGCGCGCGCACGCACGCAAGCACCCACGCAAACACGCACGCCAGCACGCACGTTCAAGCAGCGAGGTAGTTCCAACTAGGTTTGCCAGATCGAAATATCTGGGCAAATTTTGAAAATGTTGGGATTTTGGGGTTGATGTCGGGAGAAATAAATATTAAAAATATAAAGTTTGTTTTGAAAGGAGGTTACAAAAAGTACTTTATATAAAACTAATTAACTAAGTGCCCGTTGTGCTCCATCTAGTGTAGGGCGACCCCCCACTAGATGTAGTGACGACCTGGTAAGACATGCAGGAAGTCGATGGATGCGGGTGGCTCAGGACCGTGCTTATTGGCATTACTTGGTGGAGGCCTATGTTCAGCAGTGGACTTGTGAAGGGCTGTAATGATGATGAAGATGATGATAAAACTAATTTAAGTAGACTTAATTTTTAGGGTGCCACATGTATTTGGCATTGGACTTTACTAGAGCCCACCAATTTGGATCCTTTAGTTGTAAGTATTCAGAAAAGATTTAAAGTTTAAACTTCAGTCTAATTCAAAATTCAGTCTAATTACTGACTCAGCTTTTATTAAATCAAAGGCCGTACGTCAACTTTCCGAGAAGCTGTTTGTCTGGAGACTTTGAGTTTTGTCGGGGTTGGTTCTGAAGGACGAAATTTCCAGAACGAAAACGTTGAAACCAAAAACGTACTGTGCTTTCTTTTTCAACACCAACGCCGTACACATCATAATCCTTCGAGCTGTTTCTGCAGCACTGGTGCCACAGTAGCACTCGTACTCGTAAATATACCGATATTTCATGTTTTCCATTGTGCGGTAATAAGCGACGCCAAAGAAAAAAATAACGAGGAAAAAACAAATGAATGACTGTTTTCAAAAATCAAATGTACCTGCTAAATGAATTTATAAATTTGAATTTGGAATTCTTAACCAAAGAGGAGATTTTTCAGTGGTCAGTACGACATTTTTTTCGTTTGTAAAGTAGGGTGGATATGATTTGAATTTCAATAAATTTTAATTAATTAATTTATTTAATTTAAAATTTTTGTTTTTATTTTTTGTAAAATATCAGTGATATAGGATTCTACTCCGTTCACATGTTACACCATTTTTTTCCAAACGATAAAAGAGATCATCCAGTACACTAAGTATAAATTGCGGTTGCCGACTCGCTTGCCAGTATATAGTACACTAACTTGCGCCTAGCTATATAGGATTTTTTACGTGGCAGAGCCATGCTGCAGCTATATTATTGATGTAGCAGGAATGGGTCGGCTCGACCAGGGTAGGATTACGTTCTCACAGAACAACTGCGTAAAATAGCAGCGTAATGCTGCTGTGTTTCGTATGGTAGAACCGGATACCCTTTTCAATGGAATTGAGGCATTCCATCTTAGTCCTTAGGGGTGACAACGCATATGCATTTTGATTCTTAATCGAGGATAGATGTAGATATCTATGGGCCACAGCATCCACTTACCATCAGGTGGACTGTGTGCTCGTTTGTCACCCAATGCTATAAAAAAAGAATTACCGATTACGACTGACGTAAAATATATATTATGACTAGCTTGCCAGGCAGACGTTGTTCTGCCCTTTTCGACGACCCTGTCCTATTAAAAATCCTTAAATACGCAAAAAAAATTGAAAATTGTCAATCACTCAAAAACTATCCTATCTCACCAGTTGGACCAAACTGCACACGGTGTGAAAATTTTATTAAAATCGGTTGAGTAGTTTAGGAGTACATCACCGACAAACAATGTGACACGTACTTTATATATATTAAGATAAATGCTGTCAGTGAAAAGCTATAAGCGCTTTTTTCCGTACTCCTCACAGTTACTTCATACGGTACCTACAGAATAAAATGTGGTGGTGAATTCTCTTACGACGGCTCATTGCCTAGTACTGATTATTATGTTATTTTAATGATTTCGATTACTATAGCCTAACTATATTTATAACAATAAACAACCTAGTTCAAAATGCTTGTCTTCTATATATTTTCATCCTTTATTTTTAAATTTTATTACACTTGTAAGTGCACGTACCTGGACACAGTCGACAATGAAGGTAGCAAGAATAGACTGCGCCTCTTTTGTAACGTTCAATGTATATCCTTTCCTGTATCCGTTATATTATACCATTGTTTCCCTGTAGGGATCACCCGTAGGGTTGTCACTTCGTAGTTAAAGATAATGATGACGAAATTGGTTATGGCGTTGAAGTAAATGTCATTAATGCTCTTTTTAATTTATACATACAGTTTTTAATAGAAAAACGCACTGATAATACGAGACCCCTTTAATAACCAAATTCGTCTGCTATCCTCCTCTTTAATTCACAAATCCACCCGAATTTGGAGATAAATCGATTAAATCGAATCTTGATAGACTTGTAAAATGTTGTGAAACAAATCGAATGCTACTCAATCCGGGTAAATGTAGTTTTATTAAATTCACAAGAATAAATAATCCATTAATGAGTTCTTACAATGTTTTGGGTAAAAAGTAAAAACCTGAAGGAAACCAATATCATTCGAGACCTGGGCGTGATATTTGATAGTAAATTAAGATTCGATAAACATATTAATTCTATACTGACTGCTTCTTTGTGCCTGCTGTTCGTGCAGGCTGCTCGGCTTTGTGCCTAGACAGTCTAAAGATTTCAAAAAGGTAATAACAATACTTCAACTGTACAACAGCTTGGTCCCGCTTACAAAAACCACATTGAAAGAATCGAACGTGTTCAAAAAATACTCATTAAACACCCAATATTTAGTTTTAAGGCGTCAAGTCATAGTGAGTGCTACAAAAATAAACTTGCTTACTTTAGGATGAAACCACTGGCAGTTCGTAGGTCTCTTCTTGATTTGAAATTTCTTTATAAACTTTTCAATGGTAAAATTGATGACAGTGAGCTGTTGAGCAGATTTAATATTAATGTACCTCGGAGACCTCCTCGCAACCCATGTCCTTTCTTTAGGACTGACAGCACTCGAACAAAACTTGGACAGAATTCTCCAATAATACGTATATCACGCGTATACAATGTATGTGTAAAAAACATAGCAACACTGGACATTGGTTGTGATGGGCTCACACTTTTTATGAAAAAATGTAACGACTGTTTAGAAAACTAATTATTCACTAACTTTATGCTAAACTTAACTTTTATTTATGTTATAAAAACTATTAACTTTCTTTTGTTCGCAAAACTTATTTTTGTTCCAACTGTTGAACCATTAAAATAGGCAAATTATAGTAACACTGCTATTGTTTCATAGAACAGTTATGTGTTCTATAATTGTCTAGTACCAACATAGTAATTTATAGATGTAAGGCATGTGTTAGAAGTAATTTATGTGCAACTGTTGGAGATCCATATAAATAAATAAATAATAGTAACATTTATTTAGATTCAGTAATAGAACAGAGATTAGATGGCCAAGTTGTCGCATATAGATTAGCTACATCAACATTTATAGATGTGAAGCATGTGTTAGAAGTAATTTATGTACAACTGTTGGAGATCCATATAAATAAATAAATAATAGTAACATTTATTTAGATTCAGTAATAGAACAGAGATTAGATGGCCAAGTTGTCGCATATAGATTACCTACATCACACAATTTATAGATGTAAAGCATGTGTTAGAAGTAATTTATGTACAACTGTTGGAGATCCATATAAATAAATAAATAATAGTAACATTTATTTAGATTCAGTAATAGAACAGAGATTAGGTGGCCAAGTTGTCGCATATAGATTACCAATATCAGACAATTTTAGATGTAAAGTATGTGTTAGAAGTAATTTATGTACAACTGTTGGAGATCCATATAAATAAATAAATAATAGTAACATTTATTTAGATTCAGTAATAGAACAGAGATTAGATGGCCAAGTTGTCGCATATAGATTACCAACATCAGACAATTTTTTAATTTGTGTAACAGTACATCATTGTTTAGCGTCAGGTAGTATATTAGCTAAAACCTTCTAAATCTTAAATCTAAATCTTATAAAGTTTTATCCTTCTCCCGTTTTACTTTTTATCTTTTTATCTACAAGTGGTAAAATTAAATAATTTGTACAACCAACTTCAATATATAAATAAAATGAGAACATCATCAATGGTCTAAATACGCATTATTAAGGATAACTCGAAAACTACTGGTCAGATCATGATCAAATTTATATGGGTCAGATCATGATCAAATTTATATGGAACCACGTAAAAAGCACCAGCTTTCAAATAAAAAAAGAGACATTAAAATCGGTTCACCTAGAAAAAGTTCTGAAGTAACACACATAAAAAAATACTGTCGAATTGAGAACCTCCTCCTTTATTGAAGTCGGTTTAAAATAAAGATTAGAGACCAGAAAATACGAAGAATCTTTAACAAGAATCATAGTCACCACATACGGTCAGTTCAACTGATCATTCCAACTGATCAGTTCAAACTAGGACTGTTGATATTATTTTAAATATCGGATTTTCGATATATCCATAAATAAAATTAGATGTATATAAAACTCCGATATTGATATATTTATAAATTATCGATTTATCGAAAATCCAATATTTTAAAAAATATCAACATTCTTAGTTTGAACTGATCAGTTGGAATGATCAGTTGAACTGACCGTGTGTGTCACTGTCATCCATAGAGACGCACGAGTATACCAACAGGTGGATTAAGACTGTGAGTAACAAGTTGACGAGTGACTACATTGTACCTAAGTAATGAAAATTACTTTGATAATAATCAATCTTAATATATATAAATTACGTGTCACGTTGTTTGTCCGCGATTGAGAGATAGGATAGTTTTTTTGCCGATAATTAACCAACAATGGACATGACAAAGGGTCGTCGCAAAGGGTAGAACAACGTCTGCCTGGCAGTGGGCTATATACTACTAGCTAGTAGAAGTATAGTAAAATGTTTAACAGTAATATATAATATTACTGTTTAATTAAACTAACAACACTCATAAACTGTGACGATCTTACAATACAAGGTCTGATGTATGAACATCATTCATGAAATTATTGTACTGTGTTATCTGCTTTTTTATATGAGAGAGGGCAAATGAGCACGCAGCTACCTTGATGGTAAGTGACTAGCGCCGCCCATGAACAACCGCAACACCAGGGGAATTCCAGATGCGTTGCCGGCCTTTTAAAAAAGAGTAGGCTCTTTAGAAAGGAGAAGGTACTCGGTACGTTTGTACAATTTACGATTACATTTTTAGACTTCTGAAACTGGGTGAAAACTTCTTCTTCCTGTATTTATCCCAAGTCATTTGGCGTCGGCATAGCATTTTGTTCTCTTCCATTGTCCTCTATTAGCCGCCATATTTTCACTCATTCCTTTCTTACGCATATTATTCCCAATGCAGTCCATTCATTCTTTTAAGACTCCCTCTACTCTTATATCCATCTACTTTCTTAGTTAGTTGGTCAAAACTAAATTACAAAATCGCATCGCATTCACACACACATAGAGATCGAGCTAAATCATGTAAATACAATGCTTTACGTGTGTGATCCTTGATACAATAAAATAATTGACAGAAGGAAACAGTTGAACGATTTATCAGTAACGGAAAAATTGAAGGACTTTGATGTCAATGTTCGTTCTCTTTATTATCATCCCGCTAAAGTCCATCGCATGTTAAGGAAAGAGGATTTGCCTTATATTAGGAATGAAGTGATCGATACCAAGCTATTTCTAACTTGTTTTGTGTTAATTTATTGTGTAACTTTGTGTGAATTGGTTGAAACCAATCTTGTCAGCCTCGAGCACAGGCGCAGAGTAGCCAGCCTCTCGGTATTCTATAGGATGCATTTCGGAGAGTGTGCGCAGAAATTGCACGCTTTAATTCCTCCCTCTCCTTTCCACCATCGGGCGACCAGGTGGTCGGCGGGTCTTCACCCCTTTGCTGTCGATATTCATTAGAGCCAAACGGTTTACTTCGACTTTTTTAATGCATACTGCAAAGGTGTAGAATAATTTGCCGGCGTCTGTATATATTTATTCGTAACTTGGCAGGCGAATTAACGGTAGCAGTACCAAACATTTCACACCTTTGATGCTCCTGTCTGCCATCGGTCTGTATAACATATGATAATGAACAGATGTCTGGTGTTAACGAAATAGTATGCTGACATCTATCGGAACTCATAGAGGTTTTTGTTATAGAATAAGGCTGACAAACGAGCACACAGTCCACCTGATGTTAAGTGGATGGTGTGGCCCATAGACATCTACATTTATCCTCGATTAAGAATCATGCGTTGCCACCCCTGAGGACTCAGATGGAATGCCTCGTTTCCTCTAAAAAGGATCTTCGGCTTTCTACATATACCATACGAAACACAGCGGCATAGAGCTGCTATTTTACGCTGGTATAATGTGAGAGCGTGGTCCTTCCCCGGTCGAGTCGACTCATTCTGCTACAACCATGATATAGCTGTAGCATAGGTCTACCACGTATAGAGTATAGAATTTAGTCCTTACCTATTTAAGAAAAACTTTTCTGTACTATTTTAAGATACTATTCCACTTTATAGGCGCTATGATGACACTCATGCTACTTGCATGTAAACAAACGATGTTTTGTTTTATGCAACTCTAGGCTACTGTGTATGAACTGTGTAAATGTAAAAAACTATTTCGAAAAATTAATTAAAATATATGGAGGTGATTATTATTATATGTTATTAAATAATATTTAAATAATTTGTTGATGTAGGCAGCCCTACGTGAGGCGCGAATGCGTGAAGGTTGTTTCGATATTAAAAAAAATTATGTCGATCGTGGCCAATTTTGTTAATCAAAAATCTATTTATTTACTATCCATGCCAATATTAACCAAACACGACTATCCCTGTAGAGCCGTGGCAGCTCAGATGAAGTAAATATAACGGAACGCGAGTGTAACCCCGGTTCGACCCCTGCCGGCACCAATGAAATTGTTGATTGCAATTTTAAGTGCTGATTTACCACGTGCTCGTCGGTGGAGGAAAACATTGTGAGGAAACCTGCATGTCCGAGGAATAAGAAAAAAAAATTTCGAAGACATGTGAAGTTCGCCAACACGCTTTGGGGCAGCGCGGCGGACACTTCCTTGCCCTAAAACCCTCTCAAAGATGAGGGGAGGCCTGTGCCCAGCAGTGGGACGTATATAAGCTGTAACTTAACTTTACTTTTACGACTATCCCTATTCTAGCCTCTACACTAGGTAAGACACGCCTTCGTCGATGAGGCGTCTTCAGAAAACAGTAAGAGTGTTCGAAGGCGACAGAAAACCAAATCGAGGCAGGCAAGAGGCGTGGGCAAAAAAGATTCCGTTTTTTTCTCCCCAGCGGGCTCTGTCTGCACAACCCATGCTGAGAGCACTGCCATTTGTTTGCCCAGTTTTTTGAAGAAAGTAAGAGAAAAACGACCAAGAAGTCACACCATGATAATGCTCCAGCGCACACTGCGAACAAGATAAAGTCATATTTGGTTTCTAAAAACGTGGATCTCGTGAGCCATTGACACAGTCCAGATATGGATCAGCTATTTTTTTATTATACAAAAAATTCGGAAGCCAGAAGTTAGAAGCTGTACAGGCTCTACCATTTGGCGACAAAAATAGGCAAGGGGGAACTAGAACCTACCCAGATAGAATTCCAGGCAGAAAAGGGTCTATCATATTAAGTAAATAGATATAGAGAAACTGATTACAATTTCAAAAATTATAGCTTCGTCACTAAAACCCCGAATGGTAACACAAAATAAAGATACCGCTTCTTTTCATTTAATGCGAAGCGTTAAGGGTGCGAGACGTCCGGCGATGTGATCGTCAATCCAAGTGTGACGATGAAGATAAATTCTCCAGAGAACAGAACAAAAACTTTTTTTATTCCACATAGTGTTGCGCGGCTAAGTTGACATCTCATCTCATGGCACTAGCGCCATCTAGTGTCGGGTAACAGAGCGAGGAGAGAGCTTTCCAGAAAACGACACGACTAATTTTTTAATCGACAGCGCCATCTAGTATCAAATTGAAGAACTAAACTTTCTAGAAGCTCTACACTCGATCTTTCTGCGCTTGGTCGGTTGGCGCGCGTATTTACTTGAATATTCTGGAATATTCTGGATGTTTTCGTGGAAGAGCCCTATATAAAGGCGCTGCAATACGCGATCGGGGAAGTATTGGATTTGGCGAGACAAGCGAAGCTTCGGAGCGGAATAAAGTGAATTAGTGTGTTTAATTATTAGTGTTTTAAGTTTTAATTTGTGTAAAGTAAATTAAAGTGTTAATTTAGGTAATTTTATCGGCAATTTTTATTGTCACGAACCTCAAGCTCGTAACAATTGGTGTCAGAAGTGGGATAAAATCATGCCGATTTTACCTAAGAAGGAAACGGAGGGTGTCCGTACCCGAAGTCAACGCCAGCAGGAGACGGATCAAAGAAGATTTGGCGGCGCAGACGTCGGAGGGCCAACTACCAGCCACGGAGGCTGCGGGCCCGTCGTTAGCTCCTGCATCTGCAGCAGCTGACTTAGGTGCTCTGATGGCGATGCTACAGGAGCAGCTGCAGCGTGGACGAGAGGAACAAGCCCGTCTGTTGAAAGAGCAGCAGGAGGAACAGGTCCGTTGTTTGGAAGAGCAGCTGTGGAGCGGACAAGAAGAACAGGTCCGTCGGTTGGAAGAGCAAATGCTCCTCATGAAGGATCTTCACACTACCTTCGGGAAGGAGATAAAGGAGGTTAAGGATAGGGTTGCTCAGCATGACAACCGCCTGTCGGAAGCTGAAACCCAAATCGCGAAGGCTGAAACCCAAATCAAGGAAGCTAAAACCCAAATCGACCAAGTGAACAATCGGGTAGACAACGTGGTGGCTGATGTGAAGAAAACGCTGGACGACCTCAAACTTGGGGATGGAACAACAGCTCCCGTAGTAGCTACAACACCTTCGCTACGTGGATTCAAAGTGCCGCCGTTCGACGGTACCTCTTCCTGGTCAGCCTACAAGATCCAGTTCAAGGCTGTTATGAAGGCGAACGGCTGGAATAAAAGTCAGGCCATGACTGCTCTCACACTAGGCCTGCGCGACCAGGCCTTAACAGTTCTGGAAGCTCTCGGTGAGGAAGTGACTTATGAGCAACTCCTTGAGGCATTGGAGGCGAGATATGGCGACGCTCTCCTGGAACACGTCTTTCGTGCGCAGCTTAAAGATCGTGTGCAGCGCATCAACGAAAACCTGCAGCTGTGGGCTCTAGAAGTGGAGAAGCTGGTGCGAAAAGCATACCGGTCTGTACCTGCGCTCATTGAAGGGAACCTGGTGCAGTCATTCATCGACGGCATCCGCGACCTGGAAGTCAGAGCTGCTGTGAGGCTCGGGCACCACGAGACGCTTAAGGACGCCTTGGCCCATGCACTGGAAGTGGAAGCCGTGCGGCAGGATCATCGTTCCCATCGCGTCAGGGAGGTCGCAGCAGCTACAGTCCGTGACCGCAGCAAAGGATACAGCCTAAGGTGCTATGGCTGTGGGGAAAAGGGCCATCTTCGATCCAGCTGCCCTAAGCGAACCGCAGAAATGGAAAGTGAACGATATCAGGAGGGTAGTGCAGCTAACGGCACTGCCTGGCGGCGACAGGATCATCGTTCACCTCACGCTAGGGAGGTTGCAGCAGTTACGGTTCGCGACCACAATAAAGGATACAGCCCTAGGTGCTATGGCTGTGGGGAAAGGGGCCATCTTCGGTCCAGCTGCCCTAAGCACACCCTAGGAAGTGAAGGTGAACGGTCTCAGAAAGGAAGTGCGGCTAACAGCACCGCCCAGCAGCAGCAGGAATACGACTTTACTATCAGACACTGCAGCGGGAAATCTCACGGCAACGCAGATGCATTGTCAAGAAGACCTTGTCCTGAAGATTGTAACCATTGTAGTACGCAAGAGAGTAAGGAAGTGGTATCCGTGAGGATGCTCAGGACAGACCACCTCAGCAACGGGTGGAAGGACAGCCTACGACATGCACAGCAGGAAGATCCGGACATCAAGCCGATTCTGGGATGGATGAAGGCCCGTGCTACCAAGCCTAAGTGGAGGGACGTCTCAGTGATGAGTTCAACCACGAAAAGCTATTGGGCCCAATGGGACAGCTTGCTGCTTCAGGATGGAGTCCTGTGCCGTAAATGGGACAATGGTCGAGGAGACAGCTGTCGTTTGCAAATGGTTGTCCCTAAAGCTAAAGTGCCGAATGTTCTACAGCTGTGCCATAATGGTCGTTCAAGAGTCCATCTGGGAGTTAAACGAACTCTACTGAAGGTCCGAGAACAGTTTTACTGGGTCCATTATCGTGACGATGTCGAGGATTGGTGTCGTACATGTACAAGTTGTGCGGCTGTGAGGGGACCTCAGACACGGAGTAGAGGAGCATCGAAATTGTACAATGTTGGTGCACCACGGGATAGGACATCCCTTGACATTGCGGAGCCGTTACAGAAAGGCGCAAAGGGGACTCCTAAGATCGTCCATGTGGATCGCTTGGCGCGTTATTATGGGTCCGATAATGCTCGGGACGAGCATGTCTTAGGAGGGGGCAGTGTTGCGCGGCTAAGTTGACATCTCATCTCATGGCACTAGCGCCATCTAGTGTCGGGTAACAGAGCGAGGAGAGAGCTTTCCAGTAAATGACACGACTAATTTTTTAACCGACAGCGCCATCTAGTATCAAATTGAAGAACTAAACTTTCTAGAAGCTCTACACTCGATCTTTCTGCGCTTGGTCGGTTGGCGCGCGTATTTACTTGAATATTCTGGAATATTCTGGATGTTTTCGTGGAAGAGCCCTATATAAAGGCGCTGCAATACGCGATCGGGGAAGTATTGGATTTGGCGAGACAAGCGAAGCTTCGGAGCGGAATAAAGTGAATTAGTGTGTTTAATTATTAGTGTTTTAAGTTTTAATTTGTGTAAAGTAAATTAAAGTGTTAATTTAGGTAATTTTATCGGCAATTTTTATTGTCACGAACCTCAAGCTCGTAACACTCTCAATAGGTATTATAAATAATACCTATTGAGAGTCACTATATATATATATATATATATATATATATATATATATATATATATATATATATTTAAAAAAAACCAACAGCGATTTAACAACTTCAAGGGCTTAAATGTAAGGCATGCAGCTTAAATGTAAGGCCTATTAAAGGGTTTTTCAGTTATATAAACAAAATATATGGACGGTACAATTTAACTATTCTTTGGATTTATACTAATCTAATTATATATATATATATATATATATATTTTTTATATATATATATATATATATATATATATATATATATATATATAGTTTGTACGACCACGCGTTATTGTGGACGGACGTATTCAGACTATCGAGGGATTTTTAAAAACATTGCAAACAGTAAATATTTTGGAAAAAGTGTCTTATTGCTATAGTCATAATATTGAGAATTGTAGTCAACTTCGATGATCGACGGGTGCAGTCAAACATCAGTCTACGTGTAACTGCGATCCCCACCTCTACGCACAAAGATCGGTAATATATCAAGCTATTCGCACATGCATAGATTAATGAACGTAAAGAAGTGATATTTTTTGATAATGCAGCGCTCTCCAACAAATAAACGTTTTGATTCCGATCCGGATCTATCCAACATTGTCGCTCAAAAACGCAAGTATGATCACGATATTTCAGATTCATTCAAATTATTCACTGATAATATATTGAAAAAGATGATGGATGGATGAATGATTGGAAGACAGATTTTAATAATAATTTACTTCAAATAAATGACACTATAAATAATTTGATTAAGAACGACCTTGCAAAACTGAACGAGATTGTAGTCGAGGTGAAGGCAGAGATCAATAATATGCGTAAGGAATACACAGAGATTAAGACTGACATAGTAAGATTAAAAACTCAGCAAGTGGCAACACAAAAAGAAATTAATAGTCTCCAGCAGTCGGTACAATTCAATGCTGACCAGCAAGACGAGCAAGCAAAAAAGATTGAAACTTTAGCTGTCGATACTAAGAAAACACGTGAAATAGAGATGGAAATTGTTAAAATAAAACAGCAATATATGCAATTACAATCACAACTGAACTCAAGTGAAGAGAGAGAGAGATTATCAAATATTGAAATTGTCGGTGTGCCGGAATGCAAAAGCGAAAATCTTCAAGACCTTATTTTGAACATTGGAACACATATTGGTGTCGATATTCCGCCAAATGATATTTTACAAGTGAATAGAGTTTCTCCGAAAATAAAATTACAAGGTCGTCCCAGAGTCATAATAGCTAAAATGCGAACAAGGCTCTTGAAGTACAAATATATATATATATATATATATATATATATATATATATATATATATATATATATATATATATATATACATATATATATCATCATTACAGCCCTTCACAAGTCCACTGCTGAACATAGGCCTCCCCCAAGTAACGCCACAAAGCACGGTCCTGAGCCACCTGCTTCCATCGACTACCTGCATGTCTTACCAGGTCGTCATTCCATCTAGTGGGGGGTCGCCCTACACTACGCCTACCGGTACGAGGCTGCCACTCGAGAACCTTTCTTTCCCATCGGTTATCGGTTCTTCGAACTATATGGCCGGTCCATTGCCACTTCAGCTTACTAATCCGTTGGGCTATGTCGGTCACTCTGGTTTATCGGATATCCTCATTTCTGAGTCTATCACGCAGAGAAACTCCGAGCATAGCCCTCTCCATAGGTCGCTGAGCGACCTTGAGCGTCCTCATACGGCCAGCAGTGAAGGACCACCTCTCTGATCCGTAAGTCATCACTGGCAACACGCACTGGTTGTACAATCTACTTTTCAGAGATTGAGGTATACCTGACGAGCAGATGTGTCGTAATTTCCCGAATGCTGCCCAGCTAAGTTTAATGCGTCGATTGACCTCTTGGTCAAAGTTGACCAACCTAGTCGGACTATTCGTCCCAGGTAAACGTACTCGTCAACAACTTCGAGCATAGTGCTCCCAACAAATACCGGCATAGGTGTGACATGGACATTAAACATGATCTTTGTTTTTTCCATGTTCATCTTAAGACCTATCCGTTGGGAGACACAATTGAGGTCATTGAGCATAGTGCTTAGGTCCTCCAGCGATTCTGCTATAAGGACTATATCGTCGGCAAATCGAAGGTGGGATGTTTTTGCCATTGATGTTAATACCGTATCTTTTACAGTCCAGTAGCTTGAAAACGTCTTCCAATGCTGTGGTGAAAAATTTCGAGAATATAACGTCACCCTGTCTTACACCTCTCTGCAGTTGGAGAGGTTTCGTACTCTGGTGAAAGGACTGTAGCACCGCCCAAATTTTGACAGAATCAAAGGCTTTCTCGTAGTCCACGTACGCCAGGCAAAGTGGCAGATTGTAACCTTCGGACTTCTGTAAAATTTGCCGAAGGGTATGTATCCCGGAAGTCGTCAAGACTGCGTGCGAGACGATTCGTTCTGACTCTCGAGAACAGCACGCAGACGAGGCTCAAAAGGGATATTGGTCTGTAGTTCTTCAAGAGTGCGTCGTCACCTTTCCTGAAGAACAAAACCACCGCACCCGTTTTCCACCCGCTTTCAGAAGCTCCGCTGTAATTGCATCCTCGCCCGGGGATTCGCCGTGCAGGAGAGCCATTCTAATCTCGTTCAGACTGATGTCCGGGGTATCATTAGAATAGTGTCGGATAAGACTTGCTCTTGGATCGCTACACACTTAATACTTTACACTTTACGTGACTTTACATGCCTTTGAAATGTTGTTTTAATCTACCAGAAATGCAGATTACTTTAGGGTATAGGCTACAATATAACTAATAGCTTAACTTTCATAAGTTAGTAGTTCACTTTATTTTTCTTATTCTTTTAAGAAACATTATCTTTAGAGTAGGTAGTATCTTTTCCTGAGTCATAGAGGCAGTTTACATAAATATTTTGCATAAGGACGCACAACGCACATCATAAGTACGAACACTTGTTTCGTGCGGGATACGAACCCGCGTGAACTACACCGCATAGAATTCAAGATAACCAAAAGAGAGCCCACCTGTACTTGCCATACACTAGTGCGCTGCATATTATTGTGTCCTGCAGATGGCTAGTCTCCGTTGAGACTGGTCGTCATGCAGGGATGCCGTTCCAGCGCATTTAGCGCTGGATCTGGTGCAATTCTAGGGTCGGTATTAAGGGTAGGTATTAAGAAAAAGCGCCATACGCTTTTTTATTTTTATACTTGAAGAAGAAAAAGCGCTATACGCTTTTTCTTAATATCTACGTGCTAAAAATATCTAGTCTATTAGTCTGCTACATATTTTTAGCACGTAGATATTTAAAAAAAGCACTATAGACCGTAGAACTCCACCAGATCAAGCGTCTAATGCGCTGAAATGGCAACACTGTCGTCATGATCGAAATTCATTTTGGAGGACTTTATACTTACATAAGTATAAGACTTTATACTTACGTAAGTGTAAAGTCCTTCGAATACATGAAGTAACATGGATTATATGTATATTAAGATAACTATTACTAATTTGCATTTAAACTTGATAATATTATCAACGTTGGACCTGATGTGTCCTTATCGTCCATAGGTAAAAGGTTATTGTACCATTTTAATCGCATTTTATTTAAGATAAGCTACGTGTGAGGTTGTGAGTTTCTTGCTGCTTCTTCTAACAAGGTCACCAATACAATCATTTGAAAATGATAAATCTAAATTGTACAGACTGGTGATAGCGATCACCATAGCAAAAGAGAGGGTATAGGCTTATTGTAGCTACTGTCAGAACATAGGTCTCCCTATTGGATTGTCTCATGATATTTGCCTATTTTTTTAAATTATGCATATTCGCCTCACGGGAGCAACGACGAGTTTTGTGGGACTCGCAACGACTAAAACTCTATGGTGTTCCGCTTTCGCCGCATTTTGGCAGGGCCACGGGAAAGCTTTCGTATACAATCGCGCTTCCACCAGCGCCGGGCCCATAGCCGCCCCTCCTCCGGATAGGACAACTCCCCTCCCTTCTCCTTCTCAGGTAAGGCAAACCAGAACACTAGTGCGCCTTCCTATGCTTCCTATAAATCCACATGTTCAGCGGACCCCCTCGAATCAGGTAAGTACGCGGAGGCCATGGAGCCAGGAAAATCGAACCCTCGTATGCACCAGTCTTCCTGACCCCCGAGGCAGATCTGATCTATGGTTCAGTTGCCAAACAAGTTTCGGCCGCGGAGGGTAGGGGGAGCGCCGCCACTGCATCCCCGCAATAGTCGCGGAGAATAGGATGACATGGGATATTTGCCTTAATTGACACGTTTGGCAGGAGGGTTGGCAAACGTAGTTTTTTAATTTTTATTAAGAAGACGCTGCTGGTCAACTCCTGATATATTTCTCTCTGCCGCCTCTTACGACTCCTACGGGATAATATGGTGTAGTGGACATTCTTAATTTCCCCCACTACATGGTCAATGTAGCTAATACGATAATTTGTTAATTTGTTGGTTCCATTGGATTTCGTGGTAGAGCCATGCTGCAGTTGTATTAATAGTATAATAATGTCCTCCAGACCGAATTTCGGCCACGGCTACCTACCTCAACGGAGACTAGCCATCGGCGTAGGACAGGATTATAGTGCCCAAGTGTATGCGCAAAGCACAGGTGTACTCTCTACTCCCTCACTCTCATAATCCGATGGGACGGTAAACCGACAGGACCGGAGAGAGATCAGGCGCAGGACCAACGGCTTTATGTGCTTTCCGAGGCACGGGGGTAAAACACTGCCAACTTCCTGACTCCGGGCAACTACTGAGAATTTCTTGACGGAAAAACTCAAAATTAATAACTTTTTTGGCCCGACCCGGGATTCGAACCCAGGACCTCATGACCAGCAGTCGCACTACTACATTATACCACAGAATAATGATTATACATACACAAACACATTATACATTATACATACATATAGATATTTACTATACGCATTAATAGTATAGTTGTAGCACGAATGGGTCGGCTCGACCGGGGAAGGACCACGCTCCCACAGAATACCAGCATGAAATAGTAGCTTAATGCTGCTGTGTTTCGTATGATGAGTGTAGAGAACCGGAGACCGTTTTTACTGGAAACAAGGCATTCCATCTTAGTCCTCACGGGTAACAACGCATCTGCATTTTGATTTGTAATCGAGGATAGATGTAAATGTCTATGGGCCGCAGCAACCACTTACCATCAGGAGGACTGTGTGCTCGTTTGTCGCCCTGTTCTATTAAAAAAAATTGTCTTTATTTATGACGCTTATTATAATATGATAATGAAACTAATTCACATTTTACTGTAGGTGGTAGGAGTATCCTCGAACATAATGAATCTCTTTTTTGTCAGGTGCACCCTGGACAATCTGTAAGTTTTTCATGGCAAAAGTGATAAATCTTTATACGTCGAAACTAAATCTAACTTGATTTATCTGAAATTTGTCTGAGACATAGAGTTGTGAGCTTAGCAGTTATAATTTCTTAATTAAGTAGCGCCATCTATTTTTAATATGCTAAATTAGGCTCTACTTGTGTTGTGTTAAAATCCGTAAATAATAGTTTTATTCAATGTGTAGTGTTCGCGTAAATTTAAGAAATCACTATTTACTTGTGTTTACTACACTAGTTGCTAGATGTCGCTTTAATAAAATTAAAGAAAGCAGTGCCTGGTTAATTTTTAAAGTAACAAATATAATATGTTCATAATCATCATCATCATCATCTTTTTAGTAAGCATATCAAATTATGATAGGCTTATTATAAAGATGTATAATTAAAATGACGTTGCCGATATTTCATGACCTGCTACAATTGTGCTTATAAGGACGGCTGACGGCACAACATAAATACTCAGTGCTGCCCTTAGACCATTCAATGGTCTAAGTAAGATACTGCCGTATATTTGCTCATAATTATATAAAATTATGTCAAGTAAGAATTGGCCGCGTGGTGGTGATATAAGAGAATCCATTACCGCATTTCGTACCGTGGGTGTTGTAAGAAGTTCGAAATTCTCATGGCTCCCGATAGATGGCGCTATAACAGTGTACTTACTCCAAATGTAAAATAGCCAGACAGGCGACGGGAGACGGAGAAGGCAGCACAGAATACCATTACTCTCTACCGAGATGGCAGCAGCGTTAAAGATGCGAAACGTTTAGTATTACGATTATATGGACTGTAGAGGTAAGGAGTACAGACTCTGTATAAAAAAGTGTCCGTAGGAATGCGCTAAATAAGGGTGGCGCCACTGTAGTTACAGTCTAAATTTAAAAGAACTTTTTATATTTTTTTTATTGCACAGCCTTTCACCATAGCTCTTTTTACAATAATTGTTTTATTGGCTTCAAATTTTTTATTTTGAAACCCACTCTCAACGTATTTTACGGCGATTTTTCAAATCCTGTAGCTACTCGAGCGCTGTTGTGGAGAGTTTTTGAACTGTTATTTACTGCTTACAGATGGACACATTTTCAACTATTCTCCTATGGGAGATTGTCCTCCTTACCTCTATACTCCATGCGTCTAGTATTGCGATCGTTAAGATTTCACTGCCTCGTTGTCTTGCGATCGTAAATGCGGCTTTAGACCTTTAGGTCCCTGGTTCGAACTTCGAATACGGGTCGAGAAAACATTAGTTATCTTGTTTTTCTGTAAAGAAGTTCTCCGTAGAGCTCGTAGTCAGGAAGTTGACGGTATTGCTTCGGAAAGCACGTGAAGCCGTTGGTCCTGCGTGAGATCTGTCTCTGGTCATGCCGGATTGCCGTCCTGTCGGACTTTGAATGACAGTGAATAGATGAATGTGTGCATGTATGCACAAGCGTACCTGTGCTTGTGCATACACTTGGGCATTCCTTCTTGCGCTGGCAGCAATCCTTTACTGCGCGGATGGCTAATCTCCATTAAGACTCAACCGATATTTGGTCTGCAGGCTGCAGTATACTATTACTGCGATCGGTAATCCACCTGCCAGGCGTGGATGGCAAGGCAAATTCTCTACACAGCGGCAGAGGCAGAGGCTTATATCCAGCAGTGTGGGCTTTTGCGCGTTGATAATGATGGTATTATGTAGTTTAGTGCAATTTATTACCCAAACGTAGTATCGCAACTGCGTAATAAATGTATTAGGAAGCTATGCGGGCCGAAAGGCTTTTTAAATTTAGGTATTTGTAGAAACTATTGCTGCGAGCGCGAGTGCGATAAGAACAACTGCACATCCAACTGAATACCTAGCCTAAGTAAAAATATATAATTCGAGGATTGACTCTCTACCATTTCCTCCTCCAATATTGAACCAATTTAAAAGATATGTCCTTGTCTGTATAATATGTGTATGTGTACAAACTGAATGAGAAGGATATACACTGTATCAATATTTTTTTTAGTATTAGTTATTAAATTTGAACACTACGCTTCTGTTGACAGTGTTTATAAAGAAAATGTATCATCAAAAAGGAAAACATAGAAGAGGTTTATACTTATTTTACTGTATTAAATCATTGCTATGAGGTCATAAACCAGAAAGAAAACAGGCGAGAGCGTCGCTTGCTATGTACCGACATGGTTGTCTATGGTTGTAATATGTCTCGTTGATGCGGCTGCATGACATGTAGTTTCTTCCTACTATATTTTTGCGCTGGCTCAAAAATGAGGCTCCCTAAATTGGCACGTGTCTAGAAGGGAGTAGTTTTTTTTTGCACAAATTATGATGCAAATCAAAATAAGATATAGTAACTCAGCTCAAATTCTCATTTCACCACCACTTCCCCGCGCGTCGTATGCTATGTACCGACATGTTTGTAATCACTAATACTGTAAGTAGATAGGTCGTTAGATACTTTTTTCATTAGGTTTATGATATTTATGCCTGTTTCTTTACGCCAACCCAGTCGCTTCTTATATTTATTCCGGTTATTTCCCATTTTAATTTTACGTCGGCCTGTTGCGTAATGTGTATTCTGATCGTAAGTGATACAGCTTCCCCATTCAAACGCCGAAGCGAGACCACAGACTAGATAGAGAAACTAAAGCGAGACTAACCGGGGCCGGCTAATTTCTTTTTAGAGTGAAAATAATGGTAATTTAAAAAATAAAATAAAAAACGTAAACCCTACTTTATAGTTAGTTCAGTTAATATGCAAAGTTTCATGATCTAATTTAACGTATTTTATGAATACCAGCGGTTTATTGTTCAGTTTGGAGGTAACTTTGGATTTTTTTTTCTATCGAGAAAATTTTCATCTAACTTAACATTAATCCTACACTTTACCATATATTCATTTCAAAATTAATGCTTCAAGATATTCGGCATAACTATGCCATTTGAGGTAGTATTTTTAATGTATTTCCCCTTAAGGGGAAATATAATCTCAAATGGCTTAGCAAGATCCTTCGTTATACCGAAAATATTTCGATAGAAAAAAAAATCCAAAGTTACCTCCAAAATAAACAATAAACCGCTGTTATTCATAAAATACTTTAAATATGATCATGAAACTTTGCATACTAACTGAACTAACTATAAAGCAGTGCTTATGTTATTTACTTTTTTTAAAATACCATTATTTTCACTGTAAAAAGAAATTACCTAAACTATCGGCCTCTTGAGCTTGAATCCTGTCGCCCGGTTAGTTCGCTTAGGCCTTTGAAAGGGGAGGTTGTGTCGCTTACGATCAGAATATACATTACGCAACAGGACGACGTAAAATTAAAATGGAAAATAACCGTTATAAAAATAAGAAGCGACTGGCTTGGCGTTAAGAAACAGGCATAAATTTGATAAACCTAATGAAATAAGTGTCTAACGACCTTTCTACTTACAGTATTAGTGATTACAAACATGTCGGTACGTAGCATACGACGCGCGGGCAAGTGGGGACGAAATTAGAATTTGAGCTGACTTACTCTATCCCCTTAAGTCTACCGGTGAAGATAGGCAGCTTCCATAGATAGCCTCGTAGGTGGGGATTTTACTATAGTTGCCACACTATGCAACCCGCTTGGGTTGGAATCCGCTGTTTTATTATTTTCAGTTGTTATTACATGCTGCTGCCCCTATCTTGTTTCAGGATCCTTCCGCCGCCTCTAACGACTTAGGTTACTTATATTACCTATTTTGTTAAATTAGGGTGAGCTAGCCAGTTTGCCACCTACAGTTCAGTCTACAAGATGTATCGTCTTTACACATAACAGCCACAAGTAAAGTTCTTCTGCCCTCGTGAGATAGAAGTTCCAACAATGCTTTTCGTTCATCAGTCATTAAAGCCTATTAAAAGTTCACTACGAGTATTAAACATGGTCTCCCCTATTAGTTAGCCTCATGGTTGCACTCGAGTAATTTTGCTGCTCACTTACAATCTATATGAATCTATATATAGCTATTAGGTTTTTGAATTCTAAAAAGGAAAAATTGGGTCAAAAAAATTGTAATACTACACATTGAATAAAACTATTTTTACGGATTTTATCGCGTTTAATTTTTTTCATTTTTAATTCTCGCCGTTTCGGATGTACGGTGTGCTGTAAAGCACACAAAACTTCCGGAATTAAAAATAGGAAAAACACGTAAAAATCGTTTTATTCACTTTATTCAGTTATTCATAGGATAAAATAACATAAACAAATTAAAAATTTACTATTTTATTAATAAAATAGTTCAATTGTTTTGCTTCTATTTTCAATCGGGTTATAATTTATTCGATGGAAACTTTTACTTTTATCTGACGATTGAAACATCGGCTCTAAAATATAAAGAAAAAGTTAGAGTTACTAGATGGCGCTACAGTTGGCGCCTGCTGTTTTGTTGCTGTTACTTTTTTGTATGTAGATAGCATTCTTCTTACAATAGAGAGTAATTATGTTTCCTGGGCATGATCATAACCGTAAAATTTAACCTTGTTATATTTACTAAATTATTTAGTAATTTAATTATTCCGGAAATAATTGATAGAATCAGGCGTTACTTTGCAAAATATGTTAAATCCATTATAATAAATAATTTATTACTTTGCAACCTTCCGCTAACTAATTACAATGATGTGTCTTACCTGGATTGAAGAGCACCTCCCGCCTCCCTCAATTGCATGCACTAACTCCGTCACCACTAGTCCCAGTACCACTACTCCCGGCACCACTACTTCCAACACCACTATTCCAAGTAAGACACACCATCGACGACAATACGACACGTGTTTCGCCTCTACACGAGGCATCCTCAGGTAATGTAGACTTTACGGCGACTGACCGCGGTTAGCGGAAGGTTGCAAAGTAATAAATTATTTATTATTCCGGAAAGGAGACGGGCAAAAGTTCATAGAACGCTGGGCCTGATGTTACAGTAACAATTACTGCATTATTTTATTTATATACCAATACCATTTAAAAAAAAACTAAAATGTTTACGACTGCTTCATGGTAGAAAAAAATATTTTGGATGTAATTGGTTTGTATAACAACAATGTTATTGATTATGTTATGCTTACAATGTTATTCTTACAAGCTCTTACATTACACTTTAAGAAAATAATTATCAGACTTTATTGTAAACTAGCCTTTACCAATAGTTTTATGTATTGTAGGACATTCACACATACAAGATTCAGACGCCGCCGTCCAACTAAATTCTAGAGTTTTGAAATAATTATAAAAAAACAGAGAGAGTGTTAATTAAAAATACTTTCTGTTTTAATGATTTATTAATCGTCTACTTCATCATAAACAAATAAAATATGGTCTAGAAACGGTGCATGCGGTATTAAATTCTCTTGATGCCTTGCCCAGATTAGGTACCATATTATGGACATTACATGACAACAGCAACCTAGAGTTCTTTTTCCTACTAAGCAACTAAGATAATACTGTTTGATGGCCTCTCTACCATTAAGAGAAGTGTCAACTAAAATTTAAGTAAAATATGTTAATGAGCTTAAGTATATGCCTCAATTTTATTCGACCTCTTAATAGCCAGCTGGTTGCTGTCCGTTTCTCGATACACTTCTATTTCATATCTCCCATCTTGTCGTATGTGTTCTCCATAATAGGACCTAGCCTACTTAATTTGATAAATACCTAAAGATATTTTTATTAAATCGCTATGCGTAGGCTAGGCTTTTTACATGTATTCTTGCAAAATCAGAAAAGAAACCATCAGAATCCTTTATACGTAGCCAGAGTCGTTAAAGATCAATATATTATTACAGCACACAAAAACAACAGAAAATATTCAGAGCCAAACAAACGTAACAAATGATTTGATTGATGTTTGAGTATTGAATTAACGTTGAGATTTCCGCTTTGTGGCCTGTATAAAACATTGATAATCGATTGTGAAATCGATTTATTAATCTATTTAGTCAATTTATTTTTACGATTTTTTTGAAACGTTGAAGTGTTATGAGGAAACCATTATTGAAATAATAAGTTTCTTAAACTTACCTACTTAAATAAGAAAAAACTGAATCACTTTTTATTGTCTTTTTTTTCTATTTTTTTATTAAAATCGATTAACTAACCTATTTCGTCTGACAGCACTGTTTAAAAATGAAAATAACGGAAGTCAGTATTATTTTTATTAAATATTTAATTTCTTTCGCCATGATAAAACTGTTTAATATTTCATTATTAACTACAAAAAAACTGTAAAAAATATTGATAAGTATTTCACTTGTGAAAAGTTAGGCCCAAATTCGCCCGTCTCCTTTTCTCCACATGCCTGAGCCAACGGAGCATGTTATTTTTGTCACTTATGAAGAGCAGCACTCTAATTGCATACGCTTTCTTCGTTAGCAAATAACATATCATTCATATTGTGTATTATAATATAAAATATTTGGAGCATTTGTGAAAAAGTCACTGTGTAATTTACTGTCACCTGGTATTTTTTGGACCGATGCGACTGAGGTACCTTCAAGAAAAGAGCCTTTTCCTTTCTTTAGGCAATACACTTGCTATTCCCCAAGTGTTGCAGATGTTCATGGGTGAGGGTAATCCCTTACTATCAGGTGTGCTGTATGCTCGCTGGCCTTCTATTCCATAAAAATACTACGTAGTAAGTGAAGGTAAGTCTGCAATTAATTTGTTTTATATGGGTTGTCGCTCGTCGCTCATTTTGTCAACCCAGCATTTGATTACAGCGACGCCGTTCTACATTTAGATGGATGTAGAGGAGAGGTTGGGAGTAGACCGATTGAAATGAGAGGAAGACGACGGAGATCTTTGGAGTGATGTCACATAGTCGGCGAATTGACGCCACACGGTCGTCAACAAGTGGTTATCTAACACCGAGCTATTGAAGAGCGCACTGAAACTATAATTGTTTTAAAATGTCTTGGTTTAAGACTTATTTATTAGAAACAACTTTTCAGCCTGGGAGTCTGTCTAGGTCTGGTAAGGTACTACCAAATAGCGCTGCGAGCACTGCTGTTTTTGTCTGAAGGGAGAGCTAGTATAATTACAGGATGTCAGGCGTTCCAGGTGTTGGCCATTATAGCTACTGTGGGAAGCGGAGTCGATCTGCGGAGGCGGGAAGAGTGAAGACGCTGCGACTTATCACTGTAATATGTCTCGATGATGCGGCTGCATGACATGTAGTTTCTTCCTACTATATTTGCCCGGGCTCAAAAATGAGGCTCCCTAAATTGGCACGTGTCTAGAAGGGAGTAGTTTTTTTTTTGCACAAATTATGATGCAAATCAAAATAAGATATAGTAACTCAGCTCAAATTCTCATTTCACCACCACTTACGAGCGCGTCGTATGCTATGTACCGACATGTTTGTAATCACTAATATTGTAAGTAGATAGGTCGTTAGATACTTATTTCATCAAGTTTATCATATTTATGCCTCTTTCTTTACGACAACCCAGTCGATTTTTATTTTTATTACGGTTATTTCCCATTTTAATTTTACGTCGTTCTGTTGCGTAATGTGTATATTCTGATCGTAAGTGACATAGCTTCCCCGTTCAAAGGCCGAAGCGAAACTAACCGAGCGGCAGGAGACAAGCTTCAAGGCGCTGATAGTTTAGGTAACTTCTTTTTACAGTGAAAGTAATGGTAATTTAAAAAAAATAAAAAAGATAAGCCCTGCTTTATAGTTAGTTCAGTTAGTATGCAAAGTTTCATGATCTAATTTAAAGTATTCTATGAATAACAGCGGTTTATTGTTCAGTTTGGAGGTAACTTTGGCTTTTTTCTATGGAGAAACTTTGTGTTTTCGTCTAACATAGTACTTAACATTAATCCTCAACTTTACCATATATAATTACTTCAAAATTAATGCTGCAATATTTTCGGAATAACGGAGGATCTTGCTAAGCCATTTGAGGTAGTATTTTTAATATTTCCCCTTAAACTAAAATGAATATAGTAGACTGTATGATGAAATACGTCAATACCCACAAACGTTTTGAGAAATATAATAGCCATCAATAAAACCAAGTCTCGCAACTCAAGTCAGTTAATTTATTCAGTCCCTATTTAAGGGGAAATATAATCCTTCTGTTTTAAGTTATTACGTAATTAGCTAACCTAACAACATTTCATAATGACCATATCAATGTTAAAAAAATTATGTTTTAAATAAATAGATTGACTTCGCATGAAAACACAATGTATCTCACAAGTAATACATATTATATTAAATTAGATTGCTTAGTGCGATTGCCAAGTCGTGATGTAGTCATAGATATTAGAAATATATATTTCTATGTATGTAGTGTTGTTTATTTGAAATTGGTTGTAGGTGTTCATGGGCATACAGTAGCCACTTATTATATGTAAGTCCGTTTGTTACTTAAATTTAATAAAAAATTAGAACTTAATTCCAAAGCTAATGTTCACAACTTAGAAAAAAGAAATATTCAATAGCATGGAACAGATGCTGCCCTATATGGCATCGTTAGTATAATGATACTAGTTTCTTTATATGCTTCATATCTAGGTGCGAGTATAGAATAGATCTCACGTAGACCACTTGCACCCGGTTTCGGAGGCGCTCTTTTCACGAGCAGTGAATTAGATTCCCCCACAATAACCGAGCCGGACGTCGGGTTGTAACGAGTGGTCCACTAGCAGCCTTTTATTCCGCCTGTGAATATGGAATTAATTATTGGTCGCATGATACATTTGTACGGATAACTTGTAAATGAAGTTGCTACTAATCGAAGCAAAGTACGGTTCGCAAGCCACTCGTAGGTTGAGGTCTTGGATGTAGGTATACAATATCAGTACCGTTATTTATGGCGTAGTTTTTTTTTATTCACAAAAAATGTTTTGTGCCAGGAAACAACAAATTTGAATGAAAATATTTACTTCGACTTCAACATATTGCGTAAAAGATGTTTTTTTTTTTGTAATTTGTAAAATTAGAACAGATACATAAAATTACAAAATGCTATTTTCATTTATTCATTAATTGCAGCTTAGTACTACTGAGCATAGCTAAGTATAACTGTATAACCGCAGGTTTTCATTGTTCAGTTGTTCATATCCTGATTTTTTTTCTTCAGTCGCCTCCTACGACACCAACAGGTTGATATGAGGTGGAAGATATACTTTCACCGCTAATACACGATCATAATTGTTCAAATCATATCAATCATCTATTTATACTGTAGTAGGTATGTAATACAGGGGAATTCTAGAAATGTGACCCATCTTTTTTATTAAGATTTTTGTGAGACAGAATTCTTATATGTTTCCCTCAATTTTAATACCAGATCTTTTTTATAGAATAAGGGTGACAAACGAGCACACAATCCACCTGATGGTAAGTGGATGCTGTGGCTCATAGACATCTACATTTATCCTCGATTAAGAATCAAAACGCAGATGCGTTGTCACCCGTGAGGACTAAGATGGAATGCCTCATTTCCAATAAAAAATAGTTTCCGGATCTCTACACTCACCATACGTAACGCAGCAGTATTAGGCTGCTATTTTACGCTGGTGTTCTGTGAGAGCGTGGTCCTTCCCCGGTCGGGCCGACCCATTCGTGCTACAACCATAATATAGCTGCAGCGTGGCTGTACCACGTATGAAATTTAGTGAGTAGTAGTAAGTCCGTTTCATATATTTACTTTGTGGTTTTGGTTTCACAGGTCCGTGAGAAGAACAATTCATTCTTAACCATTTCTAAAAACCTTCTTTCCATGTCCAGATGTGGATTAATACAGGTCCATTAAGAAGAATAACAGCACTAACGTGGTAGAGCCACATTGTAGCTTTATTATTGTTGTAGCCCGCATGGGTCGGCCCGGCCAGGGTGGGACCACGCACTCACAGAATACCAGCGCAAAATAGTAGTTTAATGCTGCTGTGTTTCGTGTGGTGAGTGTAGAGAACCGAAGACCCTTTTTACTGTAAGCGAGGCATTCTATCTAAGTCCTCAGGGGTGATAACTCATTTGAGTTTTGATTCTTAATCTCGAATAAAAATGTAGATGTCTGTGGGCCGCAGCATCCACTAACCATCACGTGGGATGTGTTCTCATTTTTCATTCTTATTCCATAAAAAAAAACGGGAACTACCATGGAAGCAGTTTCTAAATCAGATAATAAATTGTTATAAGAAAACTGACTATCTTATACAAAAAGAATTAGATTTTAATATATGAATTTTTGGTATGAGAAATAAGAAAACACATATTTAACTATAAAAATACGTTTAATACTAGCATTGAATAGTTATAGACTAAGCGTAGGTGGCGATTTGAGCTGGATACGTGTCACCGGTGCGGTGGCAAGAATGACAGATCGCGTAGTACTCTTTCAGCACGTTCTAGAAGTGGACCCCGCCAGCGCCACAGCGTAGTGTCCCGCACGGGCTGCGCTCTGAGGTCAGCGCAGGTTTTGCTCAGCGCTGTCACGCAGTCGGCGCGATAGTGCTGCAAGCGGGCGTGACGCGTCTCCAACGCGTACGACGAGCACGCCCCGCCCAAGCACGCCAGCGGGAAATGATTGTGTAGCGCTAACACGCGGTCCGTCTCGTGGAACGCTTTCACGTATTGTCCCGGCTTGGTGAAGTTGCGCGTTCGGTAAACGTGCTGCAACATGTGCATGTAACGGGGTACGCCTTCCTCCCAGCCGTGCTCGTGACGCAATGAGTCCAAAAAGTATAAGTTGGACGCATGGTACGACGAGCGCGCCGGTTTCCCTGCAGCGGGTACTGACAGGGGCAGTATGCGTTTCATCAGCCCGCTCCAGTCGTCGTCTTCCAATGGTACTATCACCTCATCTATATCGAGCAACGCCAGCCATCGATACTCATACATGTGCCGGTACAAACAGTCGTTGTACGGTATCAGCTCCATCTGGCGTTTGTGTGTTGTCTTTTTCTTCAAATACATATGCTGCAAGCCGGGTAGATTCGGCTGGCCACCCGGCAGCGTGATCGGGGTCACCTCGATCAAACCGAGCCCCTTGTAATAGTCTAACACTTTCGTTATGTTCGGGTGTACTTGCAATTCGTAGAAGAAAATCTTGTCGGCGCCGAGTATACGCACAATTTCTATCCACTCGACGAGGCGAACAGATAAGTCCTCGTGGAGAAAGTCGAGCCCTTTGACGCAGACCGCGAATTCCTTGCGCGGTGCAGGCGGCGTGGGGCGGTCGTAATGCACGCGCAGGTTATTGGTGGCGCGGTCGCAGGGGTTCTCCACTATCGATACTGAAGCGGGGATGAGATGACGAACTTCAGCTGGTAGTACGCAGGCTAATAGATAGGGCTGCAGAACGTGATCCCGATAGTTGCCCCATTTGTTGTTCCACACGTATTTATACTCTAAATTACGAACAACTACAGGCGCCTCGCGTTCCTCAAACCAGAGCTGGCAGTGAGTGGCGAGCGCTGGTTTGATTCTATCGTGTACAGCAAGTACCCTCACCGCCGGTCCAATTCGGGACGTGTTCCGCGCGTCCATGTACGCCCCGTAAAAGTGGAACACGCCCTCGCTGGCATGCAGGGTCTGCCAATACGTGTTGTGGAATTCTAAGTCGTATATCGAAGGGAATGGGGCGCAGTCTTTCTTCTTATAAAATTTGTTCTTGTCGTCCTTATGGCGGTGCCAGTAGGCGAGGGGTAGAGAGGGGAGGCGGCGTTCCGCGTCGGCTCGTAGTTCATCTTCGGTGAGCACCCGCGTGTCCGTGGCGGGGAGCGGTTGCGTGACTATCGCGGGGGTAGAGGCGGCTGCTTCTGACTGGAGCAGCAGTCGTGACGGAGGAGCCGGAGGTGCTGGACGTGGTGCGGGCGGTGCCTGCAGTCGCGGCAAGGCGACAGCAGCCAGTGCGGCCCAGCAGAGCAACGCGGCGAGCCAGCGAAGACGGGCGCGTCCTCCGCCGCTCCACCGAGCGCACCAGCCTCGCATTGCCTGGAACAAATCAAAACATAAAATTAACATCTTACTGGGAGTTCCTGCTCCTCTATTGTTACTTGAATAACGGCTTGAAGTGGATTATAATACGTAACAGAGGTGTGAGTATGTACATGTCAACTATTAATAGTACAAATGCTCCGATGGTGATGTGAACCTAAAGTTATTGTATCTGAGTAGACGCCTTGAGATATATCATCATCGACTATCGACTGGGTCAAGCTGCTGTCAAAATCTCCCAAAAACTTCGCAACGTGACCCATCAATAAATACATTGGGATTTTTTTAAAATAAATTATGATGAAGGATAATTTCTTATTAATAACATTGGCAAAAGTACGACCACAGTACTATACAGTCCATTACCAAAAAAATGAAGAAAGAAAGAATATCTTACTCGTCATCATCATCACTACAGCCTATCAAAGTCCAATGCTAAACATGGAACTCCACTATACATTGCTTCACAGGGGAGAAATTTGCCATAGTTGCCATGACTGGCAGGGGGCCTTGACTGTAGCAGGTTTTATTATTTTGAGTTATTCCTCCCAAAAGGAATGCCACCAAGCACGGTTCTGAGCCACCTGCATCCATCGACTTACCAGGTCGTAATTCCATCTAGTCAGTAGCCGCCCTACACTTATTATATATTTTAAAACATAGAAATACATCTTCTAGTCTTCATTTATCTTCTATTGTATAGCAGGAAGAAGAATACTAAAATTGTACCTTCCATCATAAGGTCTCATCGGCTATACTTTGAATTTACCATTGTTCGTAATTTGGCTCCTCTCGTGGAACAATGTAAAACAGAATGTAGTGAAGTATTTTGTAATTTAAAATGTAACATATTTCCAAAATTCAGGTCTTATGCCAACTTCGTCATGTAAACTGTTAGCTACGCGAGAAACAGTGCGTCTGTTTTGTGAATACAAAGGCACTAATTCGTTCCGACCACCCCGCACAACCTCGATTGCATACACAGGCTGCAATTGCAACATAAATGGGTGGACTATACATACATAATGGGGCGGGACCACGCTACGATTCGTTCATGAACTCTTATACAGCCTATTTGCGTTCCACTCTTGGGGCACAGGCCTCCGCTCATTTCTGAGAGGGTTTTAGGGCAAGGATTTGTCCTCCGCGTTGCCCCAATGTGTGTTGGAGAACTTCACATGTCTTTGAAATATGTTTTTTTTTTCTTATTTCTCAGACACGCAGGTTTCCTCACGATGTTTTCCTTCACCGCCGAGCACGTGGTAAATCAGCACTTAAAATTACAATCAACAATTTCATTGGTGCCGGCGGGGATTGATTTGTGCTCGGTTTGTTCGCGTACTGTGAAATTTGCTGTGAGCGCTAACCATCTGAGCTACCACGGCTCTTCATGAACTATGATGATCCTAATATACTAAATATCCTAAATCCTATTATGACTAATGTAGTATTCTAACTAGGTCATTAATCATAGTGTTATTATATTGTCATCGGCTTTTAATATGTCAGCATAATAGTGCTGTATTCTAGTCTGAAGTATATAGAGAGTATAATTACGGGCTGAGAAGCGTACCATCTTAACTCTCGGTGGTGATAACGCATCTGTTCATTCTTTGTTTAAAGGTGGTCCCAGGTGTTCATGTGCTGCAGTAGCCCTTACATTTACATGTACTGTTTAGATCGCTTGTCATTTTAATTATTAAAAAAATGTATTGGTAACGGCCAAGCATTGTCCAGCTTTCCCAGCCCATGAACTTGGAAAGGAAATAATATCTACAGATATATTTTTCAAAGAGTAGCCAAATTTTAAACTTAAGGGGATATAGTAAGTCAGCTCAAATTCTAATTTCGCCCCCACTTCCCCGCGCGTCGTATGCTATGTACCGACATGTTTGTAATCACTAATACTGTAAGTAGAAAGGTCGTTAGACACTTATTTCATTAGGTTTATCATATTTATGCCTGTTTCTTAAAGCCAAGCCAGCCGCTTCTTATTTTTATCACGTTTATTTCCCATTTTAATTTTACGTCGTACTGTTGCGTAATGTATATTCTGATCGTAAGCGACACAACTTCTCCCTTCAAAAGCCTAAGCGATACTAACGGGGCGACAGAATTCAAGCTCAAGACGCCGATAGTTTAGGTAATTTCTTTTTACAGTGAAAATAATGGTATTTTAAAAAAAAGTAAATAACATAAGCACTGCTTTATAGTTAGTTCAGTTAGTATGCAAAGTTTCATGATCTTATTTAAAGTATTTTATGAATAACAGCGGTTTATTGTTTATTTTGGAGGTAACTTTGGATTTTTTTTCTATCGAGAAAATTTTACGAAATCGTGTTTTCATCTAACATAATCACTAACATTAATCCTCAACTTTACCATATATTTATTTCAAAATTAATGCTGCAATATTTTCGGCATAACTAAGTATCTTGCTAAGCCATTTGACATTATATTTCCCCTTAAGTTCAAATGCTATACCGTTATTGTGGTTTTTGAAAGAAAATACGAGTACCTAAATAAGGTTTTTACTTTTATTTGAAATTATCCCAAATTGAATATGATTTATGACCAACGA
Organism: Parnassius apollo; assembly: GCA_907164705.1. Lineage (NCBI taxonomy): Eukaryota > Metazoa > Arthropoda > Insecta > Lepidoptera > Papilionidae > Parnassius > Parnassius apollo. The sequence goes on along the minus strand of CAJQZP010001449.1, from coordinate 10,817,830 downwards.
CATTTTGGCCTATCAATTGATCCTCACGGATGTATGCGTGAGTAGTAAAAATCAGTAAAATCAGTGCGTTACTAAGCATTTTGAATTTAAAAGACAAAAGGGACAGAATGTTTGAGATTTTTTTAATTAATATTTCTTCACCACTTAACTATATTACTTATTCTCTGTAAATTTGGCCGGTTATTGCAAAATAACCCTGTATAATGATGTTGTTGCATGATGTAAAGACAAGACGTATTTAAAGAGAGTGAGTCTTAAGAAACCGTTGCAGTATTATCGGCGACACATGATTTTGTCGTTATCTAAGTCAATTTCCTCAGTAAGCCTTTTACATCTACGATTTAAATTTAATGCCAAAAGAATATTGTTTCATTGCGACTAGAATTGATTTCAACTCATGATTTATATATTTAATAAGTAACCTAAGTAAATACCGAATTTTGTGACATCTTGTTTAAAAGTATAGGTAATAGCAACTGTCAATTCGACTCGTATGTATATATATATTACGTGGTAGAGCCTTGCTGCAGTTATATTAGTAGTATAGTTGTAGCACGAATACTGTACTGGAAACGAGGCATTCCATCTAAGTCCTCAGGGGTGACAACGCATCTGCATTTTGATTCGTAATCGAGGATAGATATAGATGTCTATGGGTCACAGCAACCAATTACCATCAGGTGGACTGTGTGCTCGTTTGTTACCCTATCCTATAAATATATATTTCACCTGAAGGCACACTTATTATTTTGCTTTTAATTTATTATGTTTACTGTGTTTGTTAAATAAATGTTTTCCGTTCTGAGATTAAAATAAAATGCTACTTTACTCTTATGCTTATACTACTTACCATCAGGTGGACTGTTTGACCGTTTGTCACTCTTCTCCTATAAAAAAAGGTATTATTCTCAACCTAAGAGTCTAAGTAGGTACACCTTCTTACCTAGTTGTGCCACTAGATAGCAGTGACGTCACTGTTCCAGTCTGAAGGGTATAGACAGCCAGTTACAGCCACAAGATGCGAGGCATTACACTCCGTCCTCAAAAGTGACAACGCATCTGAAGGCTTCTTCGTTTGAAGTTGGCTGCAGTTGACTATAGACTGCAGTAGCCAATTATCATCAGGTAGACTGTAGGTTCGTTTTTCACAACAGTTTTATAAAAAAAGGTCGAAGGTATTCTACAATATAGTGTTGTCTCCTCTAGTGTTAGATTAGGGTTTGAGCACTTTATTTTTATAAAGTATGTGTTCCATACTAAGAATTATTCCTGTAACGTGGTGCAGTTTTACATACATAAATAGAAAATGGACGAATATACACAGTACACACTAAGAACAATTGATGAAAGATTCTTCTCTTTCTTCTTTTAAGAAAATAGAGAAGAAGAAGAATCTCTTATTAACTGTTGTATTTTGAGAACACAAAAACCCAGACACGGATCAATCAATATTTGATTACCTTCAATAAAACTTTGACCGCATTTATATTTATTCGTCAATCTTTTCGTGACTTTGGCACATCGCACGTTGATTTAAAAGAATACGTTACGAACAACACACTTTGCTGAATCAACAGTTATGTTACATGCATTATGGATATTATTTGCTTTTTTCAAGCGTAGGCATATAAGGTACGATTCACACCTGACGATAAGCGTCTTTGATTCGTTTCAATCCAAATTATATTTAATACTTAGTTAACGGTGTAGAGCCACGTTGTATCAGGGTAGGACGACGCTCGCTCAGAATACCGGTGTGAAGAAATGGACAGTATTTCGTATGATGAGTGACGAGACCTAGAGAACTAGAGAACTTTTTACTGATAACAAGGCATTTATTCCGTATGATAACGCAGCATTTTGATTCTACGATAGATGTAGGTGTCTATGGACCACATGAGTAGATTCACGTTTATCTACTCATGTGCTATGGGCTAAAGCGTCTCTTACCATCAAATAGATTATATACTTGTTTGTTGTTACTATTATAAAGAGATTGTATTTATTTATTTATTTATTAAAAACTTTATTGCACTTAAAATGTACAATTGGTGGACTAAATGCCTTTAGGCATTCTCTACCAGTCAACCACGAGCTAAGCGGAGAACTTTAGCAGGTGCCATAAAATATGAGGATAATTTATACGTGAATGTAAATATAAAAATAAACATACCATTAGTGTAAATACAAAAATAAATATACATAACTACAATTAACCTAAGTAATATACTCAATACCTGATACATTACATACATAATTTTTAAATAGTACAGTATATTGTGATATGCAATTGTAAGTTATAACGTAATGAGAAACTATGTAAACTATCGTTTATAATATGATAGTTATAAACTTATAAAGCTCTAGGATATATACATTTATTAAAAAATAATTTATTAGAATCAAGCCAAAATTTCTAAGTTACATCGTATTATTTGATATAGTTGAAACTCTTAACACGTAAAGAATAATTTTCTTTATAAAATTGGACTTCCGCCGCGCTGACGCCGTGTCGACGTGAAACTCCAAGCGTGTACAGTACAACATATTTGCTAATACGGAGAGAACAGTTAGTTTAAATGGTATACCGCTTTGTACCGCTATTAAGTGTTACAATCTTTCTAATATTTGAAACTAGCTAGCTAGCGACCTGTGCCGGGTAGCTGGTTCGTTGGTTGCGATTCAGAAGAGTGAGTAAAGTTAACGACATAAAACGCCTACATTTCTGTACTGTAATTACACAAAACATGTATGTTTTGAACACAAAGCTTCCTCGAGAAATTATTTAAATTTCGATGAAAACCGCATTACAACTCACCATGAAGTTTCTAAGATTCAAACGAAAATACAGACAGACGCAGATAATAAGCGAATCTGTTTACTATATAGTGATAATATTTATTCGCGTCCATCGAATAATTTAGCAATTACAGTAAATTTGAATTCTAGTAATATTATATAACAATACCTACTGTTCGTTTCATTTGCGTCTAATTGGCTAATCAATATATATTACGCGTTTTAGAGATTTGTGTTTTATTTCAATTTCGGCTGCTGGCATTGCGAATACGGGTTATTACATTTAGTTTCGTTTGGATCAAGTATTTGTATTCAGCTGTTGACTTTTGAAAGATCGAAGATATTCACTAACTATATGGTAGGATTCCTGCCTAGATTGACCGTAGTATTTTCTAATCTTTGTCTAGGACCCTTTGAGTAGGCACCACTAACTTACCTATTGTTTTGTCGTTAAGCAGCTGTGCCGTGTTCCAGTCAAAGAAGTAACCTTTTAATTCAAAAACTAGAATTTTCTATTATCAGATTGTATTTAGATATTCGGGTTTTATAACTATGCCGAATTTCAGTCCTCACGATGAAACGTTTGTTGATATAGACAGAAAGAGAGCAAGGCGTTTTGCTGATGTTTTTTTTGATAGAGGCAAAGTACTCCTTGCTAAAGGTGCTGTAGCATGAATAGTTCGGCTCGACTGGGGAAGAACCATTATTGCATAGAACACCAGCGTGATTATGCAGTATTATTGTGACAGTCTGTGTTTAGAATGGTAAAAGACAAGAACTTTAGACACTTTTCACTGTTAACAAGACATCTTAGTCCTAATGGGTGACAACGCATCTGCATTTTGATTCTTAATAGATGATAGATATAGGTGTCTTTAGGTCACACCATCCCTTTACCACTCGGCAGACTGTGTCCTCATATTTTACCTCTATATGTATGATAAAATCATACTTTAACTGAAGGTTTAATCCTTAATATGTAAGATAGAAGTAGATTCAGGCGCGCTCGATTAATTGGGAAAGGTTTGTATATTTTTTAAACATCCTTTAAAACACTGTATGCGATACAAGCGTAAGAAACAAGAAATAAATATTTAGTTGTATTTCGATTTCGTTTTGCATTCGGATGAATATGTAATTATTATATAATCGACTATAGTTTCGCAATATAGTATTATGCAAACATTAAAATAATTTAATGGGTTAATTCAAAATCTTTCAATAATTAGATTAATGTATTCAGAACGAAAGGCAAGGTTTAAATGGAAAGGTCAATTAAGCCACCATAATAGAAGATAATGAATAGTGAGGATATAAACCGATCTGTATTAAATTGAAATCTGTTTGTAATTTAGAAATAATTGCCTTATTATTGAGCTGGGGAGGTTATTTGGATGCCATTGAGTCATAACTATTTTTTTTTTCATTTTTAAATTTTCGAAATGACAACGGATTGTAACGAAACTACACGAATAGATAAATGTCAATGTCAGGAGTGATATAATCTATATATTTTATCTGATTTTAAAAAGAAAACGATATATTGATAAAATAAATGCGCTTTAATTTTATTCAATCTAAATAATTGCCACATTAATAAATTATACCCAGGCGAAGCCAGGGCGAATTGCTGGTACAATAGACCCCCGGTAATCCGACAAACATTGTGCAGGGCAGTGTCGAACTCTCGAATTTGTCGGATTATAGAGTACTGTCTAAGACCCCTATAGTCATCATAGTAAATGCAACAAATTAGAGATCCAATGATAGGATTCTATATGTTATAATATATATGAACTATGAAGTGCTAATCATACTTCAATATGTATGTCAAATGTAGTAAATTAAACGACACAATAGAGAGCTTACGTTTTATTATAAAATTATCGTCATTAATGCTATAGAACTAACAAAAAATATGAAATAACTTTATATTAGGAAATACTTGGTATATTAAAGTTTTATTTATATTACAGTAATATAAATAAAACTTTATCTATGTAATTAAATTAGTTCGAATTGTTTAACGTGATGTTTAATTAATCTGTTGAAGTGTTTCTCTATAACGTTGGCATAACTGACTCCGTTTAAACTTAGTGGTTATTTGGAATCTATTAGGACATGTTGTTTTCGTGTGACTTTAACACAATTTTACAACAAAACTGTTGTGTGAGTGTTAAAGGACAAGGTACAGACATTTTTTACGTCAAATTCATAGATCTTAATTTTTAAAATATTTTTCTAATATTTATTTGCACACCATACAAAGTCCTTAAACAATAAACACAAAATGTTTACTTATTCTACACAGCAGTATTTCAGCTGACGTTTATAATAGGAAACCTGAGCTGTAAACGTCAGTACTTTTTCAGTGTCACAATCTTAGAGTCTGTAATTTATTTTTTATTTATTTATTTAATCGGAAATCTCTCGGTTAACAAAAAACAGAGTAGGTAGAAAACAATCAAGCAATAGGAAACTATTTACGGGTTTTCACAAATAGTAACACTGTATAAATAATTGCATGCGGTGAGTTACCGACAGCTAATAGGACACTGTCACACCAACAGTAAGCTTAGCTAGGTAACATCGTGCATTAAATAACTAAACATTACAGATTAACAAAAACAAAAAAAAAAATAACAAGTAATTACACTATAATATAAATTAAGCTCATGAAACTGTAAAGTAAAAATGAAATAAAATTTGAGTTAATATAGCACATAGTTTTCGAGATAATAGCAAAAAAGTGACCTCAAAATGGTTTTTCGATAACTGAACCGTTTGCCCAAAGGCCACTGTTACAGATTTAGATTTTTTATTTGGTTAAAGTACTACGCGAACGAAGTCACTGGTAAAAGCTAGTAGTTTAACTATATAAGGATAAAATTATGAAGTTGATGATTAGGTAAAATAGGCCGATATAAATGGGACAAACGTGGCGTTGTGAGGTAACTGTATACTGGTTGGTGGGCGTACAAAAAACAAAGTAATCATGATACATAAGAGATATCATACGACGACAAATTATTGTCAAGATTGTTTTAACAATATATTTTTATTTTTTTATAGAATAAGGGCAACGAACGAGCAAAAGTCCACGTGAGGGTAATCAAGAAATCAAGGTTGATCAAGAATCAAAATGCATACCGGGTTGTCATCCCTGAGGAATAATACCAGGTTCTATGTTAATAAAATATTTCGTTTTCTTATAAGAGCCATTTTACAGTACTTAAATTTCATTAAAAAACCTTTTCAACCGACTTCAAATAAGGAGGTACTCAATTCGACTGTATTTTTTTAATGTGTGTTACCTCAGAACTTTTTTATAGGTGAACTGATTTTTATGATTCTTTTTTTTTATTTGAAAGCTGATGGTTCTGGCGTGGTCCCATATAAATTTAATCAGGATGTGACCAGTAATTTTTCAGTTATCCTTATCTAATTATGTATATTTAATTGACTTCGACTACATTGATGATGTTCTCATTTTATTTCAACATTTTTAATTTTAACGTTTGTTAAAACGAAATGTTGGTTCAGCAACTTATGACAATTTGGTGGTGACGGGATTAGCGTACGCCATTGAAGGACGTCCGAGAGGTGCTCTTCAAACTAAATAAGACACATCATTTTATTTTATGACTTGCATTTTTGATAACTTGCAAATTGCTTAAAAATGTTTCATTTCACACACAAGAGCTGTTAGTTTACGCTAGTATTCTGTGAGAGCGTGTTTTTCCACGGTCCACGGTCTAGGTTCAAGAAACCATTCGTGATACAGCCATAATATAGCTGAAGCGTGGCTCTACCACATATAATACGATTTTGTATCTCAAAATGAATTGTTTATAACAACACTAAATGAAGCCCAGTGTATGCATATTTTTTATTTCTAAAATAGTTTTTTTTTAATGTGACAACCCCATAAGGTCACGTTACCTTAGGATAGTCCTACGACCATCTCGTATGTGAAAAATGTAAAAAATGTAGAGTGAACATGGAGGTTCTTCAAAAGTCTAATAAGTCTGGAGCTGGGATCAATGTCCACCAAGCGTGGTGATCAAAGTCCTTCCTATTGTGGGAAACTTACATATCTAGTACATTGTTTAATCGCTAATGCGAGGAAGTGATTTAGGCTATGGTCTAACAAAGCTCAACGTCTTTATTAAAAAAATATCAAAACTTATTTAATAAGTATCTAAAAAATGTAACCTTAATTAATGCATTCGGTATAATAACTTCATTGCGTCGCATATTTAGTAATTAGCATTGTCATACAATACCCGCAGATCGTATGTCGGCGATTGCGTCTAACTCGCAAAACAAACATGGCTGCCTACACATGTCTGCAGTATGATAACTGTGTTGCCATAATATTTGTGTATCGAATGACCTTTTTGGGTAAGAAATTGAGACATGAAAGTTTAGTTGGTAAGCACCATATAGGCATACAGTTTATTCTCCCATGACCGTCTTTCTATGACAATATACAAGTGAAGGTCTCAGTAACAATCACGTTCGAAGTCCACGTGATGAGTGCCTAATAATGAGCAATAATATTTACATATAAATAATATTTGTTATATTTTGAAATATAACTACAGAATAGAAATTAATAATATTTACTTAGATTATAAATAATTCTTACTGAAAGTATTTTTTACGTTTAACACCGGTGGTGGTGGAAAAATTTATTGCTACGTGCGATAGTAAAACTTGGCGGCTTGAAATAATTCTTACAATTCCTGAAGAGGAAAAGGTAATGAGATTCAATGCCTCTTTGCAGTCAGTGGATCAAGGCGATTATAAAGATCTCGGTCGTCGACGGCTCGAACTATGTGATAAGCGCGCATCCTTGAAGCACTAAAATTACCTCCCGCATAATCGATATCTTCTGACTTATTCCAAAGATGTTACCGTGGTCAAATCGGCCAAGAGCACATCTATAAACAAACTGTAATTTATAAAAATGAATATTTGTTTCTTTGTTTTTTGACGTCTTCTATTTTTATTTATTTTATTTTTTTTTCGGAAAACTTACAACAATTGCTTATTTTTATATACTAAAACTTATAACAATGTACTGTTAAGCCATTTACAATTTTCGACTTTTAGAATTAAAAATAAAAGATATACTTACTATATAGATAAATCAACTAGTTCATAATACCTTAAAATTAAAAACTATATGTATTATGAATATTTTAAGAATTAAGATTTTTTAAGCAAAATATGCGATGGTTAAGGCACTTTTGGCCACACTCGGGTATGTGTTAAATGGATCAATACAATAAAAGTTAAGCGAGTTTATAAATTTAGCAGTTCCAATCATGAAATAATTACGTCTATAGTTCCTTTAGAAAGAGTCTCATAAGTATTGGAATAAAGAAAAGCAAAAAATTCTATATTAGATTTTTGCTATATGAAACGGACCGCATACCCTCATGTGTTTTTGAAAGACCTGTCCAACGATACCCCACACGGAGGAATAGACGGGTAAAAAATAAATCATCCTCCATTTACCTGTATGGGAGGTACCCAAAGGAAAAATGTTTTATAAGATTTTATTTCACAGTTTTGTAGGTGTGACTCATATCTATAACTGTGCCAAATTACGGATTTGTATCACTTAGGGTCTCTGAGTAAAGTGGATGGACGGACATGGCGAAACTATAAGGGTCCCTTGTTGTTAAACTACAGAACCCTAAAAATCGAATGCATAAAATATCGTTTAAAGAAAAAAAATTATACTCTATGTCACCTCACCACTAAGAGGAATCTAATGACATCACATGTGTATAAAACAATCAAGTCGTTTGGGCTACAGAGCGTGGTAAAGGATTAAACATACCTACTTACATATTACATACATATAGGTACTCGAAAATCAGTACCCTCCTTCTGGGGAAGTCGGGTAGAAGGTACTGCAATGCCGAGCTCATCTACTTTACTATTGAAAATAGGCCTAAGAAGTCCGATTTCTATCAAGCATTTTTTCACATCATTGTTGATTTATTACAAAATTACCAAGTGTTAAATAATTGTATTCTTTCTTCATGGTACAATGATAATATACCAACATATTATGCTAGCCGGCAAGCCTCAAACGTTTGTCCTCGTCATCGACCTTTGTTTTTTTTTTTTAATTTTTTTTAAACAACCCACATAACGTAGTCGAGGACTGTGACGGTTAGAAACTTAGGAACATTCTAATTTTAAAAAATCGGCCAAGAGCGTGTCGGGCCACGCTCAGTGTAGGGTTCCGTAGTTTCCCGTCCGTCACAATAAGTGTTCCCACTTATGAGTTTAAAGGTGGGTAGCCATTATATTCGCGCTCCAGCAGCGCTCCGCGCTCCTGCAACTGCTCCCGGTAGTGGGTACGTGCGCGAACATGGAGCGTGCAACATTGCACGCTCCGCGGCAGGCGCTCCGACTCATGATGGTTTTTAGCGCGAACACAAAGGGGAGCGCAGTGTGTTAAAGGGGAGCGCATGTAGAAGTGCGCGCCACGTATCCATTGGAGCAGTTGCAGGAGCGCGGAGCGCCGCTGGAGCGCGAACATAGTGGTAACCCAACTTAAAAAGGCTATTTGTTACGGAACTCTAACAATTACGGAACACTAAAAACGGGCCCACAAAGGACGGTGATAACTAAAAAAAAGAGTTATAGATTCCAACCACACATGGAAAGTTCGAGAAAATGTTGTCTATTTGAGTCCCACCACGAGTAGTGGGTAGGGGTTGTAACATGGAGTGATAACCAGCGTCATTTAGTAATTTAAATACTGCAGTATTGCTGTTACTAAGGTAGTCTTCGTTAAAATCTCCAAATATAATGCAAGAACTATTATGCGACAGTAAATTACTTATAAAACCCACTGCGACGCTGTTGGGGCATTTGCATGATCTATATAAGGCTACTATTTTCACATTATTTACTTCAAAAGATACTGCTTCACAGTGCTCAGTTCCGGAAATTTCACTGTAAGATCGTGGGTTGGAATATTCTAGATTATGTTTTATCATTGCAGATACACCAAAGCCGGGGTTTGCAGAATACTGTTTCGGGCCATTTGTTCGAACTATTTCTTCAAAATTATTCATATTGAATAAATCTTGAAGGCAACTCCAAGTTTCTACGGCTAAATAAATGTCGCATGCCATCGTCTGCGGATCGGTTACTACATCCTGCAAGTGTTTACGTAGAGATTGTACGTTATGGAACATAATTTGGCAGGAACTGCGGGGCTCTCTTAAAAAGCGATATATGGGAATCAGGGGATTTAATTTTAATTTTCGCATTTCCGTTACGACGGAATCATGCTCAGATGGTGGACGTGGAGGACGAAAGGTCTCGGTAACAATGAATAAACCTTTTGAGCTAGTGGCACGTGAGCAGGCGACGTATAACATAGATCTTAAAATATTGGGCTTTAAATGTACTACAACTTTTTCTAAGGTGGAACCCTGACTTTTATGTATAGTAACAGCTTCAGCGGGAACTACTGGGAATTGACTGCGACGCACTTGTAAGTTTGAAGATTTGTACCTTTTCACAGTGTACGTAACTGGCTCTATTGGAGTCCAATTATTTTTTAGCCGTGTTTGATAACGAGTGAGGGATGTTGAGCTCTGAATTCTTTTTAATTTGCCTATATTTACGTCATCGAAACATATCCAAATGCGTAATGGTCTTCTCTCACCGGTAGTTGGATTGACTGCAAAATCAATCGCAGTCAGTACCCCCGTGGTTCCATTCACTAGTCCGTCTGACGTGTTAATATTTACTGTCATCATATATTTAGCCGTGATTTTTAAAGTTATAGCATTAGGTAATCCGTAGGTTTGAGACGTGGGTAACTTGGCAACTGTGTTTAGAGCTTTTTCTTTCATAGCAGGATTAGCTTCGCCACTTACTCTATCCACAGCCCGGGAATCGCTCCTTCGGTAGTCATATTTGAGAGTATTTTAGAATTATGCCCATCAACTTCTCGGTTACTGCTGAATAGATGAACTGCGCCCTTACACGTGTCTGGAAGTGATGATTTACTAAAGCACCGACCTTCAATTAAATTGACATCTTCAGGTGACATACATCCACTAGCCATATTATTTAATGCCGTGGCAAAGGCAACATCATCCCTTTGACGCATTATTTCTTTAAGCTCTGTCAGTACAAATAAATCCCAAAGCGGCGTACCTGCTATTTCTGCTAAAGGATTTCGAGAATTAGCTTGAAACACCCAGTTGTCGCCAACAGGTGGTAATTGTCTGAAGTCTCCAACTACTATCACTGAAATTCCAGAAAAGAAGGTAGAAGAATGAAATATTTGCTGAAGTCTACGATTTATTTGATGGAATGTCCTGGATCCTAGCATTGAAATTTCATCAATTACAATTAAACGTAGTTTTGCTAGTTTTGTGGCCAGAGTATTGGCCACACTTGGTGACAGCTCTGGTAAAATATTGCCCGCTTGAGACACTGGAAGTCCAAGTGCGCTATGGATTGTTTGCCCTCCTATTCCGAATGCAGCTTTACCGGTAAAAGCTGTTAAAAGTATTTTTAATTCATCGGGATTACTACCAGCTTCTCTGTTAAATAAGAGAGTTAGGCATTGATAAATTGCTTTAATCAGAATACTTTTGCCAACGCCAGCCCCACCACTGATAAATAAATATAGTGGATGTGGAGAAGTAATGGAAAAGTGTTGATAAATATGAAACAACGTGTCTCTTTGAGCATCATTTAGTTTTCTAGTAAGAATCAAAAAATCGTCATGGGACAAGACAGGTGGTTGCGCAATGAAAGTTGAGGGGTCACCACACAATTGCGGCCCGGGATTACCGCCTGGAATGAGTTCTTCTGCTATATCTACTGTTTGCGTCTCAAATTCAAAGCCTTCAAATACATCCACGTTGACTCCTCTTCCTTGCAAATCTTCTTCTTCGTTTATTAATTCTACATTTCTTATTTCTGTTAGCAATGTTTCAAACATTTCAGCATCACCTAGTTTATTGAATTGTTTACTTTCGGCCTTTATTCTTTCTTTATACTCGTCAAATATGTCCTTTATATTTATGTTGGGATTTAGTAATTCTTCCTCCTCGCTTCGCCAAGGGATGTATAGCATTATCTGTTCCCTATAGAAATTGTCTGGATCATCAATGTAACTGTACCGGCGAAATCGTATTACTCGAGTTTTAGTTCTTTTCCGTATGTATCCTAAATTATCTTGCAAAGGAATCCAATTCCCTTCCGCTTCAACTTCTTCAACAGCCTGGGAATAATTAATTGCTTGAGAACTGTCATTGAGAGTTTCTATTGAACTAGCTGAATGAGTTTTTTTGGAATAGGTGTAATATGCTACAAAATGGGAAAGACTTATGTTTTCTAACGATAGTGGTCGTTTTGAATAATAATCAATAATACCCTTTTGGAATATATCGGAAGAATCAGGTTCGAGGCTTTGCAAATCAAGGTAACTTTTTAAAATATGCACTCGCTCTTGTGGCAAACTAGTGTTTATGTACATTGCAGCTTCACTAGCTCGTGACAGTGGTAAACCAGTCAGTACATAAATTGCCTCTTGAGCAGAGATCTCACTAGAATTTAAGAATACATTAGATACTATTCTTAATGAGTCTTTAACACTTTTATTTCCTTTTTTAGCTTCGTCCAAAGCTTCACGCAAAAGACGAGACATCCCTCGGTCAGCCTTGTTAATATAGTCAACAATATATACTGCGCACGCAAAAGGGTCTAATATGAATTGGATGTCCATGTTTGCTTTGTGCAAAGCTAAGATTTTTTTTACTAAAAGGATTAATAAATACATCCTGAGGTCTTCGTTGAAGGACTACCGTAGGTCGTTTTAAGGTGCTTCTAATAGCCAATATGTAATCTTCATAACTAACTCTAATCCAGTCCAAAAAAATCAACGAAAGTGTATATTTCTGCAGGGATATTTTGTATTTTTTGGCAGATGTCTTTTGCCAATTGTTTTGACTTTTTGAACTCTGGATCGTCTTTTGAAAGTTCTTTTAATACTTTTGTTTTATCCATGGGGAAAAATGGTATTCCAAAGCGACACAGTCTATCTGATGTTGGCCGGCATGTATGTGTATGTTTATGTAGTTGTAGACGTCTAAGTTCATCAGGTACTTCAGTGCTGTTACAGGAAATAATATTGTCAACAAATTTGGAAATATCACGAGCAGATGCTGTATCACCGGGTACAAAAGTGGGCGCTTCGTCTAACCATAACATCATATGAGCATGAGGCGATCCTCTATGCTGAAATTCAATGCGATAATAAAAGTGTGTGATTTTATAATTTAAGAAAGGTCCAGATGAACAGGACCAGGTTTTTTGAATTTCTTTTAATTTGATTTCAAAATATGTGGCGCAAATGAACGGATCGGATTGTATAAGGCGAGTTTTTGTATCGTATGGCAAGTTTTCCGCTTCAAGCTCAGTAAGTTTTTTCTTATCAACTACTTCACTAAGCAAAATTAATAATGGAATCCATTGTACTTCAGCAGCAGATATAGTTAAAAATAAAGTGGGAACACCGAACTGTCTAACCATTGCCAACAACTTTTTCTTTTCACTTTCCCAGTGAGCAGGAGAATTTCTAATTCCTCCAAGAACACGATACCCATCGTCATGTTGAACTAAATTGTCAACAAAATTATTTTGAAGCACATTGCATGCAAATACAGGGGCACCTCGGACAGTTTTTTTGCGTAAACAGGTCGTAACATTATTTTTGACGGCAATAGTTTGTTGCTTTTTCAGGGCAGTAAATAGGTAATCAGGTCTTACAGCTCGCCTGTCATTTCTGGAAATTTCTGAACGTGTGACTTCAGAATGACTTAAGTTCACGAGGTATTTTCGCTCAATAGCGCAATGTACTTTTATGAAAGCCAGCTCTTCCAGATGTCGATCAAAAAGCAAGGAAATTGGCCTTTCACCTTCTCCTGGAGCCATAACTATTGATAGGTCTTGGTTTTCATCTAACAGAGTTTCTGTGCCACCAGGATTTACATCGGGGATCTCATCAACATTGCTCTCCTGCTCAGGTGAACTACAGGTACATTCGACAGTGTCTTCAGTTTCATTATTTGTCCATGAACCTTCAAGTTCTATACCATATGTCCGAAACAGATCACACGTTACTAAATATTCCGCTGCTCTCCGTATGATTTCCGGGCGGACTTGTTCTTTTCGACCATGTTTATAACAGAATTTACGCTTCAACTCTACAGTGATGACATTGTCATCATTTATCGACCGAGGCAAAGCTTTTACCATGTTATTAATTTTTACAGGTACATTAATAACATTTCCTGATAAACCATGCTGATATCCTAATCCCTGGCCTCTACGAACTATTTTCAAAAATACGTGACGAGGACTTACTAATCTCTCCTCCATTGAAGTTAATTTATTCAAAACATCCGGAATATCTGGAAACTTCAATCCATTAGCTATTGCTAATCGTGGCATTCGCCCTTGAGTTATATATTTAGCACACGTACAGCAAAACTCAGCAGATTCATCACAAGGATTTAAATTAAATACACTTAACGCGAATTCTGCATTATATTTAGTCGAAATAGAATGCTTTATTAGTTTCCTTACAGAATTTTTGTGCCATAGTCTACCACAACATGAACAAGGATGATTGTATCCTTCCTTGGTGTTATTAAAATATTTTCGTTTAACATTATCCCAATCATTAATAGAATTACAACGCGCCGATTGTCGAGCTCTGGTGTCTCTAGCTCGTTCAATTTGTGAATAATGTGGATCTTCGCGAGCTATTTGGTGAGCCTGGGTATCACGCCGTTGCTCTATATCACGGAAGACTGGATTTTCCCGAGCTATGCGGTGAGCATGCGTATTTCGCTGCTGTTCTGTATCCCGGAAGATAGGGTTTTCTCGAGCTTCACGGCGAGCCTGCGTGTCCCGCTGCTGTTCTGTATCCCGGAAGATAGGGTTTTCACGAGCTAAGCGATGAGCCTGCGTGTTGCGTTGTTGCTCTGCCTGTATAATGACGGGAATCTGACGAGTGGCTCTGTGGCTCTCAGTATTTCGTATTTGCTTAGTCTGTGTGTAATCAGTATTTTTTCTTCTACGTTTGGCTTGGCCGGACCCAGTATGTTCGTTGTTGGCATATCTTAATGTAGGACTTGGTTTTTCTTGAGTACTATACGTAAGTGCTAAACAGTCAATGGTCTGGATATCATTAGTCGGATTTTTGTCTTTCTGTGATTCATCTGTAAATGTTGGACTTTCAATTATCTGCGTACTACCTGTAAACGTTGGACTTTCAAATATCTGCGTACTACTTGTAGACGTTGGACTTTCAAATATCTGCGTATTATCTGTAAATGTGGGGTATTCAATGTTTTTCTTGTAATTAACGTTTTGACTTTCAGTTTCTTGAGACTGTGTCTTTTGAGACCTTTTGTTTTTTTTTCTTTTCGGCATCCTTAATTTTACATTTTTCTTTCTTTGCTAGTATATTAAGGAACAAATTTGCTGGTGGCCGGCCAGCTCTTCTTGCGGTGTTAGTTGATGGGAAAAGTTCTAATACACCTCGAGATAACATATCAAACAAATGACGTCGCATGTCCTCGGCAACGAAATTGATACAGGATGGATTAACTCTCAAAGCTAAAGCGGTGGCAAAACAAATGGCGAATAGCCCACACTCAATACTATTATTTGGTTGACGTTGGACACTAGGAAATTGTATTTTATTATTATCCAAGTATGGGAATAGTGCGTTAACGTAAACGTGCTGCGAATGACTTAAACTATTATATAAACTATCATAGACCCGTAATATTCCATTGATGTAATAAATGCAAATCCAATGCCCCACAAACCCGACTTCTCCGCCATATATAATTTGTAAATGAGACTCGTTTTGAGGCACAGGCTCTATTAGTTCCGGATAAAGAAAAAGAGACACTTCTCTAGGCCGAAACAATGTGTGTTGGGCTAACACATCATGAAAGGCGCGCACAACGTCGTCCTCAACATGATTATTACTGTTCAAAATATACGAGAACATTTTAATACCGGACAATAAGTAATTATAAACAAGTGTGTTTAACACTATTTTAACAAACTAGCCCACTTCAAATCGTAATTAGCTAGGAGTTGTACGTATCAAGTAACTGCGTACTGTGCGTACATACAAAATTAATATGAACAATATCCGCAAAAGAAGTTAATTTAACCCACAATCTAATTTTATCAAACCTCGACGACTATTAGATTGTGCACTCATAGGATTACGAATATGTTTAAGTGCAACTTCCTTTACCACGGTAGGTCATGAAAGCACGGAAAATATTAACATTGACTTTTAATAAAATAACGTCATTATGCAACGCCATCTATCGAACCATTTATGAACTGGTTTTTACCTTAACATTTTGATGGCGTTAAAAAAATGAATTTTAGATTTGTTCTAAATTGCCTTAGCATGTTCTTGATAAAAGTTTTATGTTGTTATAAGATACCGCCAATGCCAAGGAGAGACCAACCGAACAATTCGATAACACCCGACCAATGTAATAAGTACCTACAGCGACATCTCTCGGGGATTGGGTTATTAATTAATACATAGACGTGCCAGAAGTTTTCGGTGGTAATTTTGGATTGCGAGAACCGATTTTAATAATTCTTTTTTTTGTTTGAAAAAGATATGTAAACGAAGTTAAAAAAAATGCTTGCATATACGATTCTACTACAAACTTAGTCCAGAAATTATTTTGTACAACTTTTTGTCTTTTTTGTACAAAAACTGTTTCCATCCAAGTTCAAAATAATTTTCCTGGAAAGTCCTTACAAAGTTCTACTTTACAGATTTTTTTCATATTTTCTAAACTCATGGTTCAAAAGTTAGAGGGGGGGGGACACATTGTTTTTTTACTTTTGGAGCGAGTATATCCGAAATTAATGACATTATCAAAAAATGATCTTAGTAAACCCCTATTCATTTTTAAATACCTTTCCAACAATATATCACACGTTAGGGTTGAAATTAAAAAAAAAAATCACTTCTCACTTTACATATAGGGGGGCTACCCTTATAAAACATTTTTTTCCAATTTTTATTTTACCACTTTGTCGGCGTGATTGATACACATATTGGTACCAAATTTCAGCTTTCTAGTCCTAACGGTCACAGAGATTAAGCGAGGACGGACAGACGGACAGACAGACATGGCGAAACTATAAGGGTTCCTAGTTGACTACGGAACCCTAAAAAGGGCGCGTTCGTAGCATTTTTACTCTTTACGTATGTGTACGATATTAAAAAGTTGAATATACGTATATTTTTTTATAGTAAAGGGGACAAACGAACATACGGCTACCGCCGCCCATGAACAACTGCACCACCAGGGAAACTGCAGGTGCGTTGCCGGCCTTTTAGAAAGGAATAAGCTCTTTTCTCGTCGGTCGTCGGTATAAGGTCGTGTCGGTCCGCAAAAATCGCCGGTGGTAAACTATTCCACAGTGAGGTCGTAATCGGAAGAAAACTCCTAGTGCAAAAAAA
Organism: Parnassius apollo; assembly: GCA_907164705.1. Lineage (NCBI taxonomy): Eukaryota > Metazoa > Arthropoda > Insecta > Lepidoptera > Papilionidae > Parnassius > Parnassius apollo. Next base: position 10,800,450 of record CAJQZP010001449.1, on the reverse strand, counting down.
GTGGTGGACCGCCAAGCATCAATATTAAAGTATATACAAAATATATATAATACATAACATAAATAAGTATATACAAAAACACAATATAATCGAAAAGTTAACATAGTTAAGTGAATAAAAGAAAATGCAAACCATCTAATGGTAAATTTAAAAGGTAAATATACAACCGATTATACTACTATTGAAAGGATCTACTCCCATTCCTGACATAGCAAATAAAGAAAGTATCGCCGCGCTGCCCCTTGAGTATCGGTGACAAACTTCAAAAGTTTTTTTTTTACAGTAAGACTGAAAAACGAGAACGCAGTCCACCTGTGGCTCATAGGCATCTAAATTTATCCTCGATTAAGAATCAAAATGCAGATACCTAAAAAGATCTCCGGTTCTCTACACTCACTATACGAAGCACAGCAGCAGTAAGCTGCTATCTGACTCTGGTAGTATCTATGTGAGAGCGTGGTCTAAATCAACCATGCATCTTTCCCAGGCCGGGTCGACTCATTCGTGCTACGACCATAATATACCTGTATAGTGGTAGCATGAATACGTCGGCTTGACCGGGGAAGGACCATGCTCTCACAGAATACCAGCGTAATATAATAGCTGAATGCTGTGTGTGTTTCGTATGGTGAGTGTAGAGAACCGAAGACCCTTTTTACTGGAAATGAGGCATTCCATCTTAGTCCTCACAGGTGACAACGCATCTGCATTTTGATTCGTGATCGAGAATACATGTAGATGTCTATGGGCCACAGACATACAATCCAACATACCATCAGGTAGACTATATGCTCGTTTGTCACCTGTATCCTATATTAAATGTTAACAAAATGTTTGACATGCAGCTTTTAACGGTAATGTACTTTTGTACCAAAATTATTTATATGAAACTTTGGTAACCGTTTAATCGTGATAACTATTGTATTTTTAATAAATCGTATTAACAAACGAATTCACAGACCACCTGATGGTAAGTGGTTACTGCAGCGTATGAACACCTGACACCACTTTCAAACAAAGAAAGCTACAGACGCGTTGTCACCCATGAGAACTGACAGGAACGCTTCAAGCCTGTGATTATACTGGCTCTCATACCATTCAGATTGGAACACAGCATTTCACGCATTACTGCTTAGTGGCAGAGAATATTTAGGTAAAAGGATTGTAACTACCCAGTACCATGCTACAAAACATTTAGCTATATAGTAAACAACCCACGATACCATCCACATCTAGATACTTAACGGTCCACTATTGTGCGATTAACTAGAAGTTTTTATACGTGTTAGAGCCATGCTGCAGTTATATTTACATGCATATTAAATTATATACGATACTTATAACAAAAAGATTTTTTTAAATGTTGTTTGTCTGCCGGTCTGTCGGTCTGTCTGTCTGTTTGTTCCAGCAAATCTCCGAAATGGCTTGACCGATTTTGACCGGACTTGCAGTGGCAGATAGCTCATGTCGTATGGAGTAGCTTGGGCTAATTTTATTTTGTAAAAAGAAATAGGGTTCTACCCAAAATCCAATCCGATCCAATCGTAATATTATGACGTGGACGTAGTCACGGGGAACAGCTAGTATATTAAGTAATTGAGCGCAATAAATTCATGAGTTATATAATCAGCAATGTTTTTTTTTGTCTTTTTTCTGTCTAGATCGTTCTGCTTCGAAATAAACATAAACGATCTTAAAGTTGATCGAAGCTGGATGTCCGCTGAGACGACCTTCCACGCAGCTGTGATGGAACGGTCACGGCCGAGGGAGTGTGAGTGGCGAAACATCGAATACATTACTTTACGGTTCAAATCTGATTAAATGCATTTAGGACCCAACCGAGTAAGACCAAACGGTCATAACGTGCTGATGTTAAGCAACCATTTTGAGTAAATTGATAAATAGTGGATGCGTATCTTTGAATCTATTTTTAAATGAATATAACAGCTGATTAAATCGACGTAACAACAGAGTTATTTGTAAACTATTTGATATTACAACTTTTATACCGACAGATTTCATTTAGAACTTATGCTGTTGCATTCTTCTTAGGTTCAGTCTCTTTGTGTGCATTGTAGAACTGTAAAAGCCTTGCCTTATATTATTAACATCGCATCAAATCACCTTAGACCTATCGTTTTCGTACAAGCATTAGTGGTTCTGTTAAGGTAGACAGTATTTGTGCTGATTCATCTTGTGATTTAACTTTAAGATTTTGATTAGGTACAACGCTATCTTTTTATTTTGGTTATAACAGTTCTGTGTAAAATATTGTCTACAAAAAATGCTGAAAAAATGCAATTGTACTATGTAGTTTCGTGCGTCACAACTCTAAGCTTAGCCACGACGCCACGGAGCTATCGTGGAAATTTTCTATTGATTTGTACAACAAATTGATAAGGCCTCGATTTAGAATTGTGATTTTTTGAATTTTCTTACACTTTGTCTTATGAAAAAAAAAACTGGTGATGGTATTAACGCTGGTTAAACATGCAAGACAACTCGTACTGCAATTATCAATCCACAATTTTTTTTTCAAACGTTACTTTGCCAATGTTACACTGGGACTTTCTCCTGAATGGTAGAGGTGTTTTACATGCATAAAGTGCATATCTGCAAACATCTTCAATTGAATGCCTCGTTGGTCTAGTGGTTGTAGTAGTGCGACTGCTGATCATGAAGTCCCGGGTGCGAATCCCAGGTCGGGCCAAAAAATCAGTTTATTGAGTTTATCCGTCAAAAAATTCTCAGTAATTCTCCGGAGTCAGGAAGTTGGCGGTGTCTCACCCCCGTGCCTCGGAAAGCACGTAAAGCCGTTTGTCCTGCGCCTGATTTCTCTCAGGTCATGTCGGTTTAACGTCCGATCGGACTATGAGAATGAGTTAATAGAGAGTGCACCTGTGCTTGTGCGTACAGTTGAGCACTATAATCCGGTTCTGCGCTGTTGGATAGTCTTCCTTGAGGTTGGTCGCCGTGACCGAAATTCGGTCCGAAAGGCCTTTATTATTATTATTGAGAGAGAAGTCTTTATCTAGCAGTTGACTATTAAAAGCTAATAAAAAAAGAAAGAAGTTATTTTGATATATTTTACGACAATTACATTACAGTTTATATACGTTGATTATATCTAAACAAGTAATCATTAGACATTATCATGGCGTCACGAAAGACGCCACAATTGTAACATGGACATGACCTTCATACACAATTTTTCAAACAGTGTATGCCAAATATAACTTAGATTTTCGTATGCATGACACGTCGATCTTCAGGCGTCATTGGCCGCCAAATGTCGCGTAATATCGGCCGATAAATCACTGAATTTTATTAGTTTGCCCTTACCACTAAAACTAAGGATGGATTGTCCATAATTTAAATGAATGCAAAGCTTGATGACCTACTAGCCAACTAAATATGCAATGATATATGAAAACTAGTTTGATTGATGTTCTTTAATGTTGTATGTTCGACGTTAAACAAACAAATATCTGTAATTGTATATCATAAATTAATGTTTGTCCATTTAAGATACGGATAATATTGAACTAATTTTTATTTTTAATATTAAAATCTTAAATGACACCGTTTATTGTAACAAGATATTCTTTTACTTAATAAAATGTGAAGCATACAAATTTGCTTTTACCTTCCGTAAGATAATTATGATGTTCTTCTGATTAAACTCGTCCACGGCAAATATCATTAAAAGTTATTTACCGTGTAGTATATTTTAAAATTCCGCATTTGTATGTACCACCACTAAGGTTACTCATCCATAGCCCTGTCTAACATTTCTGATGTAATTACATTGTAAAAGACAGGGTTTACGATTTTTTATAGGAACGAGCAAACAGTCATCTATATCTATCCTCGATTCAAAATTCAAAATGCGTCGTCATACTTAAGGACTAAGATGGAATGCCTCTTTTCCAGTGAAGAGTTTTCAGTTCTCTATACTCAACATACGAAACACAGAACTATTAAGCTGCTATTTTACTTAGAACTTATCATGCTTAGAAAACTTATTTTGCTTAGAAAACTTCAAAAGAACCAATGACCTAGTGCTTGTAGTTGAGGCTGTTCGCTTAATATATAACATAACATAAACCCTCAAGCCTGTCACAAGGGGTAGATAAGGACTATAGATTTACATTTGATACGATAGTGATACACCTTTCTCGTTTCTTTTACATATTATCAACTGCGCTATATAATAATAGCACCCGTGCAAATAAGACAACGGCACGGTTGTGAACCGAACTATTTATCCTTTTATGATCTCTAAACCACAGTAGATAATAAAATTAGGACTCGGTTTTTTTATAGAAAAGTGGTGACAAACGAGCACACAGTCCACCTGATGGTAAGTGGTTGTTGTGGCCCATAGACATCTACATCTATCCTCGATTAAGAACCAAAACACAGATGTGTTTTCACCCCTGAGAACTAAGATGGAATGCCTCTTTTCCTGTAAAATAGTCTCTCCGGGTCTCTACTCTCACCATACGAATTTTACCACAAAGTTTACCACCGGCGATTTTTCTGGACCGATACGAGCTGGGGACTTCCAACAAAAAAGTTTACTCCTTTTTAAAGGGCGCACCTGCAATTCCTCTGGTGTTGCAGATGTTCATGGACGGCGATAGTCACTTAACATCAAGTGAACCGTATGCTCGTTTGCCCCTTCTATTAAAAAAAATGAAGCATAGCAGTACTACGCTGCTATTTTACGCTGGTATTCTGTGAGAGCGTGGTCCTTCCCCAGTCGAGCCGACCCATTCGTGCTGCAACCATAATATAGCTGCAGCGTGACTCTACGACGTATGAAAACAAAATACATCTACTTGCGTTTTAATTCAATACGAAAGTGAAACAATGTTTCATAAATAATGCTATAATCGCAATTAGAGAAGCGTAACGAAAGTCATTAATAACAAATTACCTGTTTTTTTTTAACAATAAAACTATCAGAATACATTACGTAAACGTGGTAGAGACATGTCGGTATATTATGGTTGCAGCACGAATAGGTCGGCTCGGGGAAGGACCATGCTCTCACAGAATACCAGCGTGAAAGTGAAGTAGTGAGTGTAGAGAACCGGAGGCCTCTTTTACTGGAAACGAGGCATTCTAACTTAGGTCTAACGGGTGACAACGCATCTGCATTTTGATTCTTAATCGGGGATAGATGTAGATGTTTATGGGCCACAGCATCCACTTACAATCAGATGGACTGCGTGCTCGTTCGTTACCCTTATTCCATAAATTTTTTATTAAGGTGTGAATAATGCAAACGTGGACCGTGAACCACCGTGTAATAGCGGTGTAAGATAATCTTAAATACCCCATGTCATCCCGCGGATGTCGTAGAAGGTGATAAAGAAAAATTAAACAGGAGAAAGGCAGTTGCATATTCCTAATTACAATTTAAACTAATAATAATAACAGCTACAACGAAGACTAGCCATCGGCGCAGGACAGGATTATATTCCCTCACTCTCATAATCCGATGGGACGGTAAACCGACACGACCGGAGAGAGATCAGGCGCAGGACCAACGGCTTTACGTGCTTTCCGAGGCACAGGGGAGAGACACCGCCAACTTCCTGATTCCTTGCAGCTACTGAGAATTTCTTGACGGAAAAACTCAATAATTGATTTCTAGGCCCGACTCGGGATTCGAACCCGGGACCTCTTGTTCAGAAGTCACACTACTACGACCACTGGACCAACGAGGCAGTTTTCAGTAGAAGGAAAGCTTCAAATATACTCTAAAAATTCCTTGCGTTCATCCACAAGAATTCCTATCAAAAGATGATTCTTACGTCATTTCCGTTACGCATCAAAGGCTGCGTCCTCAAACAAGTCGCAATAAAGCCTGCACAGACCTTGGGAGATCACGTCGATTCTTCAATGAGTCATACAACTTAACTTGGAGCGTGTCGCGGATTTTTATGAGCGAGTTGTTCACATTAAGTTACGTCACGAGAGTTACGACTTACGACTTATAATATTATAATATGTTGTTTTTACAATTATAACCTAAAGCCGGCTGTGTACGATCTAATTCTTACAATTTCTCGTTCTATTGGAAGTATAAGGTCGTCACTGAAGGTTGAATATATTATACAAATGTACCGACGTCCTTGTTGCTTAAATTGTGTACAGGTAATTTTAGAGCTACTCAATTATTAATGTTTCAACGACGACACTATTTCTTAATCTATCGTCATTATTTTCGATTTAGAGATGACGAAATTCATAAAACTTTGGAGATATAATTGGAGATGTTCAAAATGATGTGAAGAAAATTTAGGACCTACGTAATTATATACAGTAATTTAATATTTACGTATTGAATAAAACTATTTTTACGGATTAAAAAATTAAATGCTAAAAAATTCATATAAATTTAAAAAACGAGGTAAAAACGATATCAAACTGGCATGAGCAGCAACGTTAGAGGGGCGAGACGATCTGTGATCTGAATAAATATAAAATTATTATTAATAATAATTTTATATTTATTCAGATATATTTAATATAATTAATAAAAAATAATATATTTAATATAAAATATTATAATATAAATATTGCGTTTGTTAATTCACCTGATACTTTTTAGGGTTCCGTAGTCAACTAGGAACCCTTATAGTTTCGCCATGTCTGTCTGTCCGTCTGTCCGTCCTCGCTTAATCTCTGTGACCATTAGCACTAGAAAGCTGAAATTTGGTACCGATATGTGTATCAATCACGCCGACAAAGTGGTAAAATAAAAATTGGAAAAAATTTTTTATTAGGGTAGCCCCCCTATATGTAAAGTGGGAAGTGATTTTTTTTTTTAATTTCAACCCTAACGTGTGATATATTATTGGAAAGGTATTTAAAAATGAATAGGGGTTTACTAAAATCATTTTTTGATAATGTCAATAATTTCGGAAATAATCGCTACAAAAGTAAAAAACAATGTGTCCCCCCCTCTAACTTTTGAACCATAAGTTTAGAAAATATGAAAAAAATCTGAAAAGTAGAACTTTATAAGGACTTTCTAGGAAAATCATTTCGAACTTGGATGGAAACAACAGTACCCACTACCGGGAGCAGTTGCATGAGCGCGGAGCGCTGCTGAAGCGCGAACATAATGGATACCCACCTTTAAACTCATAAGTGGGAACACTTATTGTGACGAACGGGAAACTACGGAATCCTACACTGAGCGTGGCCCGACACGCTCTTGGCCGCTTTTTTTATACTATAAGGGTGGCAAAAGAGCATACAGTCCACCTGATGGTAAGTGGTTACTGTGGTCCATAGACTATATCCTATCTACATCAATATATCTACTATCTATCCTCGATAACGAACCAAAATGCAGATGCATTGCCCCCCGTAAGGACTAGGATGGAATGCCTCGTTTCTAGTAAAAAGGGTCTCCGGTCACGGTCACACTCACCAAGCGAAAAACAGTGACGTTAAGCTGCTATTAGACACTGGTATTCTGTGAGAGCGTGGCCATTCCCCGGGCAAGCCGATACATTCGTGCTACAACCATAATATGTTGCTGCAGTGTGGCTCTACCACGTATAAAATATATGATCTGCTATCTGAATAAATATACTATGCGATCTCTATTGCGATCGTTAATTCACGTGCTACACGTTAAAGATCGTCTTTCTACAACGTGTGGAGCCCTTATACAGTAGCGGACATTTCAGGTCGACAGAGGAGATGTGCAGAAGCATCTTCCTAATAATAACATTCTTCTACGTGGTAGACCTATGCTGCAGTTATATTAGTAGTATAGTTGTAGCACTTTTGCACTTGTAGCGCGTTGTGGGTCGGCTCGACCGAGGAAGAACCATCCTCTTACAGAATACCGGCGTCAAATAATAGCTTAATGCTACTGTGTTTCGTATGGTGAGCGTAGAGAACCGGAAACCCTTTTTGCTGGAAACGAGGCATTCCACCTAAGTCCTCACGGATGATAACGCATCTGCATTTTGATTCGTAATCGTGGATAGATGTAGATGTCTATGGGCCACAGCAACCACTTACCATCGGGTGGACTGTGTGCTCGTTTGTCATTCTATCCTATAAACAAAAACTGCTGTTACCAACCCGTCGTTATCAGGTAATTTATGGCGATGTCTATATTCAATAGTGGGCTTTTAATAAGTTTTAACGGTAATGATAACGGTAAGAAAGGAGTATGTATACTGGGTTGCCATCCTAATAATTACACTCACCGGCACGGAAACTTGGCCACTCGTGAATTTGCTGATTATTTGCACTGAAACGTTTTTTTAACAGTAAATTAAGGGTAGATGCATTCAATAAGTGTCTCTAATGGTTTTAGAACATAGAAATTTAATGTTTACTTCACCGAAATTTTTCTTTTCAAGATAACATGTTTTCACTAAAATTAACATCTTTCCATTGTCACTTTAAAAACACTACAAAGTTAAAAATTAAGTCTGTTTCTTTATTGTCTATCAGTTTTAATATCGGGTGTTTCCTCCTCTAGCCCTGATTACCGCTTGCATTCGATCTGGCATGCTTTGAATGATGTTTCTGACATCAACTTCCGGTATGCTGTCCCAAGCGGCCAGCGCTGCATTTCGGAGCTCATTTAGAGTTTGTGGCGGTTTGGAGCTGGACTTTATCTTTCTTTTGAGCATACCCCATACATGCTCAATTGGATTTAAATCCGGGCTACGAGCTGGCCACTGTAATTTTTGTATTCCAACCTCTTCCAGACATTCCTCTACACAATGTGCGACGTGCGGGCGTGCATTATCGTGCATGAGGAGGAATTGGTCGTGTCCAATGAATCCCGAATAAGGCATTACGTGCTCCTGAAGAACTTCCTCGATGTATCGAGTAGCTGTAAGCCAATTATCGACGATGACCAACTCTGTACGTGCGTCGGAACTTACACCTCCCCATACCATTATTGAGCCTCCATGGAAACTCACAGTTTGGGTGGTGGTAATGGGTAGAAACCTCTCTGCTCTTTTTCTCCACACTCGTTCTCGACCGTCTGGAGCACGTAAAGCTATTCGACACTCATCTGTGAACAACACTCTAGCCCATTGCTCGTGGGTCCAATTGACATGTTCTCTTGCGAACTGAAGTCGGGCTACACGGTGCTGTCTGAGAAGTTCTAGACCTCGTGCTGGTCTACGAGCTTTTAAATTCACTTCCTCCATTCGTCTTCTCACCGTACGCTCACTAACATTAACGCCTCTTGCGATTTGGAGCCGCTGGCGTATCTCAACAGCGGTCAGGTAGCGGTTTCTCAAAATCTCCATAACAATAAAACGATCGTCCCGGGCCGATGTGCACCTTACGCCTCCACTGCCTGGCCTGCGGGTGTAGCGGCCTGTCTCCTGGTATCGTTTCAGTGAATACTGCATTGAGGACCGTGGTACGTTAAGCACAATAGCAACTTCACGCTGTGTCAGCCCTTGGTCAATTAATGCTACTGCTTGTGCAACTTGTGCTGGTGTTAATGGCATTTTTATTGGCTTTAAAGCACCTTTAGTTATTTAATTAAGACACAAGATCACAATAATTGAATAACCTTACAGTAAACTTTTCACAACACACAAATTTAAAATGTGAACTTAGTCGCTCAAATGACCCGATTCAACTAAAAATTAAAGAATTCGTCATGGTGCACTTAAACATAATGAATTACCCTCTTGAACTTGAGGGTAAACATTTTTTGACATACTTGCATAACAAACATTCATCAGAAACACTTAAAGCTTTTGCTATCGCGAGATAACCGCTTGGCCAAGTTTCCGTGCCGGTGAGTGTATATAAAAATAAAAATTTCAGCCGATCCACGCCATCTTGATTCATCTGAGACTAAATGTGATTTCCGTATAATGATTCACCTTGAGCTATAACTCTGAATCAGGTACACCTCAACAACGCAATAATAATTGTAAATATGACCTTCTGAAGACATTTAATTAAACATATTTTAAATATCGCATGATATCTGTCTCACAGATTAATTTATGTATAAAAGTAGGTAGGTAGGTAGTATAAGTAGTTATATAATTAAAGCTTCCAATAAGTAGCTTCGGGCAATTTATAGCAAACGCTCAGCCCCTAATTTCCGTAGGCACCTAGAAGTTATTAATTGCAATTTTAAGGGCTGATTTATCATATCTTATATCGAAATTTTGAAGACATGTTCACGGTAGAGCTACGCTGTAGCTATATTATGGTTGTAGCACGAATGGGTCGGTTCGACCGGGGAAAGACCACGCTCTCACAGAATGCCAGCGTGAAATAGCAGCTTAATACTGCTGTGTTTCGTATGGTGAGTGTAGAGATCCGGAGATCCTTTTTGAATACAAACGAGGCATTGCATTTTAGTCCTCAGGGGTGACAACGCATCTGCGTTTTGATTCTTAATCGAGGATAAATGTAGATGTCTATGAGCCACAGCAACCACTTACCATCAGGTAAACTGTGTGCTCGCTTGTCACCCTTATTCTATAAAAAAAATTATAATATGAAATTCTAGCCTTTCCCATATTCACCCCTTACGATGGTCAGGGGACTATTTGAGTTGAGAAATTCTCTAATACCACCACCATAAATAATTATTATTGTCACCATAAAATAAAATTTTCTACTTACTATGTATTAAAAATAGTAAATAAACCTTAGCGACAATTCATGAAACGGATCGGGTATGTTGATTAGGTGATAAGCTCGAAACTTATGACAAAATTCATTTCAAAGGTCAGCAAATTAAACTAAATTAAATAATTATGCATTTAATTTAAACTAAATTAAATATGCATTTAAATTACATTGAATTAAATACGCATTTAATTTAGTTTTATTTTTCAATTCGATGAAATTTCAGAAATAATATACTTAAGTATTATCAATTTTTTTTTTCGGAATCTACTAGATGAAGTGACGCTCTGGTAAGAAATTCTTTGTTAAGACGACACTTCGACGACACAAAAGGCTATCGCCGTACTTATCCGAGTGAATACATAATTTCTATAAAAACTTGAAAAAACGCCGTCATAAGTTCTAAAATAGCGTAGCGTCCGCGACGATTAAAAGCGCTTAGAAATTGTCAGAATCTTAAAATATATTTTTTAAAAATTATTGATTTAAGTAATCAAAATAATGAACAAGCAAAATTATGAAAATTGATGTTATGAATATATTTGAGTGATTCCCAAACATATAGATTAAGTAATTTCGTTATAATTTCAACTATAGTGATTTTTTAGAGTGTGGTCTATCCGTGTTTTTGAACAATCAAATTCAAGATAAAGACATGAATTTACCTATATCAAAATTCCACTTTCGTTAGTGGTGTCATAGTCCTATACTATTCGATGAAAGGAGGTGCATTTTTTCACGGTGTCGCCTTAAGAGATCTCTACACTCGCCATAAGAAACACAACAGTGTTAGAATGTTATTTATACTTGAATTCTGTGAAAACGTGGTCCTTCCACGGTTGAGCTGACCCACTTGCACTGCAAGTATATTATAATGTGACTGCAGCGTGTCTCTATCATGTAAATATGATGCTCTCGAACAAAAGAGAAAACAAAAAATATAGTACGTGAGGGTAATATGGTCATCTGGTTAATATGGACACTTTCTAATAACTTAAAAACTACAGGTTTGTTTGCATGGATGGCTCTGTGACACGATAGGTATTCATCAGGCAATCAAATAATAAAAGGTCAAAAGGGCGCTGCTTTATCGGCACCCTTTTGACAGTTGACATTATAGTAAATATTTTAGTATTTTGTAATGTAGTTAGCTTGTTTTGAGTTGATATTTTGAAGTGTTCCTAATTATTGCCCAAGCTTGCTTGTTCTTTTTTTTAAATATAATATTTATTATAGTATACGACTTTGTGTTTTTGTGTCTGCCCCCCTCCTAGTTTAGATTTTATTTAGGTTTATTAGATAATATTATATTAAATGTTAATTAATAGGTCTTTCCCGCTGTAGAGAGGATTTGCCCGATTGGCAGGCTGATTGATGATATATTAAAAAAGAACTAGCATTGTATAGTTTTTTTTTTCTATAAAATAGGGGTACCCCTTGGTAAGTGGATACTGAGGCCCTTAGACATCTACATTTATCCATCGTTAATCGATGGATAAATGATTCAAAATGTAGTTGCGTTGTCACCCCTGAGGACTAAGATGCAATGCTTCGTTTCCAGTAAAACTGGATCTCTACACTCACCATACGAAACACAGCAGCATTAAGCTGTTATTTTACGCTAGTATTCTGTGAGAGCGTGGTCCTACGACGTTCGAGTCGACCCATTCGTGCTACAACCATAATATAGTTGCAACGTGGCTGTACCCCGTAAAAATTTATTAAATACACATCGTTGGTTTAAATTATTATTAAAAGTACAAAAATGTTAATGATTTTATGTCTATGAGTTTACTCATTTCAATACACATGGCTCGATAAAATTTACTATATTTTAAAGTCCTTGGAATAATTTCTAGAATAAAATTATCAATACATCGGTGGCTACGAGTTCTCACACGATTCTCGGTATCTTAAAATATTTTATATTATAGGAATTTTTTAAGATTAATGCAGTGGCCGTCCACTTGAAGATTCAAAGAACGTTGCATGCTTCTAATGAGTTACACCAAACGCAAGGCTCGCTTAATAATTAACTAACCAGTACCCTTCCAAGTTGCGTGTTACTTGGAAGAGCATTAATTGAGCACTGTGTAAGGAGAATGCATGCGAAATGTACCTCGGAGTTTATTTCTTACATTTGTTGAACGGAGCTGGTGGGGTCGATAACCGGTTGTCGAGGGGGACTAAGTAAAAAAGTCCTTTCGTTTTTTTTTTCTTGAATTTAATGTGAAACATATTGTGGTATTATAAACGAACGTAGCTATAAAATAATTTGAATGGTTGGCTGGCTAAATATAGCAGGCTACTATAGCCTGCTATATTTATACCTAAAGTGTATGATTAATGAAAATTATATGACATGGATTCTACCACATTTAATAATTTATAATAGTGGCCGCTTTAGGGATTAATCATAAAAATTCTTAATTAAAGTTTTAAGGCGGACACCGTGCAAAAATGCATCTCCTTTCATCGCATAGTATAGGACTATGACACTACTAACGAAAGTGGAATTTTGATATAGGTAAATTCATGTCTATATCTTGAATTTGATTGTTCAAAAACACGATTGCATAATTTTGACTCGATCATAATTATTTGCGAAAACACCTCTAAAAAATCACTATAGTTGAAATTACAACGAAATTACTTAATCTATATGTTTGGCAATCACTCAAATATATTCATAACATCAATATTCATAATTTACTTGCTCATTATTTTGATTACTTAAATCAATAATTTAAAAAAAATATATTTTAAGATTCTGACAATTTCTAAGCGTTTTTAATCGTCGCGGGCGCTACGCTATTTTAGACTTTAGGGTTTTTCAAGTTTTTATAGAAATTATGTATTCACTCGAATCAGTACGGATATAGCCTTTTCGATGTGTCGTCTTAACAAGGACATGTGCAAATTTCTAAATAGTACCCGGTTGACCGAGCTTTGCTCGGTATTTTTCGCTCGGTTTTTTTTAATTCGTGTGTTTTGGAAATTATATTTAGATACATACTGATTAAATTACATACTGATGAAATACGAATAATATTTTTTGATCTTTACATACTCGACATAATAGAAAAAACTGAACTGGTTATTTGAATAAAAAATCATGAGTGCAATTAGTTTAATTTAAATTTTCTAATTTTCTACAAAAATACTAAAAAAGGGCTCGAAAAAAATAGATTTTCTCAAAAAAAGAAAGGAACTTGAAAAAATAAAATTAAAAAAAGTCGGTTGGTCGGTCTCGGCTCGAACCATGGTATTACGATTTTGTGACCGCCCAATATACCAATTAAGCTATTTGTAATCAATAATAAAATGTCAAAATTTACCTTCTTATTCTAACGATTTTGTAGCAGTTTTTCATTGCCTAAATACACGGACAAAAAGACATTTTCTAAAAATAAATCCTAGCTAGAACGATTTATTGCCCCCGAAACTCCCTGCCCACAAAATTTTATGATATATATATATATATATATATATACAAGAATTGCTCGTTTAAAGGTATATGATATTATAAGCCATTCATAGATTATTTTTTATCAATTTCTATAAAAGGTATTATCTAATAGATACAATAATTCATAGGGATATTTTAAGAAAGTATTTTAAAAATAAAAAAGTTGTTTATACAAACAAAATGTGCTTTAATTGTTGTTTAATTGTTAAATAATGCTGTAATCTTGATATAATATAATATGCATTGTAGATGGACAACCTAGAAATTACATAATGCACGAGTAAGCTGTAGAAATAAATATCACGATCGTTTAAGCATTTGAACAAATGGTTTAATCGTGTTTTTAATGTTTAGAAATTATTAGCAAATATATACTGTTACGCTTTACATGGACAAGAATATTTATCAAAATATTCTATCATTACCTTTATTGCTTCTAACAGCTCGCTACTGGACGATGACCTTTCCCAAGTTGTAAGTATCTGCTCTTATCACCATTACGCTGAGCATATAGCGATCATGATACTACAAATGTTAGCTCCAATCAGCAGTGGATGTTCTATATGTAAATAATTATTATAAAATTAAAATGTCGACAACCCTAAGACTTTGTCCCCCCCTTATCTTACATGAGACGTTTCCGATTTTAAACTGGAATCACCAGTTTTTTCTCATCGCCCGTACCTCTCAGGTATCTAAACGAGAAGGGCGCAATTGGCACTTAAAAAGTGCGTTATCCGCAAGTAATAATTATTAAATAACATCTGTTACATACGAAACTTTTATAATACATATATGATTTATTTATAAATAAACTTAATTTATTTACACGAGTATAAAAATATGATATTTCTTACGTGGTAGAGCCACGCTGCAGCTATATTATAGTCGTATCAAGAATGGGTCGCCTCGACCAGGGAAGGACCACGCTCTCACAGAATACCAGCGTAAAATAGCAATGTAATGCTGCTGTGTTTCGTATGGTGAGTGCAGAGAACCGGAGAACCTTTTTAAGGCATTCCATCTTAATCTTCAGGGGTGACAATGCATTTGCATTTTGATTCTTAATTGAGGATACATGTTTCTTAACTCAGGATCAGGTGGACTGTGTGCTGTTTTGTCACCCAATGCTATAAAAATGATAAAAAAAGAATTTTACGGATTAATTAAAACAGAAAGTCGTAAGAAGGTAGTACCACACGGACTCTTAGGTAGATTTCATAAACTAGTCCAAGGTCTGCAGTCCGATATCAGAAGACGATAACTTCTCTGTTAGTAATACTTTTTAAGAAGTACTGTAAGGTAAGTAAAACTTATTTTGATATAATAAGCACGAAATATGCAAACTGCACAAACTATGTCCCTTTATTTTACTAAATAAATTCCTGTTCAATAATTTTAAACGCTTATCGAGATTCAGAACCGAATTCAAAAGCTTTAGTCATACACTGTAGTCCCCTCTCATAAAAAGCCAGATCGGCAAAAGAAAAAATCACAGGACTCGCTTTTGATCCCTTGAGCCGGATATCAACTGTTGACATGTGTTATAGATCTATATGAGTTTTGTATGATGTTATGTTGCACGATTAAATTTCTTTCCGTTAAAGTTATAGTCTATATACGTCCCACGGCTGGGCACAGACCTCGTCTCATGTCTGAGAGTTTTAGGGCAAGGAAATGTTTTAGCCCCTGAGCTACCACTGATCTCCTTCTGTTAAACATAACTTAATCCCTCTAATAATACTGTCTAATATATATAATAGATAACTTTGTGGAGATACACATCTTCTAGGACTACTTAGTAGTGCTCAAATAAATACAAGCCTATACGTACTATTATTTATCTGTGCCTATACCAGCTTAAACAGTCGTGGTAGCTCAGATGATAAGCGCTCGCTGTGAATTTCACAGTATGCGAGCAACCCGGGTTCGATCCCTGTCGGCACCAATGAAATTGTTAATTGCAATTTTAAAAGTTGATTTACCACGTCCTCGGCGTTGAAGGAAAACACCGTGAGGAAACCTGCATGTCTGAGAAATAAGAGCAAAAATATATTTCGAAGACATGTGAAGTTCGCCAACACGCATTAGAGCAGCACGGCAGGCACTTCCTTGGCCTAAAACCCTCTCGGAAGTGAGAGGAGGCCTGTGCCCACCAGTGGGACGTATGTAGGCTGTAACTTTAACTATACCAATTTTATACAATATTTTTAATTCTTTTCAAAATACTGAATAAGGGTCATGACTCATGACCCTTATTCAGTATTTTGAAAAGAACAAACTAACTAACAACTGAATAACATGCTAAAATTGTATGGTCTAAGTTGATAATGATACAGTAAAGGTTAGTGTCATTTTAGCACCCATAAACATGAAAAAATTGTTGTTAAGACTACAATGCTCAAGCAATAACATCAAGCGACAATGGTACATCGTAATAGCATACATATTAATATTATTGGCTATTGTCTCGCTCTGTAGGTACGTGACGGCAAACCTAAACCTTTATCTGATACAATTCTTTACTGATTAGCGACAACTTGATAAAGATATTTAAAAGTATAATGAGGACAAGTAAATATACTTTTTTTTAGAATAAGGGTGACAAACGAGCACACACTACTTACCATCAGATGGATGCTGTCTATGGGCAACAGCATCCACCTGATGGTAAGTGGATGCTGTTGCCCATAGACATCTACATTTATCCTCGACTAAGAATAAAAATGCAGATGCATTGTCACCCCCGAGGACTAAGATGGAATGCCTCGTTTCCAGTAAAAAGTTTCTCCGGATCTCTACTTTCACCATACGAGACACAGCAGTATTAAGCTGCTAGTTTACGTTGGTATTCTGTGAGAGCGTGGTCCTATCCCCGGTCGAGCCGACCTATTCGTGCTACAACAATAACATAGCTGCAGCGTGGCTTTACCACGTATAAAATCTGTATGTAATAAAACCTAATATGGGTCAAGATCTCACCGTATATGACCGCATATGCAGTCGGGCGGTGTTTTGCTCTCTAATTACAGCTTTGGAAGAGGAGTTCATCGAATCTTAAACGTAGGATCACTCACAACTCATAATACAAAAAATGATCTGCTGTTATTACTAAAGTAAAGGTAATCTATTAAATTGTTACTAATTTACAAAACTAAATAATAAATATTATGGAAATAGCACATCTAAGAGAAAGCAAGCGGCCATGTTTAACATTCATATTTCCAAACGGCATAATAATGCGTGCGTCGTTTTGAGAGCACCAATGTAACGGATTGTGAATTAATTAAAAAGCTGATAATAATACCTTGTTTTGAACTTAAAATGCCACTACATAATCCCATCTTGTTACTAATTTTTGTTCGAATGTAATTCCATTATGTGCCAGTACACAAGATAATTTATTACCTCACTACGTCTCATGTGTATCGTAAAAGTCGACTACAGAAACAATCTTACGGTTTCCGACAAATACAATCTTCTTTAATACAAATGTAAAATATTCAGTTCAGAGACAGGGTGCTGGCTAAGGTGGGAGAGCTCTGATACTACGATTGCTAATTCGTTGTATAACGAGTAATTCCTCTAAGAAGAGGTTTCAATTCAATATTGAAATTATTTATAGGCAAATGATCATGATGATGATAACTCACTCTCTGAGAGATTCATCAAAGCCTCAGAGTGCCACTCAAATCGCCTCATTCGCGAGGCAGCTGCCTATGCAGCCCCTCTTCGCACTCGCTATAGTGTGCGCAAGCCGAGAAACTCTCTCTCGGACCCCCCGAACAAGCTTTCGGCTGACCTGAACTGCCTCTTGGCAGCTCAGGCCGAGCCTAGATAATTCATCTCGTAATCTGCCTTAGTTAGGCATACTTCTAAGCTACTACTCGCCGCTTGCGCACTCCTTTCGCCCAAGGAGGATCGCGTCCGTTTACGGATTAAAGATCTCTAGCTAGATCATTAAGCCAATCCCAAAAGGTGGTGTTTTTAGGTAAAATTCTACGCAGCCGGCTGCGTGGTATGCTATGAGCATTCACCACCTCCCTCCCCCGTTACCGGAGGGTTGCCCTTATATGCTACGGGCGCAAAAAAAATATGATAATGATAATGAACTCGATATTGCTCCACTTTATTGACTGTTAGACTGTAGACTTAGTGTTGACTGATAGAGAATGCCTCACAGCATTAAGTCCGCCCTTTGTATTCTATTGTTATAATTATATGGAATGCAATAAAAATAAATGAATAAGGTAGGTACGTGAGGATAGTATGTTTTGTGCCTTATAAAACCAAAACTAGGACGAGGACAGAAGCAAAAGCACAAAATTGTATACTTTAACTAATATATTAAGAAAAAAAAATGCAAACAAGCTTTGGCAATAATTAGGAGCACTGAAAAATCAAACTAAAAAGACTAACTACACTACACAATGCCAAAATCGACTAAAATATTTACTAAAATGTCAACTGTCAAAATGGCATCGACGAAGCAGCGCCATTTTGACCATTTGATATTTTATTGACTGATGAAGAGATATCGTATCACAGACTCATCTGTATGAACAAGGCTGTAGGTTTTGAGTTACAAGAAAGTGACCATATGAACCGGATGACCACATTACCCTCACGTAACTATATTAGCTTGCTTTTATAAGCGTAGTAAGTTGAATTATTTTCCATTTTTGTTTTCGAAACATTGTATTCATTTCTTAAAATAATAAGTCTTTTGACGCCAATAGTATTGTAGCTTAAATGCAACGGATAGACTACTTTAGAATTCACTAAAGTTTTTAAACAGTGCGACGTACATACCGCTGTGTAAAACACGAAATACGAGACGGGCTCATGAAAACACTGCATTGTATATATTGTTAATATAGTAACGGGAACGTTATCTGTAATCATATTAGTCTTCGTTAGAGATAAAGCATCTGCATTAGGATACAGTGTTTATGGGCAATAGCCATAGAAATATAAAAAACAGTATATCTATGGTCATAGCGTCCACTTACCATCATAGGAACTGTGTTGTCGATTGTCACCCTTCTTCTTATAGCGGTAGAGCTTACGTTCCGAATTATTAATTTTTGAAAGGAGAAGAAGAATCTCATTTCGACTGTATTTTTTATGTGTGTTACCTTGAACTTTTTTATAGGTGAATCGATTGTGATGATTCTTCTTTTATTTGAAAGCCGCTTTTAATATGGTCAAGGTCGTACAGCAGTTTTTGGGTTATCTTTAATAATACGTATTTAATTGACTTCGACTACATTGATGATGTTCTCATTTTATTTATATTGAAGTTGGTTTTTTCAATATATTGAATTTTAACACTTGTGTAATATTTTATTGTTATTATTCATTAATAATAAATAGCTAGGTTCCATTGTCATTCAAAGATAAACTTATCGCGTGTTATCATTAAAAGACTGGGCAGCGTTCCTTCTTTATTTAGTCGAAGTCAACACTTTTACAAACCCTAGCTAATATGTGTGTATATAAATACATGTTCGATAAACTTGAATGTGGTTAATAGTAACGAAATACTTGTGTACACATCGGAAACTTGTATTCTAGCTTGCCCTTTACTGATTCACAGCTTTCTATCGAACGTAGACAGTCCGTCGCCCGAGCGTGGGCGACGACCATATGCAGTTGGCAATTGAACATACTAATGATTATTGTCAAGTCACTTCGCATGTAGTACTCTATAATTTATGGTCATTAAGAGAAAATAAATGTTCTTAAAGCTTTCTTAACATTTGATTTTTGTGATTTAAATTATCATGATAGAAACTACTTTTACGGATTTTATCGCGTTTAATTCAGTTTCGGGTGCTTTCCAGCACCCATGGTCACGGGGGACTGAAGCGACCGACGTCCCGATAGCAGTGTTAACCCGGAGTGTATCTTAACTTTCAGCTTTTTAATTATTATTTATGGTTTGATCTACGCAGAATTAGCTTAGTGTGTTTTGAAGTCTGCAGTGGTATACTTGGGTTTAGTTTCAATTTTATTAACTACAGGGTCCCAAGAATGTGGTAGTACCCAGCCTCCTTCTCTATTGAAATTAAGATGTTTTTTAATTTCAATAGCCTCATGTATCATCCTTGGTAGGAATCGATGTTCTTTCGCGAGGATTTGTACTCTATCAAATCTGATGTAATGGCGGGAGTCGTATCGTTGGAACCCGGAACGTTGGTGCTTCACGTCATCTATATGTTCTTTTAAGCGAGTTCTAATTAATTGGTGCTGCAAAGCTCCCGAAACGTCAGGAATTAAAAATCTAGTAGATTAAACGCGATAAAATCTGTAAAAATCTGTAAAAATTGTGTAATAAGAGAAGAGTGTGGTTTGCAAGATGATGTTGTGACCAGGATTAAGAAAGGAATGCTTCGGTGGTTTGGTCATGTGGAAATAATGAATGAGGAAAGACTGACAAAGCAAATTTATGTTGCAGAAGTGAATGGAGGAGTCGGAAAGGGACGTCCTAGGCGAAAATGTATCGACCAAATTGGCGATTTATTGAAAACAGGTCAAATTAGGAGTACCCTTAACCGACGAGCATGTATGACGAGATATGCCGTAGGTGTATGGATGTGAAGGAGGCGAGAGAGGTGTGTCAGGATCGTGCCAAATGGAAGTCTGTAGTCTCTGCCTACAAAAGTAGTTTTAGTTAACGTGTAGTATTCGCGTAAATATAAGAAATCATTACCTTGATAGATTGGAACAAAACGCAAAACATGGCTGGACTTACGGGATCTGGTTGTATAAAATTCCGAAGTTCCAGTTCCAGTCAGATTTGTTTCTTCAATTGGCCAATTAAGTTAGAAAACATTATTTTTAGAGGATACTGGGTATAGCCGGACAAAGTTGATTTATAAAACAATACTACTTTAAGGTATAAAAATAAAATGAGAACATCATCAACGTAGTCGAAGTCAATTAAATACACATTAATAAGAATAATTCAAAAACTATTGGTAAGATTTCGATCAAATTTATATGGGATCACAGTACGAGGTGAAAAGAGACACTTTCTTTTCAGCTTGTATAGTTGGTTCACCTTGTATCCTAGTTCAAGTACCCGTTGTTGTAGACTTTTTAATTAATGCATTGTTTTAATTGATTGTACAGTTATTATTAAAAAGAAAATATTTATTATTATTAATATCATTATGGGGTATTAGTAGTGTATTCTCATCTGGTTGGGCTGAATAAATATATAAAAGGAAATAAATATACATAAATATATATTTCATATACCAGCACAAATAAATAAATAATACATAAATAAATAAAAGCCCAACCAGATGGAGGCCCTCGGCAGGGGAGACCAAACGGCCGAGGGTTAGGGGGAAAGGGAGAGAAACCGGCGGACGATGCGGGCGGTATCGAGGAGCACCGCCTTCTGCATTTGAGCCTGGAGCGGTCCGTCACGGAGTCCCAGCCTCCTCAGATGACCTGAGAGGCTGACTGGCATTAGCCCGTTTGCAGAAGCGACTACAGGAATAATTTCAGTCGGCAGACCACCCCACATGTCGGTCACTTTGTGAGCCAGGTACAGATATTTTGTTCGTTTATCTGTTTCGGCTTTCACGAGGTTCTCGTCATACGGAATGGTAATGTCGACCAAAAACATCCTTGACTGTGCCCGGTCCATCAGCACAACATCAGGCTTATTCGCAAGAATAGTCCTGTCTGTGATGACGGCCCGGTCCCAGTAGAGCCTGGCGCGATCATTTTCGAGCACGGCTTCCGGCAAGTACTTATTAATATCATTATATTATATTAATATCATTATTATTACCTATAAAACATTCTGAGGTAACACACAAAAAATACAGTCGAATTTAGAACCTTTTTTTTTTGAAGTCGGTTGAATAATAAGAATTGAATTTTCTTTCCATGAATGGAAGAGGCTTACGTCGAGCAGTTACTCATACAGAACTAAAAATGAAGGACAAAAAGAGCAACACAAATGACGCCTATTGAGAATTTGAAGGAGTTCGTATAATTTCACAAACTAGAGTTATAATTAATTGGTGCTGCAAAGCTCCCGAAACGTCAGGAATTATAATTCTAGTAAATTAAACGCGATAAAATCTGTAAAAATCTGTAAAAATTGTGTAATAAGAGAAGAGTGTGGTTGCAAGATGATGTTGTGACCAGGATTAAGAAAGGAACACTTCGATGGTTTGATTATGTGGAAAGAATGAATGAGGAAAGAGTGACAAAGCAAATATATGTTGCAGAAGTGAATGGAGGAGTCGGAAAGGGACGTCCTAGGCGAATATTTATCGACCAAATTGGCGATTTATTGAAAACAGGCCAAATGAGTACCCTTAACCGACGAGCATGTATGACGAGCATACATATGTACCGTAGGTGTATGGATGTGAAGGAGGCGAGAGAGGTGTGTCAGGATCGTGCCAAATGGAAGTCTGTAGTCTCTGCCTACCCCTCTGGGTGACGGGCGTGAGTGTTTATGTATAAAAACTGTAAAAGAAGTTTTAGTTAACGTGTAGTATTCGCGTAAAT
The DNA here is from genome assembly GCA_907164705.1 of Parnassius apollo. Classification (NCBI taxonomy): domain Eukaryota; kingdom Metazoa; phylum Arthropoda; class Insecta; order Lepidoptera; family Papilionidae; genus Parnassius; species Parnassius apollo. Next base: position 10,777,775 of record CAJQZP010001449.1, on the reverse strand, counting down.
ATACGAAATCATTACCTTGATAGATTGGAACAAAACGCAAAACATGGCTGGACTTACGGGATCTGGTTGTATAAAATTCCGAAGTTCCAGTTCCAGTCAGATTTGTTTCTTCAATTAGCCAATTAAGTTAGAAAACATTATTTTTAGAGGATATTGGGTATAGCCGGACAAAGTTGATTTATAAAAAAATACTACTTTAAGGTATAAAAATAAAATGAAAACATCATCAATGTAGTCGAAGTCAATTAAATACGCATTAATAAGAATAATTCAAAAACTATTGGTAAGATTTCGATCAAATTTATATGGGATCACAGTAAAAGGTGAAAAGAGACACTTTCTTTTCACCTTGTATAGTTGGTTCACCTTGTATCCTAGTTCAAGTACCCGTTGTTGTAGACTTTTTAATTAATGCATTGTTTTAATTGATTGTACAGTTATTATAAAAAATAAAATATTTATTATTATTAATATCATTATGGGGTATTAGTAGTGTATTCTCATCTGGTTGGGCTGAATAAATATATAAAAGGAAATAATAAATATACATAAATATATATTTCATATACCAGCACAAATAAATAAATAATACATAAATAAATAAAAGCCCAACCAGATGGAGGCCCTCGGCAGGGGAGACCAAACGGCCGAGGGTTAGGGGGAAAGGGAGAGAAACCGGCGGACGATGCGGGCGGTATCGAGGAGCACCGCCTTCTGCATTTCAGCCCGGAGCGGTCCGTCACGGAGTCCCAGCCTCCTCAGATGACCCGCGAGGCTGACTGGGATTAGCCCGTTTGCAGAAACGACTACAGGAATAATTTCAGTCGGCAGACCACCCCACATGTCGGTCACTTTGTGAGCCAGGTACAGATATTTTGTTCGTTTATCTGTTTCGGCTTTCACGAGGTTCTCGTCATACGGAATGGTAATGTCGACCAAAAATATCCTTAAAAATATCCTTGACTGTCCCCGGTCCATCAGCACAATATCAGGCTTATTCGCAAGAATAGTCCTATCTGTGATGATGGCCCGGTCCCAGTAGAGCCTGGCGCGATCATTTTCGAGCACGGCTTCCGGCAAGTACTTATTAATATCATTATATTATATTAATATCATTATTATTACCTATAAAACATTCTGAGGTAACACACAAAAAATACAGTCGAATTTAGAACCTTTTTTTTTGAAGTCGGTTGAATAATAAGAATTGAATTTTCTTTCCATGAATGGAAGAGGCTTACGTCGAGCAGTTACTCATACAGAACTAAAAATGAAGGACAAAAAGAGCAACACAAATGACGCCTATTGAGAATTTGAAGGAGTTCGTATAATTTCACAAACTAGGGTTATAAATTATATAGGTATAACAATTAAAATATTTTATGGAACATTATATATGAAATTCGTAATTACTACAATAATCACGATAATCGTTTGAAATAATTAAATTATAGTTAATAAGCACTATTAAATAATAGTCATATTCCGGGATTTACCTTAACAACTATTTTTATATAAAACTTAATTACAACTTATAAATAAAATTATTGCCAATTCCGAAACGATTCTGCAGATAATTTACGGTATAATTATCGTAGATTACACTTTTATCAAATAGAGATAAGGGATACCGCAATCAAGTTTTTATAAAACATTGAAACGTAAAATCCGGTCAAGCAAACTAACAATTTAAAACAAAAAAATCTGTACATAATTTTTATCAGTTATCATGGCGTTCCACCTATCCATTACAGTCTATCGAAGTCTACTGCTCAATGTATACGCAATTACAACAAAGTTTTAAAAAATATTCAAGGTCTCTCTATTACCAATTTAAAATATTTAATTAAACAAAAACTCTATTTTTTAATTATATATTATTTTTATTAAATAAGAACTGTATTAAAAGGTTATAAATAAATACATCATTAATTATAGCTTCCAAGCTGTTCATAAAATATATTTTGTAATGTAAATATTTTGTAACCATTCATTTTGTAAAATTTATTTAAAAAAGCTCCCCTGGTTTTCTTGCTGGTTCTTCCCAAGACAGAGGTATTTATCCTACTTAGTGGTAAAGTAAAAAATGACTTTCAATGATTTAATAAAAGTTATTCTTTATATAAACTTATTATATTTTGCGATCGCAATGGTTTTCGCCGATTTGTTTGTAGAGAGTAGCGATGCGCCCTGCCACGTAACTGCAAACATTACGCGTGAACTTTCACACAACATTACAGACTTGTTTCAACCTAAAGTTTTATAAGTATACATCAATATTGTCTTTTCATACTAGTTAAGTCCTATTTGATTTTAGTTCTGACTTTCTAAGTGTGTTAAGGTAAATGTCTATTTCTATTAATATAAATCCATAGGCAATCCATATGTTTTTTATTTCTAAAACACAGATGTCCTCACGATGTGTTCTTTCACCGCTGAGTACCTGGTAAGCCCCCCCCGGTAAGAAAAAAAAAAAAACAGAAACATAATATAATATCTTTTTTTTTTTTTTTTTTTTTTTTTATTTAAAAATACATAGACAAATATAAAACCCTCCATACATTTTTGGTTTGGGGTCCTCCCCTCCCCCTTTTAGGGGGTTGTGGGGGTTGGTTTTTAAATTGGGGTTTTTGCGGTTTTTTTTTTTTCTATGCTTTTACTATCTTACTTTCTGACCTACCTGAGTACACCTGGTACTGTTTTCAACAAAGTTTCATGACGCATCAAACATTTCATGAAAAATGTGCCATGAACTCTCGGACTATTAAAACTGCTTGACTTATTTTTAACAACATCTAATACTTTGTACATTTTGTTTTGTTGGTAGACACTGGATCTCGAGATACAGGTTACATTAGGTAGTAGTAATGTAATGTAGTAATGTAGGTGACATTAGGAGCTAGGTACTTTACATTTATTTATTAAAAGTTATTGATGAAATAAAGCATTTATTTTTATTAGTATTGATAAAAGTGTAACATAAGAAATAAGTTTTAAACGGTTTTAAATGTATTTTTGTAAGCAAATAAAATGTTACCGGTCATTACCTTAAGAGATTAAACCGGGTGTGTAACATATACGCATATCAAATCGCATTTTGATAATTGGTTACACAGACGTCTCTTTAAAAAGAACGCCTTTCTTATTTTCTATTTTATCACAATACTATCCAAGATGATAAAGTAGGTGTCTATCTTTACTTTACAGCTATACCTACTCACTAAAATAATTGTATGCATTACATATACTTAGCTATCTTTAATAGCGGATATAGAGAACAATTAGTAAGAATAATTCAAAATTAAAATTCGATTAGAGTTTTAAATTAATTTTAAATTTTATTATAAGATTAAATTCGATTTAAAAATTCTCTATGTAAAAAATAATATTTGTTTTTTAATTAATTTTTATTTGAGTTATTATTGCCCAGGTTTTTATAAAAATAATTTTATATTAAACAAAAAAAATAACACAATAGCAAAAAATATAAAATTAACGAGAACAGAACGTAATAGATATAATTAAAATAACTGCGATGTAAATTATGTTTTTAATTTCTGCACGGTAGATGATTCTTTAGCCTTGATCTTTTAGAATATGCTAGAAGTTAGCAACAATTATGTGTCATAAAAATGCTTTTTAGTGCTTTATAAATGTAAATAAAGGATTTGTGCATACGGATTTAAAAAAATATAATTTAATTTAATGTATAATTAATAGCGTGTTCGTGTTTATTTTAAAGTATATTTTGCAAAATTGTGTTTATTACTTAATATTTATGAAATCATAATTCTATATTTCATACATCGATGGTTCATTCGAAAGTGGCCATTATACTAAGTACTTCCCGCTATAGAAGACTCAATGTCCAGCGGTGAAATTGAAATGGAAGTACCTGGTGAAAAAGATCATCCTATTGAACTATTTTTAGACACTGGCAAACTGGCAAGAACTAAAACTATGTTCACGTTAGCTGTTTTAATACTAAGCAATATTAGACTGGTAAAACCTTGATGACACATCTATGAGTAGGCAGAACAGGTCATTTACAACTAAAATTAATACTAATTTACAGATTTGGACGAAGGTTGGAATACTAAACAAGTTTAGAGAAGAAATATCAAATTAATATATTTTGTTGTTACAATTTTTTTTACTTTCCAGATCATTCCTGAGAAAATTATATATATTTTTCTAAAGTTGAGCAAAACTCGGTCGTCCAAGTTCTATTCTCATAATAGGGCAGCTAAAATGATATCTAAGCTCCTTACACCTTGCCTGTCTGTCTGTTAACATACATCATTATTATTTGGGGAACGGATGCAACTGACACTGGATACCAGATATATTTCCTTATAATAAACAATAAGTAATTATAGCACAGCAGGATTCGATGACAATGGATGTATTTCATTATACGATTTTTTTTACAGAGGTATAATAGTGTATGTCACGGTGATATTGTATGCGTTGTATGGCAGCCATAATTTGCTGTAGCATGCAGCATTTGCTCTACCATGTCGCAAATCTCAGTGGTACTAGGGACATGTTTCAGATATTTTAATTATTTTAGGTAAAAAGGCAATCTCACAGATGTTTTTGCAGTTTATTGCATCAATTGCCGTTCAACATAATATTTGCAGCTTTGTAAATTTTAATACCTACGATTGACATTTTAGATTTTCCGCAATTTTTTATACTCTAAATAAACACTAAATAACACGTAAAAACAAGAGTGACAATCAATCAAAGTACAGAGAACTGTTTAATTAATAGGAGAGAAAAGAAAAATAGGTACTCGAGTGGCAGCATCGTGCTCGCAAACGTGGCAGCAAGTTTACGGCGTCCAACTAGATGGAGTGACGACCTAGTAAGGTAAGCAGGACGTCCATGGATGCAAACGGCTCAGGACCTTGTTCTTTGGAATTATTGGGCCTATTTTCAGCAGATGTAAGCTGTAATGATGAAGAGTGACTTTAAAAAAGATGCCAGTTATCTACGCGTCAATGCAACTTGCTGTTGGACATAAGACTGCCTCATTGATCCTTATAGGAAGGATGTTTACCATAGTTGCCACGCTTGACTGGCAGTTTTTTTATTTTTAGTTATTAATAGGAGACGCTGATGCTCATTTCTTTATTTCGATATATTATATTAAGTCACCCACGGGACGATATGGAGTAGTGGATATTCCTACACTGCCACTCCACAGTCAATCATATTCAAATTGATTGAAAAGTTATAAAATAGACCCAATAGATAGATACCTATTCAAACAAAATAAAAGAAAAATGCTGAGATTAGAAAGTTACGATTAGAAGTCGAAAGATGACGCTTCTCTCATAAAGCCTGAGAGACTAAAGTTTCTTACTGATTGACTAATTATCTATAGTCATATTAATAAAAATTCTAACAAGAAGATGAAGTTCATAATGAAAATTATTTTAATTAGGTAAGACTGGTGGTTTTAACATTAATATAAGAATATTTTTGTTGATTTTAATAATCTGAATAAATGTATTAATTATTCTTATTTTATTTAAAACCAAAAGGTGAAAGGGAAGAGAGCTAAAGTCTTCTGATTGACTAATTATCATTAAAACTAACAAGAAGATGAAGTTCATATAAAATTATTTTAATTAGGGGTTTACATTATATAAGAATATTTTTGTGTTTTCTTTGTAGTTTTTTTAGGTTTTTTTAAAACCTTTACACTACAACGAATATTCCTAAAAATTTGAAAAACAGAAATGCTAGGTTAAATAGCTGACTCACAAGTGACAAAATCGAGTTGTCAGAATGAATGCATGGGTAATTGTAGGCGTTATAGTAAACAAATAGGGTAACGGTTATGTTGAGAGCAATAAACAGTTGAAAAGTAAGAACCAGTCGGCGCTACATTTGCATACGAATTCCAACTTATAATCGAGTTAGAGGAGGCTTAATCAGTCACTAATTCACATTTAAATCGATTGATTAATATTCTGATTTTGCCTTTAATTTTTATTGAAATGCAAACTTGCTTTTCTTACCTGCCAGTGACCTTATAGTATGCCGATTTTTTTTAGTACTAACTACGTTCAAAAAGAGAACTGTTGTGACAAAATGTATTAGCTAAGTTATAGATTTTAAAATACCTTAAAACCAATGACGTTACAAAAACAAAATACCTTATTTTACGTGAGGTCATTTAAGTTTTACCCCCCTATAAAAATAAAACTAGAAGAAGGACAGACAAAAACACAAAGTCGTTTAATATAACTAATATATTAAGAAAAAAAAACCAGCAAACAAGCCATGGCAATAATTAGGAACACTTCGAACAATCTACTTAAAAACAAACTACATTACACCATACTAAAATCGACTAAAATATTTACTATAAAGGACGACACACACGGTCAGTTCATTCCAACTGATCAGTTCAAACTAAAACTGTTGATATTTTTTAGAATATCGGATTTTCGATATATCGATAAATAAACTAAAACTCCGATATTGATATATTTATAATCATCGATATATCGGAAATTCCATATTTAAAAAAAATCAACAGTCCTAGTTTGAACTGATCACTTGGAATGATCAGTTGAACTAACCGTGTGTGGCGACCATAATATCAACTGTCAAAATGGCGTCGATAAAGCATTGCCCTTTTGATAATGTTTATTATTTGATTGGCCGTGAAGAGCTATTGTATCACAAAGGAATCTATGCAATATGCTCCAGTCTAATGCTCTAGTTTTTTAGTTATAAGAAAGTGACCAAGTTTACAAACAATAATACGTAAGTATACCTCAATCTCTAAAAACTAGATTGTACAACCAGTGCGTGAGTGATGACTTACGGATCAGAGAGGTGGTCCTTCACTGCTGGCCGTATGAGGACGCTCAAGGTCGCTCAGCGAGCTATGGAGAGGGCTATGCTCGGAGTTTCACTACGTGATAGACTCAGAAATGAGGATATCCGCAGTAAAACCAGAGTGACCGACATAGCCCAACGGATTAGTAAGCTGAGGTGGCAATGGGCCGGCCATATAGCTCGAAGAACCGATAACCGATGGGGAAGAAAGGTTCTCGAGTGGCAGCCTCGTACCGGTAGGCGTAGTGTAGGGCGACCCCCACTACTTGATGGAGTGACGACCTGGTAATATATGCAGGAAGTCGATGGGTGCAGGTGGCTCAGGACCGTGCTTTGTGGCATTACTTGGGGGAGGCCTATGTTCAGCAGTGGACTTGTGAAGGGCTGTAATGATGATGATGATGATGAATACGTAAGTATGTTTTACTTTATTATATCAAAATGTTATCTTTTATGACCAATTAATGACAAAAAAAAAAAACACAACGAAACCGCTACTTAGACACTCCAGCGCCAACAAATCCCGCATAGATTTTCCTTCCGAACAGACATTGGCAGTTCGCTAACGTTTTTATCAATGTCACATTAAAATGTCAATGTCTGCGCGTACGGTTGCTTCCAAGTGGTTGACGAGGCTCTGGAGACAGATATTTTACGAATTATTCTTTCAAAAAAAGAAAAACTTCTGGGGAACATTTTTATTGATGGAAATCGACTCTGCACTCATCCCATGACAAATCTTTCTTGTGATGCGGTCGAGGTTGGGCATAGTTGTACTGTTATTTTATGATTTTTATTTTAAGTATATTGAAAACCAGTAACAACTAATTATAGTTAATAGAATCTGGCGACACTTTGCGAAAATCCACATAAAGAGTTCATAAAACAAGGTACATACAAATATAAGTTACACATAAATTTAATTTATTAAGCGGATCTTAAGTTAATTAATTTTGTAACATCTTTAATAACTAATTATAATCTCAATATTGACATTGTTTAGTCTCGATAATGAAATCAAAGGAAAACTCTTCTTTTTTATAGTAAGAAATTATAATTTCGTTTGTCAAATTTTAAGATGTTTTTACCTACCAAGGATTCCTCTGAACTACGCCAGTATTCTCCTTTTTGTAGTTTTATTAAAGGCGAATAATACGTTGTTCTTAAAACATGAAAAGCTATAGTCTGATAGCTAATCAAAGCACACTCTATAATAAAATTACACAACAAAAACATATGACTAAATAAAAGCTAATAAATTTGTTGCAAACCCGAGGGGACTATACAGTCGCCACCGGTAGCACCTGTTTACAAGAATGACGCGATGCATGTGACAGTCATCGTGCTTCTTTATTTTATTGGACAGTGAACGACTCGACAATCGTCATGCGCCGCTGCCGCAAGCGAAAGATATGTATAAGGCTATTTGTATAGAATAACGGTGACAAACGAGCACACAGTCCACCTGATGGTAAGTGGACGCTGTGGCCCATAGACATCTACATCAATCATCGATTACTAATCGAAATACAGTTGCGTTTTCACCCCTGACAACTAAGATGGAATGCTTCGTTTTTAGTAAAAAGGGTCCGCATTTCTGTGCACTCATAATATGAAACAAAAAGCATTATGCTGCTATTTTACGTGGTCCTTCCCCGATGGAGCCAACTCATTCGTATTCGTAAAACTGTAATTAGTCATTAGAAAAGATAACTAAGTGTAATTACAAAAGAGCTGTAAAATGAAACAGAAATAATTATCAGCAAATTAAAAACAAGATTAAATTCTAATATATCGTGACAAATTGTATTACATACCACTACTGAGTACTGACATCACGAGCAACAGGAGTAACTAATATTGAACGTAGACAGACAGCTTTGACTTGACGCTTCCGCGTTAGTGATGGCCGATGCAGGACTGTGTCATTGATCTTTCTCCATTAATATATATATATATATATATATATATATATATATATATATATATATATATATATATATATACAAATAAATAAAACTGAAGAGTTGAGAGTAAAGATGAGAGAGTAATGTCATGTAATGTAATATCTAAATAAAAGTAAGACCGATTTCACCGAGACTCATGACAGATAACTGATGTCGTAAGGAGTAACTTAGGCTACTTACTTTTGTTTTAGAAAAAGGAATAGGGTTTTGCGCCAAAAATAAAACCCAGGTTGAATATATATATACATAACGCATCACTGCTGAGTACATATCTAATCTCATTTTCAAGAGTGTTACAAAGTGGGTAAGAGTTCACCGTAGTTCTTCCATTTTAGCGAGAACTACAGAATGTCTCACCTCAAATTGTTCCATAGCAATGGTAAGGGGTGAGTTTGGGAAAGACTAGAACTTATGTCTTCGAAATATATCTAGTTTTAATTTCTCAGACATGCAGGTTTTCAATATGTTTTCCTTTACCTTGGTAGGTGGGGGGAATTCAAGATTTTGGATGGTAGTTTTTAGTTTGAGTTTTTTTGTTTGTTTTTGGGTGTTGCGGGGGGGGAGGAGAGTTGAAAGACGTCATAGTATGAATTGAGAACTAGTTCGAACCCACACTCGAACTTTCTGAGTCTGGTCAGCGCCCGTATTTACTAGAATATTCTGTATGTTTCGGTGGAAAATTTGTATTTAAAGCCGCTGCAACACTATCGGGGCAGTATTGAATTTGGCGAGACAAGCGAAGCTTCGGAGCGAAATAAAGTGAATCAGTGTGATTAATTATTAGTCTTTTAAGTTTTAATTAGTGTAAAGTGAATTAAAGTGTTAATTTTGGTAATTCAATCTGCAATTTTTATTGTCACGAACCCTAAGCTCGTAACAATATCAAAGACGAGTTGGACTCTGTACCATCTTATACCACAATGAAATTTTGGGCAGCTGAATTTAAACGTGGCAGTGAGCGCTTGGGAGACGATGAACGTTCAAGACGTCCAAAAACTGGAACTACTGACGATAACATCGCTAAAGTTTATCAAATGGTGTCGTATTAAAGTGAGGGAGATAGCAGAGGCTATTAAAATGTCCAAAGAACGTGTTTTATCACAACATATTAAATCAAGGTTTAGGTAAATGAGAAAGCTGAGAGCGCGTTGGGTACCGCGTTTGACCAAAAATGTGTTCAAATGAACATTTCCAACGCTTTGTTGGTGCAGTTTAGGCGCAATAAATCAGAATTTTGGCACCAGGAAAAAAGAAAATCCTGTTTCACCATGACAACGCACCGTCTCAAACTTTTTGGTTGCCATGGCGAAAATCAACGAATGTTTTTGAACTGCTTGACCATCCACCTTACTCACCAGATCTAGCCCCACTTCGACTTCTTTGTTCCCTTGTCTAAAAATTACGCTCGGAGGACAGAGATTTTCTTCAAACGGAGAGGTAATCACCTTCGTGAACAATTATTTTGCATAGACAAACGCCGAGTACTATTTGGACGGGTTAGAGAGATGGGAGCATCGAGTAAAAATACATTTTAAGAAAAAAATTCTTGTATCTTTATTAGTACTAGTACCCACGTATAACTACGATTAAAAATTTCTATGGGGACAGAATCCGGGATGCACGCGTGCTTTAGATGTTTAAGTAAACACCCAGCCCATTAACTAATAATGGCTAAGTTAAGTTAGTAAGGATAATAATTCCAACCGCTACTTTTAAATTTTTACATCATCGATAGTTTAAAATGTACTACTATAGAACTTAGAAATTGGCCTTTCTAGCTGAGACACTATAATTGTATTACATTTATCTAAGGATCGGTCTCACTCTCTGGTTTTCAAAGTCTACACAAAAGAAAGACTATACCAAACATTAATTTAAAATCACACTTTCAGACATCACTATTCTTTAATGCATTTGTCATAAGAGCAGTGAATTATTGCAACCTTGAATTCGATTAGTTTTCGCGACCCACTAAAGTTATTAGGAAATTGTTGTTGCATTTAGATTTTCGCACGTATTGCGTATTAGCTTTGCTAATCCAACGACCAACAAAATAAATTTCCATTTGTTATTTTAAAAAGGTTAACTGGAAGTAGAAGAAATTCAAAATTAGAACAGCAAAGTTATGCCTGGCTGGTTTTGATTACGGTTATCGTTATAAAGCGGTGAGGATTAATAACGGGAATCTAAATAATCGAGACCGAGACATTCTACTCATTACGTTCAGCGCTTTACTCTGTTACCGTTACAATCTATTAAAAGTCTAGTGCGGAGCCTCCCCCATACATTGCCTTATAGGGGGGATATTTGCTATAGTTGCGTAAGCGGGTTGACAACCGCGTGTTATATATTTAGTTGATATTAGGAATACGACGCTGCCTCCCTCTGTCGGATCTTATTACACCCACAAGTAGATATGGAGTAGTCGATATTCTTACACCGCTACTATACGGTCACACACTTTATATATAGACATTATACTATATAGTAAATGCAATTCGTAATAACTACAAGGCTAGATATTGGCGTCTACCTACTGTATGTCTGACATAAAAACGTATTACGCAGTTGTGTGTACACGCAAAAAATAAAAATACGTACAAAATAAATTCAGTTCCTCAATTGTCGTTGGACGCAAATAGAATAATAAATAATCCGAATTAAACTCGAAAAACAAGATGTTGGCAATAGTAATAATAAATCCCCATTACTACTCGTACGAGTATTTATACGAGGGGACGTCAAACTCTGCCAGCCGTGGCCAGGACTGACGTCTGACGTTTTGGGAACATGTAAAGAAATAGGGATAATAATCGATTGATTATTTTAAATTCGTTCTGTCACATTTGTATAAATTGTAACTTTTTAGTTAATTTTAAACCAAAAAAAACTGAGACATGGATTTTTGTCTGCATTTTCTATGTCCCTGTGACTTGTAGTCTTGACGGTTTCCTAACAAAATGTGTAACTAAATCTCTTCGAAATTTAATAAATCTTCGAAAATTAATTTAAATATAATTTGATTGTTTATAGCTTTATTAAAACGTACTGTTTGCTTCGGTAATAGTCGTATGCGTTAATAATGTGATTCAAATCCCGGGTTGGGCCTAATATCAGTTACTGTCTTTTTCTGTCAAGAAATTCTCAGTAACAGCCCGGAGCCAGAAAGTTGGCGGTGTTGCCCCGAACCTCCGAAATCATGTTTAAGTTGGTCCTGTGCCTAATCTCTATCCAGTCGTCTCGGATTGGCAATCCATCGGACAATGAGAGAAGAAATAAAGAGTACACACATTCGTGCACAGTCCTGGGTAGATGGTTTATCTCCATTGAGACTAGCCGCCGTGACCGAAATTCGTTTTGTAGGAATTTTTTATAAAATGAATTCGTATATGAGACTGTCTCATTTCCGCGAATAAAAATATAATGTCAGTAGCGAATAAAAATATACGATATAGAGAAATATACAAATAGTACGAGATGCTTTTGCAACGTAGTCGCATTGCATCGCTGCCAACTGTGCCATTCGGTAAATAGCATGTGTTATATTTTGTTGCGTTCACCTCGCTTACGAAATCGACCGTAAAACTGTGTGTGTCGCGGATGATTCAACTTTTGCACTTGTTTGCTATTATATGTATGTTCCGACAAAACCGTGTAGTGACGGTGTAAGAGTCTCTACCCTAAATCGTCACGTGGGTGTCGTAGGGCGAGAGAGGGGAACAAATTGGATGAGCAGCAGCGTCTTCTTGATAAAAAACTAAAACTGCAGTTATTTATCCGCCTCTCTAGGGGCCGGGCAACTATGGCAAATATATCCTATATAAGATAATCTGTGTGGAAGGCACAGGGTTCGTGGAGGTTCAGAAGAGGACTTTTGATGGACTATAAGGGTGACGGTATATGCCGACTCCTCTAGCAGGTTCCGTAAAGATCTACTCAATATTAGCCATATTTAATAATACACCCACCGGCACGGAAACTTGGCCACTCGTGAATTTGCTGATTGTTTGCACTGAAACGTTTTTTAACAGTAAATTAAGGGTAGATGCATTCAATAAGTGTCTCTAATGGTTTTAGAACATAGAAATTTAATGTTTACTTCACCGAAATTTTTCTTTTCAAGATAACATGTTTTCACTAAAATTAACATCTTTCCATTGTCACTTTAAAAACACTACAAAGTTAAAAATTAAGTCTGTTTCTTTATTGTCTATCAGTTTTAATATCGGGTGTTTCCTCCTCTAGCCCTGATAACCGCTTGCATTCGATCTGGCATGCTTTGAATGATGTTTCTGACATCAACTTGCGGTATGCTGTCCCAAGCGGCCAGCGCTGCATTTCGGAGCTCATTTAGAGTTTGTGGCGGTTTGGAGCTGGACTTTATCTTTCTTTTGAGCATACCCCATACATGCTCAATTGGATTTAAGTCCGGGCTACGAGCTGGCCACTGTAATTTTTGTATTCCAACCTCTTCCAGATATTCCTCTACACAATGTGCGACGTGCGGGCGTGCATTATCGTGCATGAGGAGGAATTGGTCGTGTCCAATGAATCCCGAATAAGGCATTACGTGCTCCTGAAGAACTTCCTCGATGTATCGAGTAGCTGTAAGCCGATTATCGACGATGACCAACTCTGTACGTGCGTCGGAACTTACACCTCCCCATACCATTATTGAGCCTCCATGGAAACTCACAGTTTGGGTGGTGGTAATGGGTAGAAACCTCTCTCCTCTTTTTCTCCACACTCGTTCTCGACCGTCTGGAGCACGTAAAGCTATTCGACACTCATCTGTGAACAACACTCTAGCCCATTGCTCGTGGGTCCAATTGACATGTTCTCTTGCGAACTGAAGTCGGGCTACTCGGTGCTGTCTGAGAAGTTCTGGACCTCGTGCTGGTCTACGAGCTTTTAAATTCACTTCCTCCATTCATCTTCTCACCGTACGCTCACTAACATTAACGCCTCTTGCGATTTGGAGCCGCTGGAGTATCTCAACAGCGGTCAGGTAGCGGTTTCTCAAAATCTCCATAACAATAAAACGATCGTCCCGGGCCGATGTGCACCTTACGCCCCCACTGCCTGGCCTGCGGGTGTAGCGGCCTGTCTCCTGGTATCGTTTCAGTGAATACTGCATTGAGGACCGTGGTACGTTAAGCACAATAGCAACTTCACGCTGTGTCAGCCCTTGGTCAATTAATGCTACTGCTTGTGCAACTTGTGCTGGTGTTAATGGCATTTTTATTGGCTTTAAAGCACCTTTAGTTATTTAATTAAGACACAAGATCACAATAATTGAATAACCTTACAGTAAACTTTTCGCAACACACAAATTTAAAATGTGAACTTAGTCGCTCAAATGACCCGATTCAACTAAAAATTAAAGAATTCGTCATGGTGCACTTAAACATAATGAATTACCCTCTTGAACTTGAGGGTAAACATTTTTTGACATACTTGCATAACAAACATTCATCAGAAACACTTAAAGCTTTTGCTATCGCGAGATAACCTCTTGGCCAAGTTTCCGTGCCGGTGAGTGTAATAATAATAAACTTTATTAGCATAATTACATTCATTTCCTTTATAATAAGCTTTTTACAATATGTTTAAAATAAGCTAGATATGTACAAATTCTACAAATTTTTAAGTTGCTTACTTCGGTTACTGCCGGCTGTACTAGGCCGAGCCTGTATCACAGACGGCAGTTCCTTCCTCCATGACACAAAATACAACACTTGGTGGGCGGGTTGGCAATCGCGGGCATATCTCATGGTATGTTTCTCAAACTACACGCACGCGTTGATATGGGTGTTCAACACTCGCAATATGTAGCAGTAATAATAGTGTGAGTGAGGCAATAGTTACGGTCCATTAAGATTCTATAAGTTATTGAATTTGCTTTGGTTAATCAGTTGTTTTAAGTAAATTCACGAGGATAATGTTTGGTACTTTAACATTGCGTATTGGATATTCTTACACCGCTACTACGCGTTTTCTAAGAATCGACGTAACTACAAAGCCATTGTTAGTTGCATTGCCTCCTAAAACTTTAGTTTAGATTACTGCGCAAACTACAAAAATCATGTAAAAATATTACAGTCATAGCTGCACGTGTGCGTTTCGGAACTGGTTTTCTTTACACCCTTCTATTTCAGAGCGCGCTGCACCATTATCCTCTGTTAATACTCAAATAATATGCGATGTTTTGGCTGAGTGAACAACTTTTTTTTTTTTTTTTTTTTTTTTTTATTTTTTTTTTTTTGATAGCTATTTATACTTTTTTTGATATTAATATACTTAGTATACTTGTTATATACTTACTTAGTACTCAGGAAAGTGTGGATGAATATTGGCGGTGAACGTGATGGAAAGCCACTCACTGACGCATGTCGGCCCTCACATTGAACGCATCTATAATTAACAGTTGTAAGTTTCTTCCTTATCGTCTTACCGTGAGCTTTTAGAGCCGTGCGTTTATTTAATAAAAATGTACAACATACTTCCTTATTAAAAAAAAAGTCTAATTATGTTGCTATGGCTTAGATAGACGTTTTTAAATAGTGAATCTACTACAATTATTGTCTCTATTGTTTCGAAATTGGGATCGATATCAGTGGACTAGTGGACAAACGCGCATGTTGCTCAAGTAATCTCTACACGGGATTTTCTCAGCTTTTCTAGTACTATTTTCATTAATATTTAATTTTTGAATATAGGTATTTACGTGGTAGAGCCTTGCATATAGCACGAATGGGTCGGCTCGACCGGGGAAGGACCACGCTCTCACAGAATACCGGCGTAAAATAACAGCATAATGCTGCTGTGTTTCGTATGGTGAGTGTAGAGAACCGGAGACCCTTTTTACTGGAAACGAGGCATTCCATCTTAGTCCTCACGGGTGACAACGCATCTGCGTTTTGATTCTTAATCGAGGATAGATGTAGATGTCTATGGGCCACAGCAACCACTTACCATCAGGTGGACTGTGTGCTCGTTTGTCACCCATTCCTATAAAGAAAAGGAAAGGCATCGCTTTTTTCGTGCCAAATTCTGCAAACGGAACATTTATGTAATGATTACAGTGTTCGCCTGCCTATCATAGAGGAGTATCTATGTGTTTTTCGTAGATGATATAACATTGAATTAAACTATTATTTACGGATTTTATCGCGTTTAATTCAACTTTAATTTATTTTTATTATCCCGACGTTTCGGGTGCTTTACAGCACCTGCGATCACGGGGGGACTGAGATGTTTGACGTCCCAATGTCATAGTTAGTCCGGCTACCTTCAATTTTTGAATATTAATTATTGGTCCGATTTACGCAAAATGAGCTTATAGTATCATGAAGTCTTGCAGTGGTATGCTTGAGTTTGGGTTTGGGTTTAATTTTGTAAATTATAGGATCCCAAGCAGCTGGCAGCACCCATCCATCTTCTCTATTGAAATTTGGATGTTTTTTTAATTTCAATAGCCTCGCGTATCATCCTTGGTAGGAATCGGTGTTCTTTTGCGAGGATTTGTGGTTTATCAAATCTAATGTAATGGTGGGGACGATCTTGAACATGTTCGCAGACTGCAGACTTCCCGGAGCGTCGGTGCTTCACGTCAGCTATATGTTCCTTCACGCGGGTTTTTATAGATCTCTTTGTTTGACCTATGTAAGAGTTGTTTTGGGTCGGATAAAAATAAATTAAAGTTGAATTAAACGCGATAAAATCCGTAAATAATAGTTTTATTCAATGTGTAGTGTTCGCGTAAATTTAAGAAATCATTATGATATGACATTGTTATAAATTGAGGGATGGTGGCACTTAAGGTTAATGGATGGTATTTGTTCCTTCAAAACAGAAATGAAATGGTTAAGGTTCGAATCTGCCATTCGACTATTTTCGTGAACCACTCCTAACACAGGATTTTAAGCTACCGGAATTGATTAACGGGAATATTAGTAAGGTCAATAGCGTAACTAGTAATTAAAAAAAAGTAATTAGAAAGTTTTTGATTTTTCATATCTTATAAACAACGAATAAACGTTTTTTTAATATAAATTAAGTGATTTTATCCAAATTACAATTGCCTATCGGACTGTTAAATAGAGCAAACTGTTTTATGTATGAGTACTTTATAATCTGTTACACCATTTACATTAACTTTAACTTTTTGCCACAGTTTCCTAGGCCCAGCAACAACAGAAAATACCGTCCGTGCGCCGGGCGGTACTTTCCGTTACCGTTATAACACGAGAAAAACAAAAGAATATTGTACAAAATATATAAAACAAAAGCTCTAAGTCTGTGCTCTAAATAGAGCGATAGAGATCTTTAAGACGATATTTTTTCTAAAAAGTTGGCAACCCTAGGCCTGATACATAGTCAAATTCATTCCCTACACGTTTTGACATTCGTGTCAGCTGGTAGAGAATAATAAATATTATTTCAGATATTTTGTAACAATCTCTTCTAGTTGGGACATATAAATATATAAAAAAGATAATAAATAAGATAAAATATATGTTGAGTTCAGTAATACATTTAAAATAAAGTAAAATAAATAAATTAAAACCCAACCGGACGGAAGGCTTCGGCAGGGGAGACCAAACAGTCGAAGGTAAGAGGTAAATGGAAAGAAACCGGCATACGGTGCGCCAAGTAAAAGCACCGCTTCACATAGTCCCAGTCGCTTTAGATAACCTGAGAGGCTGACCGGAATGAAGAATGTACTCGATATTATTATATTATTTAGAGTCACATACGCTCATATTTGGTAAGTAAAAGAGGGAGTAGCATTTAATGAAATGAACATAATGTAATATAAATAACTAAGCATTAACTGCTGGGGCATACGCAATTTATTGCATTTAGTATATAGGGGTTATTTACATATGAAGGCAAACAATAAAAAACATCTCCAGTACTAACCACTAAATTCAAAGCGGACTAACATGACATAAATCCATCACCGCGCCGGTCGCAGCGTCCGTCTGTTCACGTAATGCGAAAGTCGACGCGGAATGCATTGTCAGACTAATCTGATCTCGCGCTCTTGCGACACCTATGCAATGCTCACAAAGCACTCTCTGAACTCATGTATCTTGAGATCAGACTTGGTCTTGATATATAGCACAGTTTGAAAATCTAAAAGCAGACATTCGAATTAATGTACAGTTACGTCGCTTCAGCTGTTAATAGATACTTAAACTTTAATAGCAAGGAACAGGAATCTGTAATGGTTTCCTTTTTACTAATAACTGACCGTTATCTGCGACTTCGTCCCCGTAGAATTTAATAAGGTTGGATTGTATGGGTTTTTAGTGGTGGTGTTTTACGCGGAACCCTGATACTTTTTCTTAAATAAAAGTAGTACTAAGTTACTCCCTACAATATATATATATATATATATATATATTATATTTTTTAATAAATACGTGATTTAAATAAAAAGGTTATGTTATTGCAATGTTATAAGAGGTATAACCATTTTAATTTGTGAGAGCCTGGTGTTAGTACTGGGAAAACCTATATGACTAATCACCAATTACTACTTTTATTCAGCTATTATGAGGAAGGTGCTGCTGCCCATATCCTGGTTCAGTTTCACTCTGTCGCTTCTTGCCCACACCCACGCCTACCCGGCACCCACGGGATGATATGGCGTAAAGGTTATCCTACACCGCACCGCACCTACGTTTGGTTTTTGCATTGCAATGTCATTGAAGTATGATTCAACCAAATAATAACTACCAGATTCATGTGAATTCTCTTTTGCCGTTTTTTCTCCGAACAAAGAACTTCATTTTGCACTGGTAATTATAAGAAAAAAACAGATCAAAAAAAATTATGTTTGCCAAACTCCATGTTTATGTATAAAAATTTAAAAAAAAAAAAAAAAATAATAAAAAAAAAAAATGTTAAAAAAAAAAAAGTTAGTTTTTTTATATCCCGGGTTTTTCTTTTAACAATAATATAGGCTTACGAATTCTCTTATGCCATCGTAGTACGTTGTTTTATGTGTCACAATGTATTAAAATTAATAAAGTGAACATTTTGTTTAATGCGTCGTACAAGACAGAAAAGTCTTGACTCTATGAAACAATTTTATAGAAAAAATGGCTCTCCAAGCTCGTTTATACTACGTAAGCGTAATCATACCATCCATTCACTTGTTACAAATGTTTTATGTAAGAATCAAATAAAAGGAACGAATTTTGATATCATCACTCGAATCTTCTCAGCTACGATACAGTCTCACAGCGGTTACCTCAAAGCTGTATTATTTTGTAACTAAAAAGCTTTTCAATGAGCTTATGAAAGTAAAATACAATAATTTTATGTTTCGAAATATAAGTAGAACGATAACCGTAATTCGTGTTTACTATTTAAGTGCGTAAATACTACCTATTATATGGTATAAATAGTATATTCCACAAAAAAATCAACTGATATTCAATTGAATTTTTAATTAGGCCTTTTTCTACCTTATTAGATGTACTAACAGTATAACAGAAATGAATATTTACTGAGCTATCGTCATAGCAAATGACGAAGGTAGCGATGATCTTGGTAGCTGATATTTTTATCGTAGTAGTAGTTTCATACGTAGTAGAACGCTGGTTCAATATTATGGTTGTAGCACGAAGGGATCGGTTCGACAGAGGAAGAACCGTGCTCTCACAGAATACCAGCGTAAAATAGCAACTTAATGCTGCTGTGTTTCGTGTGGTGAATGTAGTGAACCTTTCTACTGGAAACGGGGTATACCATGTCGGTCCAGGGATGACAACGCATCTACATTTTGATTCTTAATCTTGGTTATGAATATCCTTGGATAAATGTAGACATAGAATACTATAACATAACGGGGGAGTGGGTGGAGCCCGTGTAGCCACTAAAATGCCACTAACACGCCAATTCACGCGTATAAATGTCAACACGAGATGTGTTTTGACGTTACAATCGTTTCCAAATTTCGCATGCAAGTTATTTAGAAAATGCCAAATTGCACGCTATTTGCAAATAAATATGCACTAAAATCCGTCTGTGAACACAGCGAATCGGGTTTGTAATAGAGATTAACTGATAATACGACATAATTGCTTGTATCTTGTAAGTGTGCTCCCGGCGACGCCTATGCTCGTACAAAATAAGGTTGACAGCCATTCTATTGTGTATTATAGTATTCTATGGATATAGATGTTTATAGGCCAATAAACATTAGGTGGACTATAGCTCTTTATAAAAATAGACTATATTTTTTATAAAAAACTAGCGATCTGCCCTGGATTCGCACGGTTGATATCTGGATTCTACTTACCGAGTCTAACCGCCTATAACCTTCGCGGAAGTGAAAGCAATATGTTGATAAAGTTTTACCGTAATCTGATGAACGGTATGGCAGCGCATAAAATACGATCAAATAAATTTTTTTTTATATACATTATTAGAGATAATAGGTGAGCAATAGAAAATTGCGTAACTATTTCTATCAAAACAAGCCGTCAAGGTCATTTATTTTGGTTTAATAAGACATACGTTACGTATCATATAAGACCATCATAGAGGAACACGCCTTTCACTCGTAGTTCTTATTTTGACGACGAAAAAGTAACTAAGTAGTAAGTCGATGCAAACGTGCCCAAGTTCAAAAAACACCAAAATTAGTTTTACATTGGAACTATTTTCATTGAACGACATAAACTTCTAAAGTTAGATATTTAATTTCAGGACATTTAAATCGACAAAAATCGGCTGATATGTTACTAAATTCGTTTATATACGGTCACACCAGTACACAGTCCACCTGATGGTAAGTGGTTGCTGAGGTCCATAGGCATCTACATATATTCTCGTTTGCGAATCAAAATGCAGATTCATTGTCAGCCTTGAGGACTAAGATGGTATGCCTCTTTTCCAGTAAAAAGGGTCTCCGGTTCTCTACACTCACCATACGAAAAACAACAGCATTAAGCTGCTATTTGACGCTGGTATTCCGTGAGAGCTTGGTCCTCACCCGGTCGAGCCGACCGATTCACGTCACGTAACAACAGCTTACGTTATTGTGTAGTATCCTGATATTCTGTATCATTTAAATATATTAAAAATGCTAGTCATCTTCACAGATCACCGTGGAATATTGTCACAGGTCAGTAACGGGCCGGCAGCGACTCTCGCCGATGGCGACAATGGCACCCATCTCCGCAATCGTTTTTGTGACGTTCCAAATACACAAGTATGCTCAATTGAAGTTGCGAATATCTCCACAAAGCTTTTTATAATGTGAAATGTAATGGAAATTTAGCTACAGACTCGTTTTTACATCGGGAAAAAAGAAGATCAAAGTTCAGTTATTTTTCAAATTGAATTTCATTTTGAATTCATGGAAATATAATAACAAATAGAACTCGTTCCCCCGTGCCTCAGAAGGGATGTCAACTCATTCATTGTTGCGGGTTGACGTGAAACAATATTGTATAAAAAACATGTGCATTGTACATTATCACTACGAATAATTATTAGGTGCTTTTGATTTTTTTTGACGGTTTCGTAGCGCAGTGGCTTAGCAATGAGTTACAGCGCCAAGGGCCGCGGATTCGAATCCCGCGCGGAACGTGTATTTGTATGCTCTATGGCCTACAATTAATCGTTTCGGGTCTGGATGTTTATCCTTGTGAAATTTATGTTTGTAAACTTCCCCCACGATACAGAAGAAAATCCTACTGTGAAAGTAACGTTTTAAAAAAAAGATAAAAGATAGAAAGGTACTTACTAATCGTATGGTAAACTTGAATATTGCATAAAAACTTGGCCTATGCATATATTTATACTTCTCTATGATAGCCAATGTACTTGCAAAAGGCTTATGGTAAACACAAAACACCACTTGATAAATGAAATGAATATAAATTAACTTAGAACTTATACAATTAACAATTAAATAATAATGAAGAATCGTTATAATTTTTTAAACAACCAAATTAACTTTTTTCAATGAATGAAGGTTTTATTTATTTATTTATTTGTTAGAAAACTCAGTCGGTATTTTGAATTTTAAATTATAGGTTACGAGCAATTATATGTATAGTAATTAAGTTTGACTGGATAAATATTATTGCGTAATATCGTGCATGCGCGCATAATTGTGTGTATGTATGTGCGGGCACGCGCGTGCGTGCGTGCGAGCGTGTGCGTGTGGTGCGGTGTGCGTGTGCGCGCGTGCGTGCGTGTGTGTGTGTGTGTGTGTGTGTGTGTGTGTGTGTGTGTGTGTGTGTGTGTGTGTGTGTGTGCGTGGCGTGTGGTGTGTGTGTGTGTGTGTGGTGCGTGTGCGTGGCGTGCGTAAGCGTTGGTTTGGACTGCGAAAAATCCATCTACAAATAACAGGTGGGCCATTGGAACCGACCTCATAGCGGTAGACTTCTTAGTATAACTATCTTGGTGCACTTTAAAATTAGGGTACACTGATGTTTTTTTTAATTGATTCAATACCGTTATAATAACTTAACAACTTCCAAAACATCGAAGTGAATAGAAGAGCGAAAATAAATATAATTTCCAAGTTAAGAAAAAATTTGACTTCGTTCTTTTATTGCGTTCCTTTTAACTTTTATGATAAATTAATATAAAGTCAAATTAAATAACACTAGTTTTTACGGATTTCATTACTAACTTATTTTATTAGTTCAACGTCTCATTTTGGCGTAAACCTAAGAAGTCATTAAGTTAAATTTTACCATACTCAGTATGGTTGTGTATATTTCATAAAACATTCATATTTTGGGACAATCATCTAATATCAAATCATAACGCGACAAAAGGTTTGCATGAAATAATATCAGTATTACTAATCAAATTAAATGAAAATGGTAATTTAATATATTAAGTGACTACCGCCGTCCATGAAAAAATGCAACACCGGGAAAATGACAGGTGCGTTGTGCCGGCCTTTTAAAAAAGAGTAGACTTTTCCTTGAAGATACCTAAGTCGTATAGGTCCGGAAAAATTGCTGGTGCCATTCCACAAAAAAGTTGGCAAGATAGAAAACGTCTGGTAAATCGTACAGTAGTGGTCTAAGATTAGTATAAACGTTGGATAAAATTATGAGATGTTACTATAAACTGCAGATTCGGTTACTTACGTTGACTTAAAAGACTTTAGTTTGTACGAGTATTAAGTTTTCGAACCAGTAGTTTATTGTAGAAACGGGTTTGCCTTGCATTTTACTATCTACGGATCAAGTCCAATTTTAGCGCCATGTAATAATGATAACCATGTTTACTGAGTGGCTATGAGAATAAAACTCTTTGTGTTTCGATGTAAAGAATCAATAATAAATATGACGTATCCACCATTATGTGGATTGTAAGCAAATCAAAATATTTTTTTTTATTTCGCTACAATCTATCTGATGGTTACTGCAACTCATGGACATCTGTGGCCAGTATCGATCAAGGAAGGCTGCAAACGCATTGTCATCTCTGTGGACTAAGGTAGGATGCTTCACAGCCTGTTAAAGTAGGACCGCACTAGGCGGCACTGTACGCCGTGGAACTGAGCGACACGACGCGTCAAAATATTCTTTATATGAAATTATATGAGACAACACGCACTCAGCGCCAAAAGAACTACACTGCAGCGGAACTGTGCGGCAAAGTTGATCAACTGACCAACCCATGTCGCTCAGGACCGCACTAGGCGGAACCTTCGCATTCTTCATATCGCGAGCTTGAGCTCTTCCTCACATAACAAGGAAATAATAATCATATCCATTTCGTCGTTTATCTTGCTCAGAGGTTGCCTAGCTACTGAATATATTTTTGTAGCGCCGCTGTAGTTCAAGTGCGGTTTACCAAAAAATTACGCGTCGTGTCGCTCAGTTCCGCTGCGGTTCAGTTCCGCGTAGTGCGGTCCTACCTTTATAATACAGGCTCGCTTTACCCTTTAGACCGGTAATCATAATACATGCTCGCTATACCCTATAGACCGAAACACAGCAGTGCAGGAACTTATATTTGACGCCAGAAATAGACAAAAGGGTGGTATAGTTCTTGCAATCCACGAGTGCGGTCTACCTTTCTTGGCGTAGCAGGCGTCCGCTCGCGACTGACCGCTCCGCTAGGCACGCACACTGTCACACTGTGCATGTAAGTACATTTCGAACCACATCCAAAGGTAGACGGCACTCGTGAATTGCAAGAACTATATCTTCTCAGACGGAATCCTGGGCACAAAAGAAATCATCCCTCCTATATAAAATATGGAATCCCTCTGACCGTAGAAGCATCAACAGAGAAGGAAAGTAGGTCCTCTTTTGTAATTTTAATGTAACGTGAAAAGTTCAATGGAACGCGTATTGCATTAACTAAGTGTCCATCCGTTTTCCACAGATGTTTTATTCTTAGTGTAAATGATTGATACTTTGCGTAAGTGACGGAGTGGATGCTACACGAAATATGTTTAACACGCTCTTGACAATTTTTATTATAATGGTAATTTCCCTCAACAATAGTTTAAAAACCGGAGAGAAGATCAAGTGATAAAACAATGTTTAAGTATTTAAGTGATTTGTGTACACTAAGTAAAATTGCGTGCAGTTAAACATACGAAAATAGTGTTTCAACACAAAATTGTTGTTACTTTTGAAACTTGAGTGTTTCAAAAAGCGGCGACACTCAATCACGCTTTTATAAGACCTTGGGGTGGGCAGCCGTGGATTGCATTTTAAGTGAGATCAAGTATAAAAATCGCTTTAGCACAAACGGTTTAAGCAAGGTAAGCATTTACATACGATCTTGCAAGAAACGTGATTTACTTATGTTATTAGGTTATTACCGATTTGTTTGTTTTTAAAGACAAGTATTTTGTAAATCACTAGTCAGATGACTTCGGTTTTAATGGGTTTGTTAATTTTACGAAATACGAAAAATAATTATTACAACTTTTAACCAAAAAAGGCCAACTTTAAAGTAAAAAAAGAAGTAATTTTTTTGCCACCTTTGGAGGGGGAATTTATGCTTACAGTAAGCTAGGTTTATGCGTACATGTAAGCTATTTATGTGAAGTAATTTTTGTGCCACCTTTAGAGATGGAATTTAAGCTCCAAATTTATACCGAACCATCCCTGCAATATAACCTATTTAATAAAAAAAATGATCAGAATTTGAGATTTCGCGTAACATGCTTACAAAAAAAATATACATTCGAATTGTGGACCTCCTTTTTTTGAAGTCGGTCAAAAACATGTTGTTACCATACCGTATCACTATACAAATAAGATGAATTATTACAAAATATACTGTTGTTACTCTTCGTATCGTGAACAAATATAATTTATAAATGTATATGATGAAATGGATCGAATCGATAAGTATCCTATCAATTAACGTCTCAATTTATTTCGATCAAATCGGTTGTTCTGTAACCGCTATAAAGTTTTTAGATAGCTATTTTTTAGCTTACAAAGAACCATATAACTTTACAAAAAATAATGATGCGAATTATCTCATAGCGTACAATTTACAAAAACATTACAGCTTTTTTGTTGGTATTTTGAAGTGTTTTAACAAAAAAGCTAATTGAGCTTGTACATTGGGATTTTTCTATGAGGCAGGTTGAAATAATAGATTTAAAAGAATCGGACCATGAGTCACATGCAAAATCGATGCTATGAAGTTTAAAAAGTAATTTCTGAGAGGTGATAACAGAAATAACTTCTTCTTCGATTGTAAACCACGTGCAGCACTCAGCTTATCAACGAACGAAGACCAAACAACGGTAGTATATCTTCTTGAAATCACCTGTTTCATACCCCAAAGACTTGCGATGGCTCAACTCGAGTTGGATCTCCCTAACTCGAGTTTGGGCTGGCTGTGCACTTTACATAAAAGAATCAAGCGAGCCAGTGAAAGAGTAATGGACGCCACACACGGTCAGTTCAACTGATCAGTTCAAACTAAAACTGTTGATATTTTTTAAAATATTGAATTTTCGATATATTTATAATTATAAATATATCAATATTGGAGTTTTATATATAAGTTCATTTATCGATATATCGAAAATCGAATATTTAAAAAAATATCAACAGTTTTAGTTTGACTTATCAGTAGAAATGACCGTGTATGGCGACCATTAGAGTGCAGTACGTTCGTTGTGTGCGCACCTTGTGTTCCCGCCATAGTGAATCGACTAAATGACACCGACGATTATACAAAGTTTGTCGATCATACCAACAACTTACTACTGTTACAACTGTACAGAAATGTGTCAAGAACACGGGTTCGGCTAGTAATAGAAAAGAAAAAAAGCAAAGACTATTGTTGATAGGGAGCAAGATGCTGTTCACACATCTATCAAAAGTCCACAGCTAAACATAGATTACAGACATAGACTTTCCATAGATTTCCTATGGCTCGTCTTGTCTTCGCACGTTTGTTGTAGATCTACCACGCATTAGAACCTAACGGTTAACCTCTTCGTTGTTAATGCGTACATCACAGAAGTGGAACAATTCGCCATCATCAGTCTTTCCATAATCCGATTACAATGTTGGTGTCTTTAAGGCAAAAGTGAATAGGCTTTTAATAAATGCACTAATTACAGTACCTTTAACTATCGGCTACATCACAACTTACCGTTTTAAAAAAAAGAAAAGAATAAAAAGGTAGGGTTGTAAATCACACCACAAGTTATTGCCAAACATGGCCTATGTTCACACAAAGACTACCAGTTAGCACGGTCAAAATTCAAAAAGAAAGAAAAAGATACTTGAAACCTTTTCCTTCTTTTTGATTTTTAATTTTTATAAAAACCCGCATCCAAGCAGCTAAATTTTTCAAAGAAAGCTAACATCGCTGCATCATTTTCACGATATATTTTTGTAAACGACCTTTCGCTGTACTTCAAATGTATTTTCGGATGTGAGTGGATGCACCTGATTACAATTAAGACTTGAAAATAAACACACTGTTAGCTTAGTAAGGTGTGTTTTTTTAAAGCTGATTATACGTAGTATCAAAGATATTTAATAGTGTACGGTGTGTTTTTTAATTTGATTATACTCGTACGTATAATCAAAGATATGTAATTTTGAGTTTATATAACTCCAGTGTATTTAGTATGACAACATCATTATAGATTCAACTCAACTATTGACCATATTTTTCTTATTTATTTCGTCTTATTCTTCATTTTATTTCAAAGTATATATATATATATATATATATATATATATGTATATATATATGACATAAGTAACACAACTATTTTAATAATATTCACGCATACAATCAAATCACATCAAATTCATTTATTTGCAATATAATACAAGTATAAAAGTTGTTACATAAAATTGGAATATGTATATTACAGAAAACGTAAGGTTATCAAAACAAATTCTCGTATCGATTCGATGTCAGTTTTATGCAAGTATCAATTCGAAACATACTTTTTAATTTACTACTTACATTTGTTCTATATGAGTAAAGTTTTTCATTTCATTTCATTTATTTATTGACCTGTTTCCAGTTGTGCACATAATTTCTTCATCAGCAAGAAAAAGTCGACTATTGGGTAAGGGACTTTTATTCCCTCCCGTTGTATGTAGAGTTTGCCTTAACACTTTCACTGTCTGGTTTTCAGACACAGTAATAAGACAATAGCAATGAACTATATTTTTTATAGGATAGAGTGACAAACGTCCACCTAATGGGATGATATTAAGTGGTTGCTGTGGCCCATAGACATCTACATGTATCCTCGACTACGAATCAAAATGCAGATGCGTTGTCACCCGTGAGGACTAAGATGGAATGCCTTGTTTCCAGTGAAAAAAGATCTCTACTTTCAGCATACGAGACACAGCAGTATTAAGCTGCTATTTTACGTTGGTATTCTGTGAGAGCGTAGTCCATCCCCGGTCGAGCCGACCCATTCGTGCTACAATTAACTACTAATATAACGGCAGCATGGCTCTACCACGCATAAATGCACTAATGCCCGGGGCTGTGAAAGGGTTAATAAACACGCTCTTTTATTGATTTATTGATTAAAACTAGCCAATGATGTACTTCCCTTTTAAATTCGTTCAATACTGATGTTACCTACTTATAGTCGTTGGCATTTTATTAAGTAGTAAGCATAACAAAAAGAAAAAGAACTACATCTTGGTCTACTCGTTTTTCTTTGCTCGGATACAAAATTTACAAACGTTGAGTTCAGATGAAGCCAAGCTGCGCTCTATAAAAGCAGATACGATCACAGACTCTGACGGAACTAACGTATCCGTGTTTGCGATCTCACTTACTAACCTAGAAGCAACTATTAAACAATTAATTGGACGTGGGACATGTATATCTACGTTGTACTTATTTTCACAATCAATAGTTTTTATATATTCAACATAAAATCGAATTTAGAACCTCCTCCTTTATTCAAGTCGGTAAATATATTAATATGACGTTCTAGAAGCTTCACTTGCACTACTTTATATAAAGTTTTCTTTTTTTTGTCAATTTTTAATTTTATTTTAAACTTGTTTGGTATTCCAGTATAATAATACGAAAATAATATATTATGTACGTGAGTGACAATGAAAGTTCTTAGAAAATCAAAAACTGAACAAACTAGCAAGTTATTAGTTCTTTTTAAAATAGTGTCCATTTACATCAATACGTCGCTGCATCCGATGGAACCACCGAGAAAAGCACTTTGCCCACTCGTCCTTAGGGGTCTAGATGAGATTAGTGCGACCACGTTTAAACTCATTAAACCAGTTGTAAACAGTGGCACGAGATGGGGCTTCATCGTGAAAGTCCAATCAAAGTTTATCGTAACTTTCTTGTTGACTTAAATGACATCGAAAGTCATAAAAAATCATTGTACGAATTTTTTTTCGCGTTAAATTCATGCTAACGTGACACAGACAATATTTGAATTTGCCGCCAAATCCTAAACAAACAAATTAATAAAATACATAATACACAATCATATTGGCAAAGAATTCCATTTTCAAAATTTGAACTTATTTTTTTATTATATTGTTTACAAGTGGCCGGTTCTAAAAACTTTCTGAGTCGCCCTCGTAATCTTATTGCGAAATGATGCTTTTTAGTGTTATGCAACTCAGGGTGGAAGACACTCACGCAACAAAATGTTTTTCGCTGCTTCCAAATGTAGTTTTGTAATTAAATACAGAATTCTAAATGGTGGAATAAATATAAAATTATTTAATTCCTTTTTCTTAATTTTACCACTTTCTCTATTGATTTATTTATTGTAGTACATGAATCATAAGTTACTTAAATTTAGTATACAAGAATATGACGGTATGGTACCACACATATGAAATAGAATTATCTTACTTATTATTTGCGATTTCTCAGTATGACAAACTACATTTGATCCTTTATAAGTGGTAGAGCCACAAATGCAGCTATACGAGTATTATGGTTGTAGCGCGAATGGGTCGGCTCGACCGGGAAAGGACCACGCTTCCACAGGAAATCAGCGTGAAATGCTTCTGTGTTTTGTGTGGTGAGTGTAGAGAACCGGAGACTTTTTTCTTACTCATAACGAGGCATTCGACTTTAGTCCTCAGGCGTACGCACGCATTCTGCATTTTGATTCTTAATCGAGGATAGATGTAGGTGAATATGTGCCGCAGCATCCATTTACCATCAAATGGACTGTGTGCTTGTTTGCCACCCATATTCTATAAACGAACTTTATGTGTTTAACCCAAAGATTACCTCAATTTTTAAGCTTATTAACGTGACACTTATAGGTTATGTAAATTTCAACCGACACTGATGTTGTGTTGGTTAAAAATTAGACGGAAACTAATACCACGATAAGATAAGGCGCGATTTTCAAAATATATAAACCTGTGATAAAAAAGTATTGGATACTATGGATCGTATTTTGTTTCACAGTCAGACTAACAAAGAAAGCGAGTTGTTTTTGAAGTGCATAAAGTGATATAGTTGAGATAGACCTGGAGCTAGTTATGTAGAAAGATATTGTACATATTTTAAATATGATTTTAAAGATATTTATGAAAATATTTCACATAACTACATATTCTAAGTTTCTATAACTATGAAGTATCTACTTCACGCTACTCCAGAGTGAATTAGCGACCATTTTATTTTCCTCTACATAATGATTTCCTCACAATATATTCCTTTGATGTCGAGAAGTGGTAAACAAGCACTTAAATTAAAACTACTAGTTTAAAAATTTACGTGCGGTAGCCGACTCGGATTACTCGCGAACAATTTTTAAGGAAGTTTTAGGTTTCATCGCTTTTATTGTTTGAATTTTAACGTTGATGGAAATTTTTAATGAATTTTTTATCATTAACGGATGCAGGAAGCCGTCAATATTTATTAATCTACCTGCCATAAAACTTATCTTTTGATAAACAACAACTCAATGACATCATTATTGAATCATACAATATTTCAGCCGGAATTGTGCACGTAGCCTTCGTTGCAGCTTCATGAAACTAACTTTATATATTAATAATAAATTCATTCTCATTCCATTCAATTTGTCACTCACGCAACAAAATGTTTTTCGCTGCTTCCAAATGTAGTTTTGTAATTAAATACAGAATTCTAAACGGTGGAATAAATATAAAATTATTTAATTCCTTTTTCTTAATTTTACCACTTTCTCTATTGATTTATTTATTGTAGTACATGAATGATAAGTTATTTAAATTTAGTATACAAGAATATGACGGTATGGTACCACACATATGAAATAGAATTATCTTACTTATTATTTGCGATTTCTCAGTATGACAAACTACATTTGATCCTAGATCCTAGTCCTCAGGAGTACGCACGCATTCTGCATTTTGATTAAAATTTATCTTACTAAAAGCTTAAATAGTTTATACACCATTTAGCTTTACAGCTTCAATAGTTAATAACATTTTTAATCAACATTTACTTTTTAATGAACTACCTTTTTTATATAGAATAAGGATGACAAACGAGCACACAGTCTACCTGATGGTAAGTGGATGCTGTAGCCCATCGACATGTACATTTATCCTCGATTAAGAATCAGAATGCAGATGCGTTGTCACCTCTGAGGTCTACGATGGAAAGCCTCGTTTTCAGTAAGAAGGGTCTCCGTATCTATACACTCACGATACGAACCACGGCAGTATTAAGCTGCTATTATACGCTGGTATTCTGTGAGAGCGTAGTGACCCATTCGTCCTACAACCATAGCTGCAGCGTGGCTCTACCACGAAAGAATACTAGCAAAGCAAAACATCGATCGTGTTTCCGTTAAACGATATTGCCAAGTTGAAAATGCTTGTGCGAAACATCTTACGACAGTAGTTGAATGGCGGATTCAAACCCACGGTTTAATTAAATCAATTTTTATATTAAGCCGGTTGGACACGTCGCCGAGCGAAGGCGAATACCATATACTCGTAGGCAGACCATTTGTTAGTCTCTTCCAAATTTGACCAACATGTAACATAAACTGTATTGTATCAGTTTGTCAACACTCGCGTTGGCTGAGGCTGGGCCAACATGTATAGCCGACTTTAAACAGAGTAATTCATTAAAAATATCCTTCCGGTTTAGGGAACAAATCGACATGCGGCTTATCTTATGGTAATTGATCACCGTCGTCGAGAACATTTGTAACATAAGAGAAATCGGAAGTGCGTTGATGATCTCTTCATCAACCTACTAGACTACTGTTACTAAATTGACGTTCATGTCATCTCCCCAAGTTTGTAGTCAACTTCAACTTCAACGTCAAGTCAACAAAAGGTACGCTACTGCCTATTTTATGTCTGGCTGGCTGGTAATATACGCTATCTATAGGATTTTTTTTTACAACAGTTAAAATACAAATTATGATACACAGTTCATAAATAGGGTGCAACATAAACCTCTATAATATTTTTCTCCAGACTGCAGGTCGCCGCCTTTGGAGCGCAAACATTTTAATATTACTTAAGGTAAAAAGATAGTTCACTCGATTCTATAAAAATAACATGAGGATGAGTTGTAGTGAATGTTTGGTTACCGTGAGTTTGCACTGACGCGATTTTCACAAAAAACATGTTTTAAACACTGTTTTCTGTCTATGTATCAAAAAGCGTTTGCATAGTCAATGAACATGTTGTAATGAAATATGTTTGACAGTTTATTGTACATTACATATTTTAACTATATTATATCTTTATAACTAACGAAACAAAATGTTATAAAACAAATTTGTAGAAATATTGTCTTGTTGAAAGATAAGTTTGAATGTCTGTTGAAAATTTTACACAGTTTTTGTGAGTGTGTTGTATTGCGAATGCCACCATCAACAAAACATGTTGAGTGATTTATTTTATGCGATTTATTTCCAAACATTACTAGTTGGATGTTTCTCAGTGCAAACGTAAGAGTAGTATATAGGATGTTTGGAGGAAATATTATTTCATATTTTTAAAAAATAAATATGGTAATTATATTACAAATAGTAAATATGTTAGTTTTTAGCTATATTTTGTTAGTGGATTCAAAAAGTATGTTTTTAATTTGTGTTTAATATTTTTGGATTATCCTTAGGATTCCTGACCTTTGCACTTGGTACCTATTCACCATAGTCACGTAATGTGGTAAAGGATGGATGGATTCTTTTACGCAGTCAACACACGGCAAAACACAAAATTAACTTTTAGTTTATTTTTTCCAGTAAAATTATAGTTACAGCCGGTATTTTACATGTTCATTACCATAAATACGCAAATAAATTGGATTGCAATATTTATTCGGGTCATCGTTGTTTTCATACTCTGTTGCAATAAGGTTGTTATTTAATATTTATATATTTTTTTGCAATCGATTTTTTTAACATATTGAAGTAAGCAAAGACAACGATTCAACGAAATATAAATAATTCATTGCAGTGTTCGGCAAATTTTACGCCGCCGTTCCAATTCCTGGTTGTTAAAATGTGACCCAACGAGGTAAGTCGAATGGTATTAAATATATATTGGTGTATATACTTTTACCAGTGCTCTACAGAACTGCTAAGGCAGCTATTTGTACAATTACTTTATGTACTGTATATGTAGATATATATAATTTATACTGTTACACATATACATACATAGACTTCTACATATATCCTCGATTAAGAAATAAAACGCAGATGTGTTGTCACCCCTGAGGACTAAGTGGAATACCTCATTTCCAGAAAAAGAGGAAAAAAGGGTCTCCGGATCTCTACACTCACCATACGAAACACCTGCTATTTTACGCTGGTATTCTGTGAGAGCGTGGTCCTCCCCCGGTCGAGCCGACCTATTCGTGCTACAACCATAATATAGTTGCATCGTGGCTCTACCACGTATAAACCCTTCTTTATGTATAATCTTTCTTTATAGACAAGCAAATATGTGTCACATCGGTGTGCCCACTTTACCATACAAAAGAAAAGAAAAGAAAAGGGACCTTCCTTAATACGGATGGAATTTTGTTTGTCAACGAAGAGCTGTCTTTGAACAGACGTTTTAACATACAATACCTTTTTAATAGTTTTTTTGTTCTAATAATACCTTTGTTCTGAATTCGAAAATGTAAAACACTTTAATATACCTGTTATCTGTATTTGTGAATTTTACGAAGTCCTACCTTTGAAGCTTAGAATGCAGGCTTTGACAACAAAAAAAAAACAGAGTCATTGTTCTTATTTTTAATTCGATTCACCACCAGTACTTAGAAGCTAAATAAAATATACATGAGCTATATAGCTATGAAAAACATGAAGATTCTTCACCTTTTCTAATCTTTAAGCTTGCTCATTTATAATTTATTGTGTGTTTACAAAAAATATAAAATAACTCTATGAGATTATCTACAATAACATGCATAAACGAGCATAACTATTGTCCTAGCATGAAGAAATACTAGACGTATTTTTCGTTTTTCTTTTAGGCCTGATAGGAGTAATAAATTAATAATTTACTAGTAAATCTACGTAATTAGTAATAACGTAGTTAATAATAGTATTCTTTGTTTAAACGTACCTATCTAAAAATAAACTGCTACATATTATATAAAATATACGTCAACGGCGGCATTATGTTTGTTCCTACACACATTTTTTTTAATAATATCAACATCTACGAATTAAATTATCATTATTGCTTTTTTGTATTCGAAAGTTAAATATCAAGGTAATTACTTTTTTATAATCTGTCTGATTTTACGATAGCTTTTTTTAATCCTTTGCACATGTATAATGATAAAAATACACTTTGTTCTATTGATATCTATTATGAGACTAAAGATCTTTTAGCGGTATGCTTTTAGCGGTATGCAAGAACCAACATAATCAGTCTTATTAAATTTATTTACAGGTCTTCAGGTCTTCAAAATAGATTTCCTCATAGTTACCTCGCTGGCGGGTTGTCAAGCGCAATTTTTTTTCTTCTTATTGTCTTTAGTTTCATTGTTATTCAAACTACACATATAAATTGAGGCACCAAAATATTATTTATATTTATGGTGATATATAAGGTCGCCCTCTTATCTTAAGGATAATTTTAATTTTTTTCATCCGATCGACGGTCGAACATCCCGACAGTCAAACTGTCTGAGGTTAAGGTTTCCACAGCATAAGTCAAATTTTTTTAGATCATCTTTTACGATACAAGCTATACAACTTTGGAACACCCTCCCCAACGATATTAAGAATGCCACAAACAAAAAAGTCTTCAAAGTTCTTCTCCGAGAACATTACCTGAAGGAAACTACTAATTAACATTATTTTCCTTAATTTTTGTCTTTCTTTTCTTCTTTTTTACTTCAGATATTTATTTCATTATATATTATTCAAACATCATATTATATATATCATTCATTTGTATATTTATTTACGAAGTTTATAATCATGTATATATATTATATATATATATATGTATGTATGTATTATTGTATGTATATTTATACTATATGTGTATATATTTTAATGTAATGTGTATGTATATGTGTATATATGTATATATGTATATATATATTTTAATGTATGTATATATTTTATATTAGTAATTATTTACGTATAATGGTCGCACCTGCCAACAATTGTCCTTGGCACCCAGGGTTGACTGGCAGAGAATGCCACATGGCATTAAGTCCGCCCTATGTACCCCTTTAGCTTAAGGTGTTACGTTTAAGTTTTTAAATAAATAAATAAATAAATATCTACCTGAAACCAGAAAGTGTCGGTATCACCAACAAAACCAACAACTGCGTCAGCACTAAAGAACTGTAGAATGTATCATGAGCCCTATGCTCTACTCAAGGGAATGGAGTCCCACAGTCTCTTTCCGACAGCTACCATCCGCATGAGGTAGTATGCCATGATGTTTCTCTAATTTTTTAACCCCGGTGTCAATTTTAAATTATGCCGCAAGGTATCAACTGTTCTTATTACGTAGCATGTTCAAATACGGAGGCAGTCACAAGCCCGTGTTCGATGTTACACTTTGGCGACACGATTAGTTGCAAGGTGGTAGTGCCACGCTTCAGCGTATTCTATCTGCTGTACGAACAGGTCACTTCAACTGGGGAAAGATTACGTTCTCACAGAACACCAGGTTAAAGTAGAAGTATAATGTTTCTGTGTTTCGTATGGTGAGTGAAGAGAACCGGGCGTAGTCTATCTTAGTCCTCAAGGGTGATAATCTATCTACATTTAGATTTTTAATCGGGAATACATGTAGGTGTTTATGGGAAATAAATTCCATTTAACGTCAGGTGGGCTTCGTGTTCGTTTGTCACCTTCATGTAGATGTTTATGGGAAATTCCATTTACCGTCAGGTGGACTTTTTGTTCGTTTGTCACCTTCATGTAGATGTTTATGGGAAATTCCATTTACCGTCAGGTGGACTTTTTGTTCGTTTGTCACCTTCATGTAGATGTTTATAGGAAATTCCATTTACCGTCAGGTGGACTTTTGTTCGTTTGTCACCTTCATGTAGATGTTTATGGGAAATTCCATTTACCGTCAGGTGGACTTTTGTTCGTTTGTCACCTTCATGTAGATGTTTATGGGAAATTCTATTTACAGTCAGGTGGACTTTTGTTCGTTTGTCACCTTCATGTAGATGTTTATGGGAAATTCTATTTACCGTCAGGTGGACTTTTGTTCGTTTGTCACCTTCATGTAGATGTTTATGGGAAATTCTATTTACAGTCAGGTGGACTTTTTGTTCGTTTGTCACCTTCATGTAGATATTTATGGGAAATTCCATTTACCGTCAGGTGGACTTTTGTTCGTTTGTCACCTTCATGTAGATGTTTATGGGAAATTCTATTTACAGTCAGGTGGACTTTTGTTCGTTTGTCACCTTCATGTAGATGTTTATGGGAAATTCCATTTACCGTCAGGTGGACTTTTGTTCGTTTGTCACCTTCATGTAGATGTTTATGGGAAATTCTATTTACAGTCAGGTGGACTTTTTGTTTGTTTGTCACCTTCATGTAGATGTTTATGGGAAATTCTATTTACAGTCAGGTGGACTTTTGTTCGTTTGTCACCTTCATGTAGATGTTTATGGGAAATTCTATTTACCGTCAGGTGGACTTTTGTTCGTTTGTCACCTTCATGTAGATGTTTATGGGAAATTCTATTTACAGTTAGGTGGACTTTTTGTTCGTTTGTCACCTTCATGTAGATGTTTATGGGAAATTCCATTTACCGTCAGGTGGACTTTTGTTCGTTTGTCACCTTCATGTAGATGTTTATGGGAAATTCCATTTACCGTCAGGTGGACTTTTGTTCGTTTGTCACCTTCATGTAGATGTTTATGGGAAATTCTATTTACCGTCAGGTGGACTTTTTGTTCGTTTGTCACCTTCATGTAGATGTTTATGGGAAATTCCATTTACCGTCAGGTGGACTTTTTGTTCGTTTGTCACCTTTACATTGATAAAAGGGCAGGTTAAGAATTAGATATTTCTGTATATATGAAAACATGTCAATAACATAAAGTTTATATAAGATTTCCCACACTTTTATAGGAGAGGGGGCAAACGAGCACGCGGCTCACCTGATGGTAAGTGACTTACCGCCGCCCATGAACAGCTGCAACACCAGGGGAATTGCAGATGCGTTGCCGGCCTTTTAAATAGGAATAGGCTTATAATCTTAATTATATATTATTTTAAGGAATAGGCTCTCTTCTGAAGCTCTTTCTTGAAGGTTTCTAAGTCGTATCGGTCCGGAAAAATCTCTGGTGGTAGTTGATTCCACAAGGAAGTTGTGAGAGGAATCTTACGTACTTAAGCTGTTTGTTTTCTAATGAATTAAATTAAAATAAATTAAACACAGCGCCAGGCAAACGAGTATCGGAAGAGGAGAACGCATCGGAGATAGACACAAAAAGCAAATTAAATAAGTACCGCGTAATAAGTAAAACCGCACAAGTTAAGTAACTACTCGGGCCAATAATTCACGCAAATATATACTCTATACGTTTTACGCTGTTGCTTTTCAATAATTACCATCGCCATCAGAATCGCAACATTAGAAGAGGTTTACCGATTGCAAAAAAAAAATGCTGCACTGTAACCGGAATATATACAAAAACTCCACTTACTTAAGAATTTAAGCCAAACTGTTCAACTTGCAACTTTATCGATGATGTTTATCACATATTGATAGAATGTGTCCAGAACTCTGGAGAAAGAAAAAATTGTAATATACATTTATCATTGATTGGCAGTATTAATATTATTTTATCAGACCCGTTATCAGAAGATGCCAAAAAACTTTATGTGTTAGTAAATAAGAGATTAAGTAATTGATAAGTTTATATAGTTGTTAGTATTTATCCTATTTAAGAATTTTCTTGTACCAGGGCGTCATAATCGCTTCAGCGACAAAGCCCTTTTTTCTAAGAATAAAAAAAAGAATTTAAGATTCAATAGATATGTCACTGATTAAAACTACTTTTACGGATATTATCGCGTTTATTTTACTTTTAATTACTTTTATTTTTAATTCCCAACGTTTCGAGCGCTTTCCAGCACCCATGGTCACGGGGGACTGAGATGACTGACGATCCGTGGCATTGTTAAACCCGGAGTACCTTCAGCTTTTTTAATTATTGTTTATGGTTAGGTTAGGTTGGAAAGCGCCCGAAACGGCGGGAATTAAAAATAAAAGTAATTAAAAGTAAAATAAACGCGATAATATCCGTAAAAGTAGTTTTAATCAATGTGTAGTGTTCGCGTAAATATAAGAAATCATTAGATATGTCACTTGTAAATGTTTAATTAGATTTGGTACATGTTTTTACTTGCCCGCTAATTAGAAAATTTCATCTATCATTTCGAAAAGTCATGCAAATAAATGAGCTAATGATTGAACTTTAAAGTTCATAGGGGAACGGTTTGCATTCAACTTAATGTCACAGACCTCATGCCGTACTACGTGTACAATAATAATAATTTATGTTTTTTGCTTCTTACATAATACGTCCTTGGGTATGCTAACCTAGTGACAAGAACATAAAAACTTATCGTAAGTTTTAACTGTATTTTAATTAGTAGAAAGTAAAGTACTATGGATACTTTAGTAGTTATTTTATATGTCTGTCTAAATATGTCTCTCTATCAGAAAGTCGATGGATTTCAGCAGTGAAACAATAGGTAATAGACTACGGAAGACCTGCAATATTTATTCGTACATAAATCATTTTCGTGGTAAAAGATGCAAGAAGTCGAAAGTGAGGTAATAGGGAGTGCAGGTGCACTCCCTAATCCCCTACTAATAGGAGGTATTCTACAGGGACAGGCGCAGGACCAACGGCTTTACGGCTAACGGCGATCCTTGTTTTGAACCTTGGATCTCATTAGCAGCAATCATATTTACGATCACTAAACCAACGAGGCAGTCATACGTATGTAAATGTACTGTGCACACCGTCGGCTATACAAGTACGTACGTCTGTATATGTACATTTTAGAATCCTATAGAATTAATTTACAGCCTCAATACCCATTTACACTTGAATATACAGATAACACAAAGATGACATGTATTTACAACTGGCCACAACGAAGAAAAAAAGAAAGTTTTATTTGACGAAGTGTGTACGGTCCTTTAGCTATCGCGCCGGCCGCAGGAAATGCGCCGTGTCCTCATTCATAACAATTTCATTGAATTGACAGTGTGCAGACGTTATCTTTTCAATGAAAACGTTAACTATTCTTAGGAATCTACATATTTTCCTTTTATTTGATTTAGGAACAATGAAAGATCGATCTTTGACTCAAGTAAATAACACAGTGCTATGTAAGGAAGTTGTCATTACTTTTACATAGTTAAACAAGATAGACCGCTGGCATCTGATTTCTAACCATGTAGTTTATTCCATTTTCACCTACCAACATTTTTATTCATTCATTTATTGAATTATATATTGCATTAGGTCTGCCCTTTGTAACCCCTCATTGAAGATGTGTTGCAAATAAAGGATAAATAAATAAATAGTTTCTGATACCTTTCCCTTATTTAATAACAAGCATAAGCAAGCAATACAATTTTTATGAGAGAAAAATAATAACGCTGACTATTATTCGTGTTGTATAGCACGAAGAGGCGAATAATTAGTATCGGAATTCCCAAAAAATAAAGTTATAAACTTGTGTCCTCATTTTTATAAGAAAAAAAATACTATAAACCTAAAATATGTTATGGCCCTACTCCCCGTAGTATAAGAGTCAAGAACGTTGACTGACTTTTCCGATTTCTTTTGATTTAAATCTTCTTCTTCTTAAAGTGACATCTTCTTTCGTAGGTCGGCGATCATTAAGGCAACTTGGATCTTTGATGCCGCGGCTCTGAATAAGGAACGGGTGCTCTTTCCAAACCATTGGCGTAGGTTGTTTTAAATATTTGATGGAATTTTACTCGACATCTCTCGTTAACTCCCTTGGAACGTATCGTTTTTTCGCTACAGGTTAACGAGTAACAGAATAGAGTTCAACTACTGTCACTTTATTAAAACTGTAATTAAAGTGAGTGTGTCATTGACAATTTTAAATCAGCGGCACAAAATAATCTAGGCATGAAATATCAAAAAGAAGAAGTTTTTGCAAAGGTCTTGTAATTATATCTGCACTGGTTTCCGCATTATCTAAAAATAAACTCAAAGATAATTTTTGACTTTTAATTTTTTGATTACCTTCGTTAATAAATGATCGTGTTTCGTTCGGTTTTCGGTAGTTTCGGGAACTAAAATAGTTGGTAGATCGACGAACGAATTACCGTTTACTAAACTAGTTTATTAAATCAACGCCCACCGCCAATAAAAGTAACCAGATCATGTCTCGCTATTCATATAATATATTTTTAAATTTTCGGCGCTATGGGTCAATTTCTAATAGATAAATTGTTTGTATTGTTTTTTTTTTCATTTCTATACGACTGTTTGTTGCCAAAATAAATAAATAAAAACATATCTCGGTGATACAACTTACATTTTATTTCTCATTTACCGCAATAAGAAGGTAACCTTACTATTTATTAATGCCACTTGGTCCGATTTTGTTAAGGTCGTCGACATGCATGTCTGCTCTTATGATCTGGTCCTTTTGCTCCAGAGATTCAGTAATAGAGACATTGCGACACAAAACAAGCCCGAATTGAAATTAATGTGTTCTTGATACAGAAATGGAGTGTTTTGTTTGAAGTCGTGATGACTCAATTACCTATCAGATCTTGCGATGTTTTAATGGTAATGGCTCACCCATCTTTATTGTTGTCTGGTAACCGATAATGGATTCGCCTGGGTAGGATCTGTTAGGGATATTTAGATATAACATAATCAAAGATCATTAATTATATCAATTCTTCGTTTTATTTAAAAACTAATTTCTAAGTTTGTCTGATAAAATATCGTCTAGACCTGACATTGCTCGCTCCAAGTTTTTCAAAAAAAAAAACAGTCAATCGAGTGTTTAGTTTTAGAGATATCGTGATGAGCCAGTCAGTCATATTTATTTCGCTCATATATACAAGGTTACATGTTAAATCAACCTAGATCCTTTAGGGAGTTGTAGTTTGCATCATTTCCGACTGTTTCGACTATGAAACACCATACTCCAAACTTAACCGTTTTCGCTTAATGTAAATGTACTAAGAGCGAGCCCATGATTAGCAAAACCTTTTTCTTATAGTATAAAGGTGACAAACTAGCACACAGTCCTCCTGGTGATAAGTGGATGAGGAAAAGTGATTAAGAATCAAAATGCAGATATGTAGTGATCTCTGAGAATTGATTGATTGAGAAAGATGGAATGCCTCGTTTTCAGTAAAAAGGGTAACTAAACGAAATTAAAAATATAATTTTGCTGCTTCATCACATCTTACACTGAGATGAAAGAACGGTGTAGCGAGAAACTTCAGCCTCTAACCATCTCGTTCTCTAAACTTTAATTCTAGTCCCGCCCCTGTTAGGAATTTAGTTAAATGAAGTTAATTACAGTTTACGAGAGTGACCAAGAGTTTGCTAGATGTTTTGTTTCGAAATTGTATTAAAATCCATTTTGATTGTTCATTCCTAGGCAAGTCAATTTATCCATAAATTGCTACTTGCATCGATACTTAATTTTATTACACTTTTTTTTATAGGATAGGGTGACAAACGAGCACACAGTCCACCTGATAGTAAGTGGATGGTGTAGCCCATAGACATCTATCCTCGATTACAAATCAAAATGCCGATGC
The DNA here is from genome assembly GCA_907164705.1 of Parnassius apollo. NCBI lineage: Eukaryota > Metazoa > Arthropoda > Insecta > Lepidoptera > Papilionidae > Parnassius > Parnassius apollo. The sequence goes on along the minus strand of CAJQZP010001449.1, from coordinate 10,736,179 downwards.
GTTGTCGCCCGTGAGGATTAAGATGAAATGCCTCTTTTCCAGTGAAAAGGGTCTCCGGTTCTCTACACTCACCAGCAGCACACAGCAGCATCAAGCTACCATTTCACGCTGGTATTCTGTGAGAGCGTGGTCCTTCCCCGGTCGAGCCGATCCATTCGTGCTACAACTATACTACTAATATAACTGCAGTGGTTCTACCACGTACAGATACTAATTTAAAAAGTATAATTTTGTTCCTTCATCACATCTTACACTGAGATGAAACAACGGTGTAGCGAGAAACTTCATCCTCTGACCATCTCGTCCTCTAAACTTTAATTCTAGTCCCGCCCCTGTTACATGAAGTTAATTACAGTTTACGAGAGTGACCAAGAGTTATAGCTATATGTTTTGTTTCGAGATTGTATTAAAATTCATTTTGATTGTTCATTCCTAGACAAGTCAATTCATCCATAAATTGCTACTTGCATCGATACTTAATTTTATTACACTATCTATTGATGCCCTGTTGTGAGAAGCTAGCGACGCATTGACGGTAAATTAATTGACTATAAAGGTTGGTGATATTTTCATTCAATTGTAGGACGTAGGTTACGCTTTGTAAAATGCAAAAGTATATATGCGTTATTTTTATTCGAATAAAGTATACTGGATGACCGTTTTTCCGTCTGGAAAAAAATATGGTGTAACATGTGAACGGAGTAGAAGCCTATGGATGTGATTTGAATTTCGATAGATTTTAATTAATTTATTTATTTAATTCAAAATTTTTGTTTTTATTTTTTGTAAAATATTAGTGCTATTGGTTTCTACTCCGTTCACATGTCATACCCTATTTTTATATATTCCAAGTGAAACGATTTATGGACGACACTCACGGTCAGTTCAACTGATCATTCCAACTGTTCAGTTCAAACTAAGACTGTTGATATTTTTAAAAATATCGGATTTTCGATATATTTAAAATTATTAATAAGTAGGTTTTCAAACAATTTCGTAGTTTTATATATAAGTTTATTTATCGATATATCGAATATCCGATATTAAAAAAAAAATATCAACATTCCTAGTTTGAACTGATCAATTGGAATGATTAGTTGAACTGACCATATGTGTCCTCTATAAGAAAACCCTAGTGCTGGAAAGGCTGATTTTTTGGCCCCATGGAAAATATAAATAGGTAAATGTTATTGGTTTGTAGGAAGACTTATATTTACTAAGAGATACCTTAGAACATTCATAACAAATCTAAACTTATCTATAAATCGTGCTCGTGAGCGGTTTGGGAGAGTGCTAGTTCGAGTTCACAAATACATATTTTGGTTTAGGCTGAGTTTAAATAAGGGTCACAATTAACTTATTATGAAATGTTTGCAACTTTTTTGAAAGAATTGTTATTCAGCTGCCAACGTTAAGCAGGAGCCAAAGTATTTTGTAAGCATTATACGTAACATAAAGTCCGCAGGGTAAAGGCGCGGATGTCCGTCGCCATTGGACGTTAGAAGCCGGCCGACCGGTCGCGCTGTAAAAACCCGTCGCCGAGTGCAACTGCATGCTATTTCTGAGCGCAGTGACGCCGTTCACGGCCATCTTTGCCCGTTTTGAAATGCGTTTGAAATTACATTTCACAAAACTTCTTTAGAAAATCTTTCCAAGGACTTTTTGTAAACTTTGTGAGTTCATTTTGGAGCTATGGACATTTAATATAAACTACGAATTTCACAAATATACTTTTGTATATATATGCTTTATTCGAATCTTAACTCCAGAAGAAGACCTATCTAGGTAGGTTGCTCTATTACTAGTATGTAATAATAATAAATTAAAATGAATAGAAATAATGGCCTCTAGATTGAATTATGGTCACGATGGCCGGTTTTAATGGAATCATCTGCGCAGGACGGGATTATAGTTCACGAGTGTGTGAGCTAGCACAGGTGCATTCTTTATTCCTTTACTTTTATCGCTCGAGTGGACGACAATGCGATACATCTAGAGAGAGATCAGCAAGGACCACACAAATCTAAATAATAAGGTTATTATTTGGATTTCTGTGGCAAGGATCTTTACGTAGGTACTTTCCGAGGTACGGGTGTGAATCAACTTTCTGACATCGGGCTACTAAGAATCACTACTAAGAATTCGAATAAATAGAAAAACAAGCGACCGTTTTCCGCTTCGCTTTGGTTTTTTGTTTAATTGAACATAAAATCTTTCCGGAATAGTACAGTTTCAAAACATGTTAAAGACCTGATTGTTCAAGTTTCATTATATCGTAATAATCATCATCACGATTCACAGGTGATTTGCTGAACATATACCTCAAGCTTATTATATAAAAAAGCTTATAATATAGAATATGTAATTTTGTGTTATATTACGCCAATATTGGTTTCGACCGACATTAAAACCAAGGTCAAAAAAAGCTCGCTATTCATAGAATTAATCTTCTTTTAAGTGGTCGATTTAAAAGAAACCCTTTCTATGAAATAAAGTTTTATTAAAACGTTATTAATTTTAAATAGTAATAGATTCAAAATAAGGTAACCATGACTGGACTGTAAACCTTGACAAAAACATCGCAGGTACTTACTTTTTTTGTTATTTGGAACGGTAAGTGAATAAATAGACTTAATAGGTAAGTTACCGAAATAAGTAAATAAGTCCAAATATGACTTATTTAATTATTACTTATTATAACTATAAATATTTATAAAACGCGACAGCAATATTATCTGTTTATCATTTTGAATATCACAAAAATGTGGGTAATCAATTCAATTACGCCGCCATGTTATGTTAGATTATAGATTGGTTATCTGTGATAAATTTTTTTAAGTTCTAGATTTATTAAAATAGTTGATAAGAGCTATGATACATTATATATATATATATATATATATATATATATATATATATATATATATATATATATATATATATATATAGTACACATGTGTTCTTTAATTTATATTAAAGTCTTATTTTTGTATAAAACTTTACTAGTCGTACGCACAACAATTTTGTCACATGTGTTTTTAAACAACAAATAAAAGAAGCAAATATAAAAAATAATGTTTTGAGAAATTATTTTTTTCTCATTTCTGGCTTCAAAAAAGCTTTTGATTTTGTATAAATATTTAATCAATTACAATAAAAAAATAAAAATTGCTCGTCCAACAGATTAGAAATCTCGTTAAATAAATGGGAACCGGTTTCTGTGTTCCTAGTAAAAGTAGATTAAAAGTAACGGTAAAAAAAGTTGAGTTTTCCTTCACTTTTGAAGTCAAATTCAAAAAATACAGTCTATTTCCGGAAATCCTATGACGTGCCAAATACAATAACACATTTCTTTAAGGAATTGTTTTGTAATAAAAATAAAACAATAGTTCCCATGAATTTTCCGTATTTTAGTATTCTACAGTTATTTAATTTACATCTTTGGTTTATGTTATTAATATATTTTACTGTGTATTTTCACTGTATTTAATTATAATATTTTGCCTAACATCGGCTTTAGAAAACAATTATTATTATTTCATACAATTTTAGTTTACTTATAATCAATTAAGTCATGTACCTACCTACCTAAATATAATAATACTGATTTTTGTTATGGGATAGTTTATCTTTTATCTATATTTTTAATTATATTATGTTATAAATAATTATATATGTATATATAAAAGAAATGAATAAATAAAACATATTTATTTATTAACCTATACCTTATTTATTGAATAACGTTATTAAGTTAAATGTTCAAAGTTCGATTATAGTCAAAATTAAAAAAAAAATATTACATCGAATACTTACAGTGAAATGTTCATTCATCGTTGTAGCAAAAGCACATCACAAACAAGCAACATACCACAGATTCACCGGGCACATATTCACAGCGTTTAATGACCGCGGTATCGAGACACCACTGCGTCAGTCCGAATACGTGTTTTAACTAATAGTGACTTATCGTCGGATCCACTTGCAATCGCGTCCTCATCTGATACCGAGACTCAATAAACATAAAGCTTACGCACAGCGCGTGCGATGATATTCAAATGAGTTGAACGAATGTGAAGCGGAGCTCACAGCTCGGGCAACAAGCTGTAACAAATTACTTGACCTTGCCTTAAAAGGGTAATAACATTATATAAGGTTCATTATGTTATTATACGCTTATGAAAAGGCTAATACGAACGATTTAACACAGATTCGCTACAAGAAGCATATAAAAGTTTTATTACAAACGTAAAGGCAAGTGTACAAAAATTTGCCAACACAGTTTAAACAATCACGATCATTTATATAGCAACTTTTTTCGTGTAAATTATAAAGTAATGAATAATTTGCATGCGTCCAACCGATGGGCACAGAACTCAGGCTAACTTCACACATTCCAAATATTTTGTTTCGCACACGTTCAATTTCACGTTGTTTTCTTTCACAACCGATCACGTGGTAAATAATTTAATAGTATTTAAATTATCTCGATCAACATTAACTATTTTAGTAGTACCAGCGGGGATTTAACTTAAAATTTTACGTGGTAGAGCCACGCTGCAGTTATATTAGAAGTATAGTTGTAGCACGAATGGGTCGGCTCGACCGGGGAAGGACCACGCTCTCACAGAATAAAAAATAGTAGCTTAATGCTGCTATATTTCGTATGGTGAGTGTAGAGAACCGGAGACGCTTTTTACTGGAAACGAGGCATTCCATCTTAGTCCTCACGGGTGACAACGCATCTGCATTTTGATTTGTAATCGAGGATAGATGTAGATGTCTATGGGCCACAGCAACCACATACCATCAGGTGGACTGTGTGCTCGTTTGTCACCTATTATATGGCAAATAGTAAATATTCCAATTTATTTTAAAAACTCAATACAATAAGTTCTACATTAACTAATTAGCTAACATTTATAGAATTGTATATTATAGTTGAGTTTGTGGACATGTGGAATCTGTCTATGAATATAATTTTATAGCTACATCCACTAATGGAAATTCGAGTCACTAAACTGGCAGTAAATAAAAAGAGAAAGTGATGAACATTACTATAAATAAAACATATTTAAAATTTAAACAGGCTCTCGTATGCTTAAAAAAACGTCATATATTTGTAAGGAAACTTGTAAGTAAGTAAATAATAGTTAATTTTTAGAACACAATGATAATGCATCATAGTAAACACCGCAGATCGACATTATCACCACAAGTGAAGCGCATTCTTGACTATTTGCTCGGTGAATATAACCATTTTTTTTAAACACAAAGCGTGTTTAACCTTTACTTTCTGGTATTAGTTTTCTAAATATATAGATGTGTGTATTTTTAAGACTTAAAGTTTTAGTTGTACCCGTAATTTTATTTTAAGCGCAATATTTGAAAAGTAATATTCCAAAAACTGATCCGGATTTCTGTGTAAAATTTTGTTTAATGTCTTTTATGATACATAAATATTTTAATAAAAAAAGTGAAACAAACTTCTTATAAAATTTCAATCATGGGTACTCCAATTATTAGTCTTACGTGTAAAGAAATTGTACTAACAACAATAAGGACACAATATCGGTCAGTTTCTATGGCTCGATTTGTCAAAAATCGCCCACTGGATGTAATAACAAAATAAACAGAATATTATAAGTAAGAGGTAAATATCTCGATTTGCGTACCCCCAATATCGCAAATCTAAAACCTTGTGAAATTTAAAACGCCATCTTGAATCTGGTCATTTTAACAGACTGTAAATTAATTTCCTCGAAATTCTTGTTTGGTTATAGAAATGGAGAAAATGTTAATCTAAAACAAACGTATAGGTAATAACGTTACATCAAAGAAATGCAATTACACGACTAGTAGTAATAACCGATAATGCAATAATATTACGTCTAAATCCGCAATGATTTGAAACAGTTGGTTTAAAGGAACTAAAATCATGTTTCTTTATAATAACAGAGCTGAATAATCTATGATCTCATAGAAATATTAAACATTTCTTGTTGCATGAATGTTTGGTACATTTTGATAATTAATTGACAATGGTCTTTCTTTAAAGAGGAAAAGCTTTGCATTTATAGTTAATATTTCAGTGTAGATTTATATTTAATGAACGAGCCCTGTCGCAGTCTCAGTCGGAATCAACATATGTACAGAAAACACAAATGATTGTTTTTGGATTTGGATAGATTGTAAACAACATTCGAGACTACGTCTACGAGATCTACGGTTTTATCAAATTATTGTAACTTACATTGGTGTTTTTAGTCATCAGTCTCGTCCTCATAAGACCGTACACATTCTATGATAGACTAAGCCTCTCTCTAAGTAGATGTTGTAATCTCCACGCTCGACAGGCGAATTAACGAGCACCGTAACTTGGCTGTAACAGACGTTTCGCACCTTTGAGGCTATTTACCGTCGACGGTCTGTCAATTTATATTTAGTATAAATGCAAGATGGTCGTACAGTCCTATAAACCTTCCAAGCCTTTCGCTAAGTCACCTCTTACGACACTCACTGGATCAGATGAAGTATCTTTCTCTTAGGCTATAACACTAAAGTTATGCATCATATTATCGTATTAAGTTTATTGACATTTGACACAGAGAACTTATGATGCAACAACAGAGATTCCATATTTGAAATCATTTTACATTTATTTTCAATCAGATTTCTGTTTAGTGTTTCAATGTCTTCCGTGACGTGAGTACATACATATTAAAGATCGTCTGAATGTAAAAGGGGATTCGAAAGGACGGACGGTTTCTAGCGCCACGGAATGTCTTTATACTAATTATATTCATTATTACTGCTAGAAAACGTTCGTTGGAGAAAACAGTGGCTATATGGGCACATAACAAGTGTTGTGAGTTGTTTAACAACATATTATATTTTGTGCTGACAACAGTTGTCCCAAATGGCATCTTTTAAAAAGATAATTGTTAGATATACGGTGTCAGTGCTTGACCGCTAATCCCGGTGAAATTTATGTGCAAATAGGTTTTACTCTCCCGCTCGGCTTATATAACACTTTAGCTTGGGCGATGTCAGTAGTAAACGTCTTGCACATTTGACGCTGCTGCTGTTATATTACAGCTAGTTTAAAGGATAGGGTTATGCCGCCATCTTTCGAAATCCAAGTAATATTTTTATCTATTTTTATAGTCACCATTTACGACAGTCACGGAACGAAATGTGGTGAAGGATTTTCTTAAACTGCCACTGACTGAATGCCACACGGCTGAATTCTATTAATTCTTGTTAATAAAATCATCTTCGTAAAGTTCATCAGAACTCCACTACTGAACATAGGCATTCCCAAAGAACACCAAATAGCACTGTACTGCATCTCTTACAAGGCGTTACTCCATCTAGTCTGAAGCCGCCCTACACTTCTCTTACCAATGCGAGGCTGCAACTCTAGGACTTTCTTATCCATCGGTTATAGGTTCCTCAAGTTATATTTTTTTAATAAAATAAGGGTGAAAAACGAGCACGCAGTCCGCCTGATGGTAAGTGGTTGCTGTGGCCCATAGACATCTACATTTATCCTCGATTAAGAATCAAAACGTAGATGCGTTGTCACTCCTGAGGACTACGATGAAATACCTCGTTTCCAGTAAAAAAGGGTCTCCGGACCTCTACACTCACTATACGAAATACACCAGTATTAAGCTGCTATTTTACGCTGGTATTCTGTGAGAGCGTGGTCCTTCCCCGGTCGAGTCGACCCATTCGTGCTACAGCTATAATATAGCTGCAGCGTGACTCTACCACGTATATGACCGGTCCATTGCCACTTCAGCTTACTGATCCGTAATACTATAACTATACTACTTATTATATAATACTAATTTGGTATTAAGTCTTGTTGTCTATACTTAACTTAAATACACATATCTAGGTATTTTAATTTTGAAGCTTTTGTTTCAAGCATCAAATTTAAAATACCTAGACTGGTAAAAACCTATGACTTTGTGCCATCTAGCAGAATATTTTCTTTGAAAGATGGAGAAAGTATGTAGTCTGCTGTTGAATGTCACTTCTTAAAATTATATTAACTAAATTAAACAAATAAATTTTATTACCTCAGTTAGCGATTACTTCACAAGTCCCAGGTGTGCCCACTAACCAGGTTAACTAACCAATGTTTGTTTCATTTGCATCGGCATAAACCAAATCGACCTTAACGTATTAAATAGCTTCAATGCTAGCTGCGTTATATGATAACCCCTGGATAAAGCGGCTTCCGTTTCGTCTTGCATGATTTATATATCCCTTTGGTGTACAGTAGCCGATAACTAAAGCGATTCGACATGGTAGCATTAATAGTTGCTATCCCCCAAGTAATAAATAAATGTTTGAAGCTTTATATGTATATATTATAACTTCAAAATCACCTCAATGTCATCAAATAAAAAATTATACCTTCAAAGTTTGGAACATTGCCTGATTCAATATCATAGATTGCATTACCTAGGTTAAAAAATCAACTTGATATACTTGCTTCTTCTTATAAGTATTAAAAAAGACTATAAATTACTGCGCGAGTCATGAGTCGTGGTTAATTATTGTGGCTGATTGGCCTCGAGGCAAGCTTCAGCCTTCAATGCGGTCAAAGGCTATTATTATATTACAAAATATTAGGTTATAGGTATTTAGTAGTCTTGTAACTACGTGGTAGAGCCAAGTTTTAGCTCTATTACGATTGTAGCAGGAATGGGTCGGCTCAACTAGAGAAAGACCACGCTCATATACTGAAAAGCACCGTAAAATTGCAGCTTAATGCCGCTGTGTTTCTTATGGTGAGTGTAGACAACCGAAAACCATTTTAACTGGAAACGAGACATTGCATCTTAGTCCGAACGGTGTCACGGGTGACAACGCATCTGCATTTGGATTCTTAATCGATTATAGATGTCGATGTCTATTGGCGACAACACCCGCTTACCATCAGGTGGACTATGTGCCCGTTTGTCACTTTTATTCTATAAAAAAAATTGACAAGTTTAATGTAAAATGAAAATAACGCCTCTCATCAAAATCCACATAAATTTCCAATAGTTCCACATAAAAGATTGTAAAGTTTATACCCGATGTTACTGAACTCATTTTACAATAGATGAATATATTCATTATAAAAGTTATTAATACTGCTCCATAGCAAAACTGCACACACAATTAGTTTCCTTGTATCTGTCTACTTTAAGTCACAGTCGCTAATGACCTCGAGCTTTCGAATGGCCAGAAAAAGAAAGGTAATGCACTCGACAGCCAGATTCAGGCACATTAAGAATGGACAGATCATGTTTATTCAATTTTGAATTATAGCGCAGCAGTTACCGAACAATGAAATTTCATGATTTGCATAAAATAAACGAATGTTACCATGATAATTCTACTTTATAGAATGTTGAACAAAAAAACATTAACAGAGCACGGAAAGTTATACTTCTATCATACAGAGCACGATATGATATTTAATTTTAGGGTCCTGAGCCGTGGTGGCACAGGCGCTAAGCGCTTGCTTTAGATTTTACGACACCCAAGCGGGCCAAGTTCAATCCTGCCAGCACCATGAAATTGTGAACCTATTTTTAAGTGCCTTGCTTGTTGTTAAGTCCTCCTATTTGGCAACAGCAGTTCTTATATTCTTTTGAGTTGTTATCAGGAAGATGTTCCTGCTAATCTTCCGTTTCAGTTGCCCTCTGTCACTGTTTAACTTTAAATAGAAATCAATGCGCACAACCAAGGAGTGGAATGTCCTGCCAGCGTTTGTTTTTCCGAGTGCGTATAGCCTGAACCTCTTCAAGGTGCATGTGAACAGACTTCTCCTGGACAATCTCGCTACATCGTAGACCTCATTTTTGCCCTCGGGCCAGATGGAGGTCAAGAAGGAGCCCAATTCTATACAAAGAAGAAGTTTCTTAGCTGGATGTATTTTAGTGTTCTGCTTACAGTTTGATTTTGATTTTCGGAGCTTTATTTATTTGCCGTTGGTGTACAAAATTCCCCATCAAGTTTTCAATCACGTAGAGATACATCACAATGAGTGCAATTACATCTGTGACGACCCAAGCGTATCTGATACGTGTAACGAAGAAACCCGAGACGTAGAGTCGAACTGGACCGGTCCGGTGACCTACTTGTCTAACATACAATCGGTCGTGCGTTCACGATTTATGAAGGACCCGTTTCACCGCCGCTTGAGCCATTTTTATTTTATTGTTAAAGATATATGAAAAGAGGGTGATAAACAGAACTTAGTGATTTTTTAAAGTTTTTTACAATATATTGCTCACTACAAAAACACAAAAATACTATATAAAGTAGGTGCGATATGGCGATCTTATACCTAAACAGCGGACTCTTCCAGGCAAACTTAAGGTTAAGAAAAACTTTTACCCATTTAATATTTAGTTTAATAAGAAATTATGTGGTGGTAAGTTTTATAGAGTAAGACATGTTTGTTATCACTTACAGACATGTTTAATATCATCAGATCCTACAGACATGTTTCATATCAGATTTTGAATATAAAATTACTAAATATAATCAGTCGCTACTAACAATATAAATTATGTCTAAGAAAATAAACAATGCAAATAATTTTTCTTAGTCCGTAAAGGTGACGTGTCTGTGACCTTCATTGTGTAAAGTGGGTATTGCATCTGCCTATGACATTAAAAACCACGAAGAACATGACAATCAACTATACTGTGGCTCTTACTTTTTGTCAAATATTTTAACAGGCTTACGCTTACGTATAAATAGGTAAGTACTAATAATACAAACATAACTTCATACTTTGTAGTGTAAAGAGTTAAGTTCGTTTAGTTATGTGCAGTGCAATATATCTATTATGACTCTCATACGTAACAAAAGCCGCAATTGTAAGGCAATTGGTTCATCAATTTCTTTACAATACTTATGTATTCTATGTTTGACGGGAATACATTTGTATTCTCAAAAGCAGATATTTAACTGTATATCTGTTAAAAGCCAAAATTTGTCTATACAAACTTTTGTTTTTTACAAAAATTTCAATACATTTTTCGTTAAATAGTTCAAATAAAGTCAATACTTTATTTTAACTTTTTTAAGAAAATTGTGTTGATATTTCCATGTTTGTAATACTTTGGTTTTATAGAAGACAACATGTTGGAACAGAAACTAGATTATACCGAAATCTATGATAACGAGGGAATGACGAAATAATGTTTACGAAACTCCATTTATGAAATTTTATTATTGAATTTTTTGAATAATTTATCTATACAGATTTATATCTAAAAGAAATAGATTGTTATGTTACAGGTACACTGCTTACTCCATACTTGTAGGATCGGTAAAATACTATTTCCTTGTCAAATCGAAGTGGTGTACATATTTTTTTTTAAATCTTTATTGATTATAGAGGGTTTGATCTACTAGATCAAGCCATCCTCATAGGTACATAAATAAACACACAATCAGACAATATAAATACACGTAAACATTAATAAAAGATTATCCGTTCTTGATACCTAACAATACAAGTTTATAAAGTTTTCTAGCCTCATCCGACAATGGAAAAGCTAAGATACTATTTGTAATCCAACACAATTTTTGTCAAAATCTAATTGTTTTCTATATGCTTCGTTCCGTTCAAATTCCATCATAATATGAATAGTATCTTCCCCATTGTACATACTTTATAGCAGGCCGTTATATTCATTGAGACACACGCGGTATAATTAATATCTAATAATCGAATATCTTTTTAATGCACCTTAATCGTGTATTTAAAATTCTAATATAGAAAGCAAAAATTTTAATTTTTTACTTTAATATTGACTAATGTAAAAATGTAAGTCAATCATTTTTTTATAGGAGAGTGGCAAACGAGCACACGGCTCACTTGATGGTAAGTGATTACCGCCGGCCGTGAGCAACTGCAACACCAGGGGGGATTGCAGATGCGTTGCCGGCCTTTTAAAAAGCAAATAGGCTTATAAACTATTATATATACTATTATTTGTTTATAAAATTGTAACGATAAACGAACTGTCTGCTGATGGTAAGTGACTGCTGCTGGAATGCCTGCAACAAACTTCAAACGAAGAAGGCTACAACCTCAGAGGACGAAGATGAAATGCCTCACAGCATGTAATCTACACCCTTCGGCCTGGACTTGGTGGGAGGACTATTTATGGCAGGCAGATTGGTGATCGCAGTAACAACGTCCCGCATCTTTGACCTCGCTGCATATTACATATCTGAATATTTTGCATCTGGTATTACCAGATGGATATTACCCCTCACCTAAATTGTAAATAAATAAACCCCAAAATATAGAATAACTCCGAAAATAAATAAAAAATAAATAAATAACCCCCTACCCACCTACACAGGTCATAAGATCTTAATCGAATTTTTTTTATCTACGGGAAAAGATGGGGTGGTTAAAATTCCCTTTAACTGCCACTACAGGCATAGTCAAAACAATTTACTATGCTACAGGCTTAATAGACAGACGCGTTTTATCAATATTACAATATTACTTAGATAATTCAGAATTGTATTAATATATTCGGGCCGTACATTACGAATATGTAAAACAATTAAAAATTAAGTATGTGTGTTCAAGTATTATCGTAAATTATAGGTTTTTTTTTATAGAATAAGGGTGACAAACGAGCACACAGTCCACCTGATGGTAAGTGGATACTCCGGCACATAGACATCCACTTTTATCCTCGATGAAGAATCAAAATACAGATGCGTTGTCACCCCTGAGGACTACGATGCAATGCCTCGTTTCCAGTAAAAAGAGTCGTATTAGTTATGTTACGTACATTATGACAGATAATCAGTTTTTCGGTTACTTGTAGTGGTGTTCGAAAGTGGGTACTTTGTGCTTTTTGTAATTTATTTACGTTAGATAAAATTGTTTTTGGATTGTCCTTTTCTATTTTAGAAAATAACAAATCGGGGTACTTCATAAATAAGCAAACTTTAGCTGTTAGCAAAGTCACAAAATAGTGATAATTTTTATTATTCTAAAATAATGTTTTATGTATATTTTAAAATTTTTAACATAGCTAAAAGAAATGTACTGATATCATATTAACAAACGTATGGAATATTGTTCTGAAATAAATAAACAATATTAAATGACGATTAATTTTAGCGATTCATACAAAATTTTTATCATATTAATTTTACCAGTGTAAAGCTACAAAATAGTAAGCAAAAAAACATTGACGGAAATGCAAACTTGAAATAATTTTTTGTAAACGCGTCGCGTTTTTTTTTTCTTTTTAATCTTCGTCCATATTACGCATGACAGTGTGTTGAGAAATAGCAAAAGGTCGCTTTTCCACTGGTACCTACAGACCAATATTATTAAACATGAATATGTAACACATTGTCGGTTGTTTACAAGCGGGCTGTCTCGATGTAGTAAACACGCTATATACGTTCACGAAGAATAATTTCACTATGCTCCCCAGTGACTAAAGTGTTTCACTATCGCGTTTTGCCGTCGCAATTTAGGTAACCACATTTTTTTGTAAATATTCATTACCACATTAATCTATGTATTCGATTCTATTTTAGATAATTGGACTATGTCATTGTTTGGTTAGATTCTTTTTGTTAGCGGAGATTAATTATGGTACAACATGTTAACTCTCCCGGGTGGTACAACTTTGAGCTTAGTGCTTCCAACAACTACCGGCATAGATGTGACATGGACGTTACACATGATCTTTGTTTTGTCCATCTTAAGACCTATCCATTGGGAGGCATTATTGAGCTCATTGAGCATAGTGCTTACGTCCTTCAGCGATTCTGTAAGGACTATATCGTCGGCAAATCGAAGTGGAATAAAGGTTCTTGAGTGGCAGATACTCGCATTGGTAGGCGGAGTGTAGGGCGACCCCCCACTAGATGGATTGACGACCTGGTAAGTAATACATGAAGTCGAAGGGCCATGTTCAGCAGTGGACGTGTTCAGGGCTGTAATCATGATGATAATGTTGTTAACCCTCCGTTAGCAAAAGATAAATAACATTTTGTGAGTATAATTTTATAAATTTCTATAATTTTATAAAGTGATATGATATTGTTCTTTATTTTAGGTTAAACAGTGGTAGAGTTCAGGTCGATTTTAGTAATTAAATAGCTTCACATACATATAATTATATACGCAAATATCATTAAATTGTGGATTTATACAGAACTTCTTTCGACAATGTATATGTATTAGCTTTTTTTTTTAGAAGTTGTATATTTTATAAATGAAAATTCACGACGGTGTGAAGAAACAAGCAGGAAGTGATAACCGCACACTATTTATTGATCAAGCTATTTATGTATCATGGCGACCAAAAACTAAAATTATTTTTGTTGTGTCAATAACTTTGGGTGTTCGCCCTCAGCAAAGTAATTTAGTAACTGCTACCACATTTTATGCAAACGATCAAGTAATAACTGTAGTAACTTTATAAGCTTCAATCACGTGTTAAAGATTTTTGTCCAAAAAATAATAATTTCCAACTGTTAGCGTTACAAACCTATTAAAGTGCACTGCTGAACATCGACCTGTCTCTTAGATTGCCTCAAATATATCCCTCATATTTGCCATAGTTGCCACGCATGGCAAGTGGGTAGGCAACCAATTTTTTATTTTTAGTCGTTATTAGAAATACGCTGCTTCCCTTCTCCTAATTAGTTTCCCTTTTTTTTTATAGGATAGGGTGACAAACGAGCACACAGTCCACCTGATGGTAAGTGGTTGCTGCGGCCCATAGACATCTACATCTATCTTCCATTACAAATCAAAATGCAGATGCGTTGTCACCCGTGAGGACTGAGATGGAATGCCTCATTTCCAGTAAAAAGGGTCTCCGGTTCTCTACACTCACCATACGAAATACAGCAGCATTAAGCTACTATTTCACGCTGGTATTCTGTGAGAGCGTGGTCCTTCCCCGGTCGAGCCGACCCATTCGTGCTACGTTACGATATCTTACGCCACGCACGGATCGATATGGGTTAGTGGATATTCTAGCACCGTTATCACGGTGAAATAATCTACAAGCTTTCTATAAAATATATCATTTGGCACTATCTCTATCGATGGCACCGTTAGTTCTTAACAACAGAAATAATTTACTCGGTTTAAAATATTGGCTTAGTTGCACACTGACGTGTGGTAGCACCGTAAGAGTGTCTACACCCCATTTCTCCCCACGGGTGTGTGTGAACGACAGAGAAATCTTGTAGGTTCTGACGGATAGCTGTATAACTATCGTTTACGTCTAGACTGGCAACGGGAAGCAGCTTCAAAAGTGCGAGAAATCCGTTAATGCGATCTCCAATCTCCAATCATGGTGATTCATGCAAATTCTCCTTCCATTTGGAGCTGCTGATTTCCAACCATGGACGTATACCGACTGATAAAGAAAGAAGAGGTCATTAGTTCATTAGTTCATAAGCACTGTCAATTTTAAAAAATGCAATAATTAATTGAAGTGATATTCCGTGAAAGTTTTTCCTTCTATTACAACTTATAATCATTATAAAATCATTTTAAAACTCAGAACCAAAGTTTATATATTATATTAAAGGGCAATAGTGAAAAAACATACCATATGTATGTATATACTTACTGGGTTGACCTTTTTACCGTCTGGAAAAGAATAGAATGTAACATGTGAACGGAGTAGAAGCCTATTGCACTGTTATTTTACAGAAAATGAAAACAAAAACTTTGAATTAAGTGTTTGAAAAAATAGAAGCATAAGGCACTGATATTTAACAAAAAATGAAAACAAAATTTTTGAATTAAGCGTTAAGCGTGCGAAGTGATAAGGTCAAAGATGCCTATAAATTTTTTTGTTTTATTGCCGTTCGTTAAGTAGGGTGGATATGATTTGAATTTCGATTGATTTTAATAAATTTATTTATTTAATTTAAAATTTTTGTTTTCATTTTTTTGGAAAATATCAGTGCCATAGACTTCTACTCGTTCACATGTAACACCCTATTTTTTCCAGATGGTAAAAATGGTCATCCAGTATATACATCCCTCAGCAGTATTACTTAAATCGTCAGACAGAGTTGTCTCGGAAGACGCCAACTGGTAAGTAGTATTTCTTCAAATGTAGCACTTTGTTGACTGCCACCTTGATCTAGTGTTTACTATTACTACCACTTTTACAACTTGCGATTGTGACTGCTGATCATGTGGTCTCGAGTTTGAATTCCCTTTAAGCCACTTGAATTTCTTGATAGAAGAAAACCCAACAACTGTCGTGACATTTATTGGGTTTTTTGACTAGAAATTCCCAGTACCGAAGTCACGAAATTGGTGCCCCAGTGCCAAAAAGGCACGTAAACCCGATGTTCTTGCGCCTGATCTCTCTCCAGTCGTGTTGAATTGCTATTCCTTCGAACCAAGAGTGAGACAAAAGTGCTTGCGCACACACTCCTACACTATATCTGCGTATAATCTTGTCCTATCTAACCATGGCTACTCTTCGTTGAGACTGGCCGTAGTGACCGAAACTCGATCTAGGAGACCTACTTAACCATTTCTCTGCCCTGTTGGTCATATATAGACAAAAGTTTAAACATTATGTCTCTTCTGCAAACAGGTAAGTTGTTGATATAATGCATAACAATCCTCTTCTTGCAATTTTTTCTCTATATACCTCAAATAAATTTTAGACGCATTTTAAATATTCAGTTTGTATCTATTTGATGATTCCAAATTAATCAAATGTTAATCAACTTGATGACCCTGTGATAATAAGTGCAAATATTTCCGGAACGCAAATCACGTTGAAAATGTCATTGTTATTTATTAGTTCGACCAATTGACATTTGCACATATCAAAAACAACTTGATATAAAAATTATTAACATAATTGATGGCCATCAGTTCGAAAGGGCAATGTTTTATTGCAGAATCAGACTAAATGTGACATCTATATAAATGACAGTGTAATAAATTTAACTTTCGCATTTTAAATTATAATTCGACATTGAGTTCAAGTAACGTAAGGCCGTATTGGAGATTCAAATATATTTCTTGACCTGTGTTAGTCATAGAACTACCGCTACCGATGGCAGAGTAGGTATCCATATCAAAAACGACTAACGTATGTCCAGTGTCTACACATTGGGTAAGTCGGCACTTTGTAATTCTTCTTTTCCTAAAAACTACGCTGTGAAAGGATAGATCAAAGTATGCCAGTAATTTTTTAATAGTTTCAAATGAAACGAATATCTTTTATAATGCAATAATTTGATACAATTTTTTTTTGTTTTTCGTTAATAAAAGTTATCCTATAATAAATATAGCTTTGAGTTTATTATTTTTTTGTTTGAACTTATAATATCTCATCAAAGTAGTGAGCAGATTTTATTGAAAATTCAATCAATAAAATTTAGAATAGCCTGATTTTCAGGCAAGATCTTTAAATAATTTTTTAGTGTAGTCTAATATCTTGTGTTACGATATTTTTCCAAGGTATCCCTCCAAATTTGACCGAGTCAAAGAATTTGTTGTGTTATTAGTTTAATTGCTAAATAAAAACTTTTCATAAAGCCATTTGACGCACTCTAAATAGATTGAGTTCAATTTTTATTTGTATATTTTTTTAGGGTTTGGGTTAAATTGAGATATATAAAGTAAAGTAAGAGTGTACAAATGAAACTTTCATAAAATAATGCACGATATTCAACAATATGCATACTATGTAATACTACCGCTGAGGGCTTAGGATACAATGCCTCGCAACCTGTAGTCTCGAGGCCCTCTTACCATTCAGAAAATCAGCTGTTGGTGTTAACCCAGACAGTCTCGTAGCTATAACGGGAGTCCTAACACTTCCGACATTAAAATTGAGTTTCTATAGTACCTATTGCAACCTACTTTTCAGTTGCATCCACGACAAAAACTATATCTATATTAATAATTTTAGAGTAGATATACCATTTGGAAAAACTGATGTTTAAAATTCATAAACATCGCCTTATATACCATGATATAGCAATAGAAATTTTGCTACGTGGTACAGCCACGCTGCAGCTATATTATGGTTGTAGCACGAATGGGTCGGCTCGACTGGGAAGGTCCACGCTCTCACAGAATACCAGCGTAAAATAGCAGCTTAATAGTGCTGATTTCGTTAGTGAGTGTAGAGATCCGAAAACCCTTCTTTACTGGAAACGACGCATTCCATGTTAATCCTCAGGGGTGGCAACGCATCTGCGTTTTGATTTTTAATCGAGGATAAATGTAGATTTCTTCGGGCCACAGCATCCATTTACCATCAGGTGGACTGTGTGCTCGTTTGTCACCCTTATTCTATAAAAAAAGGAATTTCATTCGTATCAGGAGCTGCAAGATGAATAAGATAATAAAACGGAGTTCAGCCAACGGCTTATAGCATTGAAAATGATAAAGATACTTGTTTAGTGCGATTCATAAAAGTCTTTGAATGAAATTAAAGCCAATGAATGATGAGTCAGATATATCCGCCAGGTTTTTATTTCTCGTCCAATCGTCTCTGCTTGGTGAGCTACAAAAACAACATAAGTATAATATTGTTCATTTAATAACGGATAGCAAACCCAGAATCCATAATTTCATCTCAACCTATAGTTTGAGTGTTAAGGTTTGACTGATGACATAAGTTCGCTAAGAGACATCTAGAATTTAGAAACATCTATCCTCGATAACGAATCAAAATGCAGATGCGTTGTCACCAGTGAATACTAAGATTGGAATGCCTCATTTCAAGCAAAAAGGGTTTCCGATTCCCTACACTCACCATACGAAACACAGCAGCATTAAGCTACTATTTTACGCTAGTATTCTGTGAGAGCGTGGTCCTTCCCCGGTCGAGCCGACCCATTCGTGCTACAACTATACCAGTAATATAGCTGCAGCATGGCTCTACCATGCAAAAATATCATTCAAGATATAATTTATTTAATAGATACCTTTTATTTGTTGCTTAAAAATCAAAAAATAAAAATATAAATTTCTTTGCAACTTTCCGCTAAACATATAAAATGATGTGTCTTACCTGGATTGAAGCGCACCTCCCGCCCTCCCTCAATTGCATACACTAACTCCGTCACCACTAGACCAGACACTACTTCAACACTATCCAGGTGTAATAGACACCTGGTAGACTCTACGGTGGCTGACCGCTAAGTCACTTAGCTAATTAGCTAAGTGACTTAAACATGCCTTGCGGGACCTGTACGCAATTAGCTACTAGCTAATTAGCTTAGCGGTCAGCCACCGTAGAGTCTATATTACCTGAGGATGCCTCGTGTAGAGGCGAAACACGTGTCGTATTATCGTAGATGGTGTGTCTTGCCTGGAATAGTGGTGTTGAGAGTAGTGGTGCTTGGTCTAGTGGTGACGGAGTTAGTGTATGCAATTGAGGGAGGGCGGGAGGTGCGCTTCAATCCAGGTAAGACACATCATTTTATATGTTTAGCGGAAAGTTGCAAAGAAATTTATATTTTTATTTTTTATTATAATGGATTTCCGCAAAGTAACGCCTGATTCTATCAATTAGCTTAAAAATCAGCTCAAAAATTATACAGATCATTTTCTGAGCGAGCATTTAGCTTCAATTTAAGCGTTTAACTTTGGACTTATATTTGCAAACAATGCCAACGACTTGATAAATACTGGTTCAATTAATTCGCCTAGTTACGCAGGATGTATTTCGAACAGCATTCTTGTCAAATCATTAATATGATGCAAAGGAAACTGCTTGATTGTACAATGTAGTTACGTCGGGATATTACAAGTCGTACTTTATCAACAAGGGACGACGCGTTTAGTCTTTGCTAATTAAGATGTGGATGATGTCCAATTAAAAACATAAACAGTTTTACTATAATTTTAAGTGAACGCAAGAATAGAACTAAGACAGATATAAAGAATTAAAACAACTTTTACTCCAGATACGAGTATAATAAATAATAACGTTAGTTCGTAGTTCGTTCTTACAATGGAATCGAATCAACGACCTCGCAAAAAGTAAACCTTCATCTCCATGCTGTTTGTTTAAAATTAGTTTTACCAAATCAAAATGGGTCTAAGAAGCTTTTATTTTAAAGAGTTAGATTATTTTAAACAGTAAATAATTTTAGTTAAGTACTATGTTTTATAGAAGCAAGTTATGATCTCAAAATGGTATAAATATTAAACCAGATTCTTTAATAACTACACACTCATACTAACATGCTCTTATAATATACAAGCAATTAATGTGGTCTTAGGTATTCTTGCAAAACGCATACTGAAATATGAACTATATTGGTTCATAATTTCAAATCTTGTGATATGAATGTTCTCACAATTTAGAAACATCTAACTCAATCTTCCACAATAAATTACGTCTGAAGTTACGATAACATCTTATTAAAGTCCACAGCTGAACATAGGGGGTGGTCCTTAGATTGCCTCATAGGGGGGGGGGGCATTTGCCATAGTTGCCACGCTTGGTAAGCGGGTTGGTAACCACAATTTTTTTTTATTTTTAGTCGCTATTAGGAAGACCCTGCTGCCCATCTGCAGATTTATTTCCTTCTTTCGCCTCATACGACTATATAAATTACATTATTAGGACTAGGTTGATGGTTTCTTCAAACAACAATAAGTGAGTGGTGCAAACATTGACCGCTTGACAATACAATGGCATTGTAAACTTTGACCGCTGGACAATACAATGGCATTGTAAACTCAAGTGTCCCTTATCTTGTCTCATTTTATGGGCCAAGAGCAAGGAGCGTGGGGTGATTTGGGTTTGGGGCTCACCTGGTCTATGGCCGTTCAGAGGAAAAGGGTGGTGCGGTCGAGCGGGGGGTGCGCGCTCATACTCGCGCGGTCGACGACCTGGCGGCGCCGGCTAACTGTACCACACAAACACTGTCACTACTCCCGGGGAAACGAACAGCCATACACGCTGGTGGCTCCGGACGGACTGAAGTGGTGAAGTGCGGAGCCGCGTGCGGCCGCGGCCTTGACCGCCCCCCCCGCGCTGCTCCCCCGCCAGCACCCTCGTTCAACTGCAGGAGTTGGGCGCACTGCGCCGGCGCATCCGTCAACAATACAAGTTTACAGACAACTTTACGAAGTAACCCCTTGAAGTCTTAAAGCTCTTCAGCCAAGTATAGGCAATTTACACAAAATACGCAAACAAATGAAACCTACTGTGCTTGTTTCGATTACAAGAACATTTACATAACATTAAATACCATTTAAAAGTATGTCATTGTTAAATATTGGAAGGTCACAAAATTTTCGATAATCTTTCGGACTAAGTTTTATTTAATTTGCATAAAAAATAAGATATATAAATTAAGCAAAACCTACGGTAAAAAAGCTGTCATGAGAAAAATTCGTAAGATCGACTAGTAAGAAGTTATGAAACCAAGAGAAGAAGGTTGAAAGAAAGAAAGATTATACTAAGTTGTAAAAAATTACTTAACGGTTTCGGTCCTAGTATCGAAACCGAATACTAAATATAAACTGTTAGCATTGAGGTATACTACTACGTAGGTACGCTACGCTAGTAATATATGTAGTTCGATAACTGTTAGGCACTATTATACCGGTAAACGAGCGATATAAGTACTACATTGCTTGATTTCATGACAGACTTAAAATGGTATAAATATAAATGGTAATAAAATTCCTTTGTACTATGATACGATCGCACACAAGGGGCCACATCGCCACGAGGGATTCTTACCATTTTTACTTGAAAGCTGGAAAAAAAAGATATGTTATGATATGTGAAGATGGTTTCTTTAAACAAACCAAAGCGACGAAGACTTTCCTCTTTGACTTGGAACTTCTTAACGTTATTTTAAAACCAAAAACCGATAAATAAACTAGAGCCGGAAACGGAATCACAGAACCTTACCGAGAAGTACCAATTTTTAAATCTTGAACGAAAGACCGTACCGAAACGAAATTTGGAATCGGTTTCAAAACCGACAAACGGATTACAGATTTCAGTAGTTAAAAGAATAGGTAAGTATCGAGTGTATTTACAAGAAGCAAAATACTTTCAGCTGTAGGGTTTTAAGAAGGAAAAGAAACTGATGATCATAATACAATTCAAAAATAAAGAATGATGATTATTTTTTATATAAAAAGTAAATTTAACTTAATACTTGCCCTCTCTTATCTGGCCTTCAACTTACACTTAACTGTTTACAAAAAAGTCAATAACTTAAACAAACCAAATATATATGTCAAAAGTTTCTGTCGAACTGCATAGGCCTGTTTCAAGCCAGACAAAAGAAAAAATAAAAACCGGTTCGAGATTTGCTCGAAGCTACACTACAAGCCCTAGCCTCCCAATGCATTCGAATTTAGACGTTACTAGCAGAACTTTCAAAGCTTGTAGTGTGTTAACTTTTACCACAATGACTCAGGCTCGATGAGTTGGCATTTCGCGGAAGTTAAGACTTGAGTCTAAACGACCCCATCTTTGAACTCTAAATAATGGCAGAGGAAGCTATATAAGTCTAAGTCATAAAATTTATACGGTCATAAAACAAAGGATTTAAGCCTGGAATTCTCATATGAATTTATTACATTTTGAGAATTCAGAGTATATCTTGAAAATCCTGCTGATCTTGGTTATGTAAATAATCACATAACTGAAGAGTCTGTAATGTCGTTTTAAATTTTTTTTATAGTACTAAGGTGGCAAACGAGCACACAGTTCAGCTGATGGTAAGTGGTTGCTGTGGCCTGTAGATATCTACATATAGTGAGGAGATCCACCTAAAGTTTCACTGATAAAAGTAAAAAGTAAATTTTCTGCCCATATACCTTTCCCCATTATCCCCCATGCCATATGCCCCATTGCCGCGAATATGCCTATCATTTTTTGCGTGGATTTTTCTAAAGGGCGCTGTTGGCGGACTTCCCATGTTTTGACCTCATGATGTATTTATTCCTCACCGCCAATCGCTTTTTAAATCAGCACTTATTTCTTTTAACAGTTTTATTGGTTTTGACAGAAATTAAACATCAAAATTCTTAAAAGATACGACTTTAAACACAAGCATAAGTGTTTGCCCACTCTTTACTGCTTTTTAAGGCTAAACAGTAAATGTTATAAGTAAATGTAAAATAAATGGTATTGCAAAAATGTTACATTACGGTACCATGCAATCGTGCCTTGTTCTCTTGCGGTGCCTATTACAAGGGATTTATTTCATATGCAAAACGAGTACACAAGTGTTTATACATAAATTAAATATTTTGTCTCGTTCAAATTATTTTGTTAAGTAAATACACTCAGTCAATAATCTCACGAATGATATATATTTCCATATATGAATATGTACTATATAAGTATGTAATTCTTGTAACAAAGTCTTCCCCATAGATAACCTCTTGAGTGGGATGGGAATCATGGGAGGCCTATGTTAAGTATAATTCTGATAGGCTGTCATGAATGAATTAATGAATATGACAGAAATGTGAATATCGACGAAGTCCAATGTTCCATTTTAATTGAATCTTATACTACTTTCTAAAGCATGAATAGACGACGTTTTCAAAATTTAATATTTTAGCTTTTTTTCACCCTCGTCATGGGTTTGTTTTGTCTTGGTGTTGTGACTTGGGAATGCCTTTCCGGCCAAGGAGAAATGTTGGTATAACTATTAAATATTTAATCAGATTTAAGCATATATCTAGATAGGTGACGACAAGCAGCATCATACAGCATACCCGGCAAATGTAGTCATTATTGCAAATCTTTCCTATTATGGACCTGATGCGGAGGAGAAGGAGGATCATTTTAAATTTTCATAGGGCGATATACTTGTCAATAAATAAATGAACCTGCTAAGTAATGCTGCGAAGTATGCTGACCATTGCAATAAAATTATAATCCACTGTACAATTTGTAGCAGCGTCTGCCTCTACCAGGGTACTATTTTCGTACTTAATTTAAAATTGTTAAAATGGTAAATGATTGTTTATTTACGACACAACATTCGTCAGTTGATTTAAGTGCCAAGTAAATATAGTTTAAAATCGCCTGAAGCCGAAGGGTTTGCTGACTCAACGTTTACGTTAATTTATGACGAATTCATTGTAAATTTACTCTTGCCTACTGTAGCCACAGGCGTTGATATAAATAGTACTGTTTATGTCTGCAGGGCAAAGGCCCGGTGTTTATTATAGCGTAGAATTAGAAATGTTCACTAAAAATATATTTTATAATTCAGCATTCATTAAACACGGAACCAAAATATTCTGTATACGATATGTGATCATCATGATCATCATTACAGCCTGTCAAATCTTCTGCTGCTGAACATAGGCCTCCTCAGAGATTACCTAATATTGGGGATATTTGGATGTCAGGCGAGTATACACTATACCACCGCATTTTTTAAAGTTTTAGTTGTTATTAGGAATAAGCTACTATCCTTCTCCTAGTTTATTTCTCTCTTTCGCAGCTTACCACATTCGTGGGGCGATATAGAATAGTGGAAATACTATAGTGTAATGTAATACGGCAACACTACATACATAGTGTAAGTGTATAAGTAAACTTTCAAAAAATTCCAATAAAAACCACTGTCGATTTAATATAATAATATCCTCCAGACCGAATTTCGGTCACGGCGGCCTGCCTCAACGCAGGACAGGATTATAGTGCCCAAGTGTATGCGCAAGCACAGGTGCACTCTCTATTTCCACATTCTCATAATCCGATGGGACGGTAAACCGACACGACCGGAGAGAGATCAGGCGCAGGACCAACGGCTTTACGTGCTTTACGAGACACAGGGGTGAGACACCGCCAACTTCCTGACTCCGGACAGTTACTGAGAATTTCTTGACGGAAAAACTCAATAATTGATTTTTGACCCGACCAGGGATTCGAACCCAGGACTTCATGATCAGCAGTCGCAATTATACAACCACTAGACTCACGAGACAGAGCAAAGTTTGAACAAATGCAAGCCTTAGTCACTCAATTTCTGTACATCGTACTGATCCATACTGTATCTCAAAAGTCGCAATTATTGGGTTGGGTTTCATATTTAATGCATAATATTGACTTGTAATGTTATTAAAAGCAAAATTTTTAGATGATTCAATAATACTTTGTTGTTTTTGTTCTTGCTTCTAAATACAACTTTACGTGGTAGAGCCATCCTGCAGCTATATTAGTAGTATAGTTGTAGCACGAATGGGTCAGCTCGACCGGGGAAGGACCACGCTCTCACAGAATACCAGTGTAAAATAGCAGCTTAACGCTGTTGTGTTTTATATGGCGAGTGTAAAGAATCGGAGACCCTTTTTACTGGAACTACTTGCCATCAGGTGGACTGATTACTCGTTTGTCAGCCACATATATTAAAAAAATCTATTAATTTATATTTATAAATGTTTTCATTTCATTTTCGAAACTAAAAGTAACACGAGCTGGCTTGTTATAGCACCTAATTAACATTGAACCGCTAATTAAAATGCAACAATAGTAAATTGGCCAGTTGCCATCTTTAAGCCTACGTTATTGAAATAAAGTGAGGACAAATTAATTTGAATTATATACTTTGGAAAAACTGAATTGAAAACATACGTGAATGCCAAATTTAAAATTAGATTTAGTTATTAGATTTAGTTGCTATTAACGCAGTTTATAGAGACTATTTATAAAAATCTTAAGTGCGACGCGTTTATAATTAATACAATCATGTTATTCAAGTCTACATAGTGTCAAGTCGTAAGAAGGCAGTAACGGCAAATACTAGAAAGAAGGTTTCAAATACTAGAAAGAAAATTTATGTTGCAGAAGTGAATGGCAGAGTCGGAAAGGGACGTCCTAGGCGAAAATTTATCGACCAAATTGGCGATTTATTGAAAACGGGCCAAATTAGGAGTACCCTTAACCGAGAGCATGTATGCGTAGGTGTATGGATGTGAAGGAGGCGAGAGAGGTGTGTCAGGATCGTGCCAAATGGAAGTCTGTAGTCTCTGCCTACCTCTCTGGGTGACAGGCGTGAGTGTGTTTATGTTATGGTTTTGTGAGGACAGGACAGGCCCCCGCATTGTTTAGGGATCACCGATGATGTAGAGATGATGTATTAAATAGTAAATTATACGTAGTAGAGCTACACTGCTGCTATATTATGAAAATGAAAATGAAAATGAAAAATGATTTATTGATTTACAATGATACATTTTAAACCAGTCGCAAGGGCCCCTGTACTAGGTTGGGAATCTGTATTACTGGGTACCCCGCTCATCCACCAAGACAATACAATGTTAATCAATAAATAACAAAAAGCAAGGCAAGATCTAGCATTAGGAAGTAAATGAAATTTGGAATATAATAATAATTACATGATAAGCGTGCATGCAAAGCATGCACGCGTTTGTGTGTGTGTGTGTGTGTGTGTGTGTTTTTTGTGGTTGTGTGTTAGTGCTTTAACAATAGGTGCGGCTGTTCGAAGTATAAAAGTTATGTAATAAATTGTTCAGTTTCCTCGTAGTTTAGTGTTAATAAAAATTGTGTCACTACACGTTTAACTGTAGTCACGTCATGGGGTAAATATTCAATCTGCTGTTGAATTTGTTGTAAATATAATTATGATAGTAACAGCAATGGCTCGGCTCAAACAGGATAGTATCCGCTCTAACGGAATATCTACGTAAAGTGCTGTTATTTTTCATATCGTGAGTGTAGAGATCCGGAGACCTTATTTTACTGGAAACGAGGCATTCCATCTTAGTCCTCAGGGGTGACAATGCATCAGCATTTTTATTATTATTAATCGAGGATAGATGTAGATATCTATGGGCCATAGCATTCACATACCATCAGAGGATTGTGTTTAGTAGTTTGTCACTCTTATTTATTCCACAAAAATACAAATAAACCTTTTTTTAATGTTCAGTGTTAATTAAAAAATATAATCTTGTAGGGTTTCCAGTTGATTCTTCCCAGTACAGAGGATTTTTTTCAAAACAGTACTAATAAGAAATATTTATAATCTACACCCAAATAAAAGGGTTATTCGTCATCTCGCCCGACAAAAACTCGCCCGATCGGGCAACTTGGCACCTTTCGAATTTACCTAATGTTTCTGTTGTCATCTCGCACACTCGTATAAAGTACAGCCAGGAAAAAAATTTAAACTAAATTTTAAAAACGACTTCAAATAAAACGACATTGTATTAAATTATAAAAATTTAAAAAATAAAGCTACTGACTAACAATAAAATTATTATCAAACTTTATACTTAAAGGGATCAAATATTACGACAAAACAGAAAAAAACTTGTGCTATAGACAAACCTATTGCTACCACAATTACCGAACTCAGACTCAGAAACATAAGTATTGAATTATGTATCGAGTCTTATATTATTATATTTTTTTGAATAATTTGATTTGACAACAAATAAGAACAGAAATCGTGATCTGTGATTATACTGACAATTATTGTATGTTGTAAGAAGTAGCTATAACAAGTCAAATGCTGTTGTGATATTATTGATTTTTATACTTAGAATGCTTTAGTGATATTGTTGATTATATTTTATATTTTTGATTACATTTTTATACTTAGATAATAACAAACCAAATGCTTTGTAATATTGTTGATTCTATTTTTTAATGTTGATCATATTTTTATATCTAGTTAATAACACGCCAAATATTTCGTGATGTTGTTTATTATATTTTGATATTGTTGATCATTTTTATACTTAGCTAATAAACAAGCCAAGTGCTTTTGAGAATAATTATATAATTTTTTTTGACTTTGATTATTATCTGATGTAAAATGCTTTTGTATTTTTGAGATGTTGATTTATGAAATATATCTAAAATCATGATATAATAACATTTTGTTTTATTTTAAAGTTAAACCATAAAATATTAAACGTTTTTAAAAAGGATTTTTGTAGTTGACTGTGCTAAGTTACCTCACATTTTTTGGTCGGGCGAGTAAGATTATTAAATCTTTTTAATTAATACAATGTTTTTTTGATTAATACAATGTCGTTTTATTTGAAGTCGTTTTTAAAAATTAGTTTAAATTTTTTTTCCTGGCTGTACTTTGTATGAGCGTGCGAGTTGACAAAAGAAATATTAGGTAAATTCGAAAGGTGCCAAGTCGCTCGATCGGGCGAGTTTTGTCGGGCGAGATGACGAATAACCCAAATAAAAAACATTATATTCTATAATAAGAGACATTTCATTTACCTATTGCTTAGTTTGTCTAGCTTAGCATCACAGTAGGTATTAAAACGTATAGTGTATAAGGGATTTTCTTAAGGATTCTCTTACGCTGTACACGGCAATTGCCACCACACTCCAACTTTATTTTTAGTATACAAATAATAATTATAGGGAAACTGCACGTGAAAAAAGCAACTTTAGTTACGGTTGAAACAGTTTATTATGCTTAGATTAAAATAATAATTATTTATACCTATTACTAAAATTATGCGGTTAAATTGTTCTTACATAGTAACTAAACTAAAATCAAGGTTTTTGTTAAGCTTATCGGTTTATTTAAATTCTTAGAATTTTATATTTTTCGTTTTTACTAAGCCTCATCTTCTTTAATTATTTTTTATTAGAATGTGTAAAGGCTTAATCTACACTATTCACATTCTTCTTGGTACTTTCCTTCTAAAATGTCAGATGCTTAGCTAATTTGTTCTTAGCAAACAGATTTTTACCACGTGCTCGACGGTGAAGGAAAACATCGCGAGGAAACCTGCATGTCTGAGGAATAAGAAAAAAATATTTCGAAGACATGTGAAGTTCGCCACGCCACACGCATTGGGGCAACGCGGTGGACACTTCCTTGCTCTAAAACCCTCTCAAAAATGAGGGGAGGCCTTTGCCCAGGAGTGGGACGTATATAGGATGTAAAAAAAAACAGATTTATCTTCGAAATTATTGTAAGGCACCTCAACACGCATTGGGGTCGAGCAGCGTATTCTTCCTTGCACTAAATCCCTCTGAGTTATGTGAAGAGCCGTCCAAAATTCTTTCAGTAATAAGAAGGGGCCTATGTCTGTATTTAAGCTGTTATTTTACTTTATTTTTAAGCAGAAATAACAACAGGGTGGCATCACATTACGCGTTCCATCTTCCACCTTCTGTACCCCTCCCCTCTCCCACTAACTTGAGAAAAACCAGATCTTAGGGACCTGGCAGCATAGTTAGTCTATATATGATAACGACGCTATCGACGGAGTAAAAGAATAAATAAAGGGTTATATATTGCCAGTACCATACCCCTTCACCTAACCAATATCCTGGATGCACCCTTGGTAAAACAGTGGGACCATTTGTGAAGTTTGACACACGCTATGTGAATCAACATTTGAAATATTTGTCGGGTTTCTTTTTCTGGATGGTTTTATTTAATGAACTAATTGTAGGTTTTAAAATCGAATGCAAATTTCAAGCTTTTAACTCTTAGGTGCTCGCATGTCACTCCCATCCTACAAAAATAAAACGTAATTAGATAACCGTATTTTATAAATAAGCCATATTTCAATCACCTACGGCAAACACTCTCAGAGAAAAATCTTCGACTGACAGATATCGAGATGGTACCCTAAGTGTTCCGTTTTGCTACATTTAGTACAAAACACTAAAGATTTACAGACACATTTTAAATTAATATTAAGTAAAATAAAGTTAGAGCCCAGATACATCTCATAATTAGGCTCAGATCGCACATCATTTTCGTGAGATGGAGTATCAAATAATCTACGCTGCACTTCCCTACATTGCGCATTGGCAGTCTCTAGATTTTTACAAAATATATTAATTCTCCTAACATCCAGCTTTCTTCGCAGTGTTTTCCTTCACCGCGGTAAACGTGGTAAATCAGTACTTCAAATTGGATTTAATAATTTCATTGGCGTCATGATGAAACCTCCGATTGTTTTATAGTACTAAAATTCAGCGAGCGCTACCCCTGTGATACCACGGTTCTAGCATATTTATTATTTTATCTATAATATCCCTACTGTAATTTTATGTTTTGTCATTCATTCACGCAGCAACAGGGCAACGGCTCGACATAGTTTTTTTTGCATAATGATTGCCATGGGTTACAGAGTGACATAGGCTTCTTTTTATTTGAGAAATGTGCACGATTCCTGTAGGATAGATCTGGAGCGTAATTCCGTAATTACATCTGCTTGCTGTTTTAGATATTTGATAACTATGGAGTGTAGAAGTAAGGAGTACAAACTGTGTATTAAAAAGTGTCCACAGAAAACCGTTAAATAAGGGTGGCGCCACTATAACTACGGGTTAAATACGGGATAGACAACTTTTTCGAGGTTATATTACTAAATAAAATTATTTTACATTTTAGAGCTACTGAGCAGTTTAGCAGCATACTTAAACCGTCGGCAACTGCTAAGTTCATTTTATACCAGTAGCTACTCCAGCGCTGTAATGGAGAGTTTTTGAACTGTTATTTACTGATTACAGATGGATACTTTTTCAACTATTCTACTATGGGAGTTGGTACACCTTACTTCTACATATATCTCCGTAGATAACAGCTTGTCTGTGACTTTTAAAATTATCTCCTCGATGCGGAGTCGCGTGCGAAAGATAGTATGGTGTAAATTTATGTAATTTTTATAGTTGTGTTGTCCTCATTGAGTGTGAAGGCGGCGTGCTTAAGTGTATATTCAGACCGGAGTGAGATTTCCACTTCAGCGATGTGCAACACAAGGCAAATTAATGATTTCCGACACCAAAAACCTATGCCAAGAAATGGCATTATGTTTTATATACATAAGACGATATGTAAAGAATCTTATAAGCCATGTAGATTTTGTAACTTCTGCGAGATTGTTAATTTATGAATCCTATTTAAAAGTCTTACAAGTAAGCGATTGCATTTATTATCTTATCACAAATGCATGAAATGAATTGATATCTATATCACCTCCAAATGACGTCATAAAGTGTGTACCAAACAAAGTAAAGTCAATACCTAGTGATATAAAAATAATTGTTTTTTTTAATTGACAAAATTCAACAACTCGGTTTTGATTATAGAATACAATTATAACTTTTGACTTCATACTTTGTTCGACTTCTAATTAGATTAATT